>JZKD02S2153037.1:215432-245717 GCA_000966675.3 Picea glauca | reverse complement strand
GGATCTTTAACAATTTTCATATAATATAGATAATATGTTTAACAATTTTCATATAATAGAGATAATATGTTTGAAAAAGTTAATTAAAGATTCATATGTTCTAAGGCTCTTTAGATGGCCCCTTAAGACTATAACAACAAAGAAATATACTAGAGAAATTGGAGTATCATGATTGTTTGTTTTGTTAGGTCTGAGGTGGCTAGGGATCTCATGTTCCTTAGCCTTGCTTTTGGGATCATCATCTTTAATGTTGATCGGGTTGGTGCTAGTACCTTGGGAGCTTGAAGTGTCTATGGCATCTATCATTTCTTCTTCATTGTCTGGATCCCAATCAATGACTTTGAAACTGATCCCAAAGGTCATTGTGCATAACACGATGAACTTGGCTTCCAATCTCCTAATTTTGTCTAATGACTCTGCCAGCTTATCCTCCTTGTCATCTTTGATAGGGAAACAAGTGTCTTCGTTATCCAATAAATCTCCATTTCCCTAAATACTTTGGTATCTATGGATCTTTTAAAACTATCATCCTTAACCCAATCTTGGAATTCTTTCTTGATTATGTGCTTAGGAGTCTGTTTACTCCTCTTCCTTTCTTTGTTTACCAACAACTCCATTCTTTGTTGTGATTCATGAGGGATACTCTGATTGTAAATTTGTTTGGCTTGTTCAATTTCTCATTCTGCCCCTATTCCCCGAGACTTAAGTTTCGCCTTTATTTGCACACGCGGTTCTTTGTGTCCCTTTTCACTTGACTGGATTCATGCCAATTGAAAGCACTCTCTTCCACCATGGAGTTTTCCTCGCAGATGTTGTAGAACCTAACTCCTTTTTTTTAAATCGGGTCACCAGATGCTCTATACGCGACACACTTCGACCCCTCTTACATAAAGATAAAGACAAGATCTCCCTAACCCCCATGCTCTCCACCACAATTTCCCCAACATTGTTGGAAGCTTAGGCACTGTCCAGGATAAAAAAAAAAACACATGAATAACACATGGTAGAGGAATAAATAAGGAAAGCTCATGATTATCTCAACTCCAGATACATTGGGGTGACAGGGCTTCCTCAAGGAGATGCAACACAGATATAATCTCTCCTTTGAACCCTTCAAATCACTACATAGTTGAGAAAACACTACACACTCAATCTTTGACACCACTACAAGAAAGGAAAGTTGAGAAAAAATCCCATCATCTCCACAACTCCCCCTCAAAATATTCATTACATAAAGGAAAGCTAAAAGACTTCCCATAAGAGGAAGCACCCCCTATAAAATGCCTTGGGAAAAAGATAGAGTTGAGACACCGCGAATTCATTCAACAAGATGAGCAGACACTAAACCCATATCTAAGGCCAAGTCCCCTAGAGAAGCATTCCCATGAGCCCTCCTACTCTACTAATAATGCCCTACTCCATCTGGTGCCATGATCACCCACTCACTCTTCTCATCAGGTGCCTTAATATTTTGACATGGCCTGAGATCAACTCCCGTCATGTAAGATCCTAGTCTCTAATTGAAATTACCCATTATCTGACTCCACCATCTACTCCTATACCTCATGCTTGTCCTAACAACTAGAACCTTCATCAAATTTGTGGGTAGAAGGGAGGTGGTGTACCTCCCTCATCATAACCATCATGTGCTCCCCTACCAGTCTGGACAACACTTGTCCTTGCATGGTAATTGCTCTTTGAGGTGGCAGCTGAACTCACCACGTGTGTGGTCCAGGTCCCACCTGTCATCACCCCATCTGGGTGTTGATTATCAATCTGGTTTAGACATTGAAAATCCTAAGTTGTTGAGGAGTGCTCTCATTCTAGTACTAAACCTCTAATAGATTGGCTTGAATGACCCCTTTGTTGGCCAAGCGATATTACTATGTTGGCCTTTCTCCTCACCCGGGAAGGTATTATGATTGATATATGGGTGAGAAACTCAACAATTTGTCCAACATAATCACTTATATGGCAGTTTAATGACACCTTGTATGGTTGGGTGCCATTGATCATCCTTCTCAGTGTTGATATCAGGATTTATGAGTCTCCTTCTACTATGAGGTTTCTATGTCCCATCTCTTGTGCTAGTTGAAAACCTTTCAACATTCCCACTATCTCCACCACATTGTTTGATTTTTTTCCTAGCTTGATAGAGAATAATCTTCTTATGTTTCATTCATGATCCTTGATAACTCGTCCTTCTCCCGAGGGACCAAGATTCCCTTTAAAAGCCCCATTGAAATTCATTTTGAGATGATCCTTTGGGGGTGGCTCCCATTTCTCCCTGAGATTTAATTTTTGAGTCATTTTGCTTATGGTTGAAGCTTTATTCCATCAGATTAGTTGTCAGTCCTTGATGACATTTGACTTGGCCCCTGAGTGCTTCCAGTCTTCCTCTAACCATGAAATAACCCTTATTGACTCCTTGATATTTGTTTGGATATGTTTCCACGTCCTCTCTATCAGTTGTTCTTGTTGTTTAAAGATCCTTCTATTTCGTTCTTTCCAAATATTTGGTAACATAAATCTTGGGAAGGAGTTCCACTCTCTATTGAGGATCAGACTCTTAAAGGGATCAAATCTCCAGCCTCATATGATTTTGTTTAGATCTTCTCTACTTCTATCTGTTTACCTGAATAGGGTGGCTCCTTTATCCTAAAGAAGGGATGCCTTTCTACATCCATTGAATAAATGCTCAATTGATTCACCCTTCAATTTACACATCGAGTATATAGAAGGACCTACATATCCTTTTTGAAGTTAATCCTAGGTTAACGTCCTTTTACTCACCAAAATCTATAAGAAGGCTTAAACTTTTGGCTAGAGATCACGATTCCACTCTTTCCCCCAAATTTATGTCTTGTCTATTAAGCCTAGCCTGGTTTAATAGCTAGATGATAAGCGCTCTTGACCTTGTAGTTTTATCTTTTATTATATTTATTCACTTTTATAATTCTTATTAAAAAAAACCATACTAAATATATTACATATTTAAATTGAAATTTACTTTCAAAACAAATCCCTTTTAATAAAAATAAAAATAAAAAGTAATGTGAGATAAGAATTGAAAAAAAATATTTAAATTGAAATTTACTTTCAAAACAAATTTATTTTAATAAAAATAAAAGGCAATCTGAGATGAAAATAAAAAAATAAAAATAAATAATGACAATAGTTATTTTTATTTTAACATGAATTTTCAAAAACAAATCTTTATAAAAAAAAAATTACACAACCTTCATAAACTTAACAATATACACTAGTTCACACAATTGAACATCACGTGTGCACATGATGCATAGATACTTCCATAACGCTACTTTTTATTCTCTATTTTTGTGACACCAAATCAACTTCAACTTGATCTAAAGCCAAATCTGAAAAACCCACATCTAATCCTTTGTCTAATCTATACATGTTATGTTCTACAACTACGTACTAATGATGATGCTACCCAATGAAGTGCACAATGTATCACTTAGGCTGACATGTTATGATGGTACTATCTATCCTAGCAACAAAGCAAAATGCAATGAGATCACTTAGGCTGACACTCCCATCACCCACCACTAAAAAAAAATTCATATTTTGAAAGTGTTTATATTATAAAGTCATTACTTAAAATCAAAATATTAAACAATTAAACACCTGTTGCACACGTAATCCAAATGGATTAGTTTCCCAACGAAACATTATGCTTCCAGGAGTCTTATACATACGAATATTACTTAGAACGACATTTAACAAGTGGAACAATGCCTCTTTATCTATGCTCTTGCATGTTATTTGGATCAACGACATGGCTATTGGCGAAGTAGATCAAGCCAAAATCGAAGGTGGGTACGTTTGCATGTATTCGTATGTAATAAAGGAGTTGCTCTTCCATGTTACCCACAAAAATTTCTTTGTATATGGAAAGATCGAGTAAAAAAAAAGAGTATTCGTATGTAATAAAGGAGTTGCTCTTCCATGTGACCCACAAAAATTTCTTTGTATATGGAAAGATCGAGTAAAAAAAAAGAGATTGGTCAGGTCTTTCTTTTCAAAAGATATTTTGATGGGGTGGTTTGATGGTGCATCACAACAAAATGGAATTCTGAGTAGTGTAGGGGGACTGATAAATCTCAGTAAATTTTTTTTTTATAGATGGACTTTCTGTTGTGGCCCAGGCACCAACACAAGGGTAGAACTATTGGGTGCTTGGGCAACACTTCACTTGGCTTCTAGGCTAAACATAGAAAGCCTACACATGATCAGAGATTCCAGAGTTATCATTGATTGGTTGAATCGACAAGGTAAGCTTCAAACCATCACACTCTTGGCTTGGAAAGATAGAATCAGATTGCTCAAGCGCCACTTCAAGAAACTGTCATTCTCTCACATCTCTCAAGAGTACAACAGAGAAGCAGACCATTTATCAAAGACAACTTTACAAAGGAAAGCAAGTGTGCTCTATTCCAATTACTGGATGGATGGACATGAGGGACCCACTCATGCTATACAAATTTTTTAGGAAGAGAGGCACACTTTTTCAGTGGTTTTCAACGTCACATTCATTATTTCTTCAAAATCCTTGCAACCACAATTCTCATATTCCACAAAACTTTTTCTTCACTCTTTTCTTAAGATATGATGTATCTTTTTTATTGTTTGCTCCTTCTTAGATTTTGATCTCTCGCCAACAAAATTAGCATGTTGTCCTTTTGCCCAATAAAAAATTTACTTGACACCGATCTCTTCACCGATGTACTCAATGTGAGAACACATTATATTTTAAAATATAATTGAAGAATTTTTTCTACTCAAAAATAAAAAATTACATATATTTAATTAAACTACAAATCATATTTCAAAAAAATATTTTAAAATAATTAAAAAAAATAAATCAATATGTGATGTCGTACTTTCGAAAAAGTTCAAATTTGTTTAGTCAAACTCCAACTAATGGAGAGTCGATAAGTCAATATTTAGCGTAATATATTTCTCATTATAAAGCATAATAGGTAGGTTGAATATTTCTCATTATAATTTAGTTAAAAGTAAGTAAAATTATATTTTAAAAATAAAAATTAGTGAAAATAAATTTATAAAGTAATGGTAGAGATCAATACCATTTTACTTCTATTTTTAAGAAGGTAGTGAATATATATATATATAATCACTTTTTTAAAGTTGTTATAAAATTTTAAATATATAAAGGCTATAAAAATTATAAAATTATATGTAATGTAGAGTGCATAGTGGCTTTTCGATATGTGTAATGATATATAATATTGAACATTGTATTATGTAATGTTTATCATGAATCTTGTCTTATTTAAGTTTTTGTGCACAGAGTAAATAATGACTTAAATATAAAAAATAAAAATAAAAATTGGTAATGCTGAATTTTTTTTATTGACGAGGGATTGCTTTGGCTGAGATGTTACGATCCAGGGGCATCTAAGTCATCAAAGTCACTTGAAATTGCACTCAACTTGGATCGCACCAACTCTTAACATGGTTGGATTTGAGGTGTCCCCAGGGGTTTCAAACCGATGACTTTCACTTATAGAGTGCCTTAACAACGCACTCCCTCACCGACTGTTCTAGACCTCGGTGACCAAATATAATCACTTGATAATAAGACAATTTCAAGTTTTTTTTGTAAATAAAAAGTTGTATTTCCTTAAATCATCATCAAAATAATATACATGATAAAACTAGCCACATGTTCTACCAAACATATGGAAACCAGAACAGTTGGCGTGCTGTCAAGTTTTTTTTGAAGTCTGATACAAATTGGACACCCTAGACTATGCAACAACATATCTACAACCATGGCTATTCTGAATAGAGATACATAAAAACATAAAAAGAAATTAGACTGTGGGAAAACCTGGATTGTCGTCACCATTTGAAGGTTGTGGAGAAAACACATAAGATTGGAAGAAGGTTGGGCTCGCTTGACAGAACGTCAAACATAGCGTCCAGGCGCCGACAGAGGGTAGTGTGACGGTGAAGCTGATCTGCTACATCCCGTCTCATTTCGAAGATTAGTTGCAGATGCTCCTATGAGAAGCGCCATGTGTTAGGCGGCGTTAGTGCTGATGTTGCAAGTGGTTGAGAATCACTAACATGTGGAGCCGCTTCTTCATGCTCTGCAGTAGGAATTTCTTCTTCAACGGGACAACTTTCTAGAGAAAAATCGCCTTCCAGGAAATGATGACAAGAAGTGAGGGCAAAGTCAGTATATCGGAGGCAAATAAGAGGAAGGAGTCTAAAGGTGTCGAAGGAGGAGCCCGAGGGAACTCTTTCTGAACCTAAACCATGGGTTGATCGTCGTCTAGCCAATTTTGAGCAGAGCCGGGTGAAATATTCAAGGAAAGACCAGCAAGGTGAACATGAGAGATGGGGGGTAGAATTGGTTCAACAGAGGGGTCGAGAAGACAGTTCCAAGCAACAAAGTTGTAGTAGGTCAACCCCCGCTTGGGATTTCCCCTTTCTCGAGGCATTGGGAAAGCTGGGGAAAAAATGACAACCAAGAGGAGGAGAGAACGCCTAAAGGGGAAAAAACCAGTCTGAGAGGGATAGTCCAGAGTCAAGACCTGATCAAGAACAAGAACAATAAGACAATTTCCAATTCTTCCCTCCATATTTATTGTCGAATTAATACTGGAGAGTGCCATTAAGGCCGAGTTGACAACATACAAGTGACTTGTACCAGGCCAGACAGACTTCAACTTGCGCTTTGAGTGAGCCATTAAAACTAACTTCCAACGTAAGCGCACCACCATTCCCATTGAGTGAATGCTACTCATGCGGAAGGGACTGAGGAAGAGGGTGGTGACTTGGGATATTAACTTTCCAACTCGCATGATAGCTAGATGTCATCCCATCCAGGGAAGGCAATTTCAAGTTAATCAAATTAAATAAACTTCATTTTTTTGTGTGTGTAAATACTTAAATAGATTATATTCATATGTTATTTGTTCAACACTTTATCAAAAATACCAATACTCACGTTTTTTTTAATAGAAATATTGCGATAAATACATTTTCTTATTTTACTAATAACCAATCCAATTCCTTTTTTACCAAAGTTCCTTTTTTGCCACAATGTCATGAGTTAATTTGGTATGTCCATTTCCTTTTATTATGAGTAATATAATAAGAATTTTCGTTCTTGAAACCTATTTGTTACACTGTTAAACAAACATATAATATCTATAAAAATTAAAATATCTTCCACACACTTTATATGTGTTCTCATATAAATCTTACTACGTATAAATAGACATTAACATTAATATTTCAATAAATGAATAAAAAAAACAAATATATTATATTAATTAATAATTAATAAAATTAATATAAATATTTCATTCCCGAAATTTGAGTGTCATAATTTACTTAAACAATTTTATAATCATCGATAAACCAATACATATTAATCTTATCCCAACTATATTTTTCAAAGAATTTTCTACTTGAAATTTGAATTTCAAATCAGAGTCTCTTTCATGCAAAGAGATCCCAATGAGTCGTATAAGCTCTTTGTGTTTATCATTATTATTCTTCAAAGAATTTTCTACTCCAAATCAAACTCTCTTTCATGCAAAGAGATCCTAATGATTTGTATAAATCCAGTTGATTTTAAAACTGTCATTTCATTACATTTTTTGACTTGTGTGTGAGCAGGGGGCTTAATTGCAGGAGTCAGTCTCCCTGTCATGTCTTCTGGCGTTTTCTTTAGTGGAGTTTAGGTGGCAACGACTTAACTCACAAGAGTCACACACTGATGGAGGCCGAAGTCAGCGCACTTATGGGTGCGAGTGACGAGGCACTCTGGCACAGTGTCGGACTCTTCACCTCGACCAACGAGTTAACGCTTTGTGCGGGACATATTTCCTTGAGGAAGATGACTTTGGGGCTCATTTCCTCCTCCTCATCGACTAAACAATTTTCCTTAACCTCCGACGTCCCAACTGATGCTCCTGCGAACTCTCTTGCAGAGCCTCCTGCTGGACAGAGTGTCGTTCCTTTCACCTTAGCAGAGACTTGGGTTCAAAGGGGGTCATATGGTGTAACCCTTTCGAAGAGGACGGCCTTGAAGCCCTTTTCTTCGCCCTCTTCAGTAAAACCTCCAGTCTTAAACCTCGACATCTCTTCTGTTGCCCCAACGAACTTTCTAGCAGGGTCCACAGCTCGATAGGGAACTTCTCCTTACCCCTTAGTTGTGTTGGGTGTTTTAGGGATTTCTGTGGGTGTTTTTCCACAGGTGGGGGTAGCACGTAAATTTACAGGTGGAAGGAAGTCCAACTTAAAACCATGGTTTTCAAATAAATCAAAGAGGAAACTGATGTTAGGGGCAGACATAGGTCTGGAGGATTCAGTCAGCCTGGCGTTGTGCACCTTAGTGGGTTGTCTCTCCTACTGGTCCATGTTCAAAACTAGTATTACAGAGTGGGTTCAGACCTTCTTGTGGCCTCTGTTGGGTTACACCAGAGATTTTTTACTTGACGAGAGGGTGGTTTGGTTTTCATTTAAAAAAATATGAGGACACTTCACTTATCTTGGACCAGTTATGGATTTTAGATGGAGGCAGTTTAATTCTTAAGCGTTGGCGAGTCAGCTTCAACCCGACAAAGGAATACTTCTGTTTGTGTCACCTCTGGGCCCTTTTAACAGGGTTGCCTCTACACCTCTTGAACGAGAAAGCCTTAGAGGCCATTTGAAATGCCCTCGGTCACTTTATTAAAGTTGATAAACATGTGCTCGCAACTTTTGACAAAAATTTGGCAAAGTTCTTGGTTGAAATAGATATACACTCATGATAGTTGGAATCCTTAGATATTGATTGGAGAGGACATTATTTCTGTCAAAAGTTGGATTACCTGGGGATTCCTTTTAGGTGCTCATTTTTCTGGCAGACAAGCCATCTGAGAAGACATTGTCCTGGTTTTTTTTAGGAGAAGCAGTCAGAAGATACTGTGCTAAATTTGTCGATCAGAGTCGACTCACCAGGAGTGGATTCACATGTATTAAACACCTTCTTCCCAGAGGCACAAGGAGCTAATGACTCTGATTGCTTGGATACTGTCACTGGTAAGTTAAAGACTATTTTCCCTTCTTTATTTTTTTCATTGTCGGCTTGGGAAAGAGACACATTGGATTCCTCCTCGCTCCTGGGTGTTGGGGTTCTAATTTTATCCTCTATCGATAAGTTACAGGCTCGTGAGGGTACTTTACCACCTAACTCAACACTTTTTAACTCTGTGGGGGGGGGGGACAAGGTTTTCATACCTCTGATTCTATGGAGCCTAGGACAATTTTTAGAACCACAGGTTATTCAGGAAGGGACTGCCCCATTCCAGATGACACCCTTTCTTGTGATTCAGAGGTTTTGTGGGGTGTAGGAGCTATGAGTAGTGAGTCGGAAGGGAATAGTATCATCCCGGGTTTTAGAGAATCAGAAGTTGGAGAAAGTTCCATAGGAGCGGTTTTGGATACCTTGATCCCGACCTACAGGGAGGCCCTCTCTCATATACCTATTCCTACCTTTCAGGGGAGAAGTGTCTATCGTAAACTAGAGCCTGGTGGAGTCTTTGGACGCCCGGATAAGACAAGGCTAGATTTGGGGAAGGATTATACTTGTTCAAAGGGGTTGGGGTTTGAGCTCTCCCCTATAAAAACCCGAAGTGCACACAAAAAATCAGACAACACTCCTTCTCTTCCAGAGGTTCACCAAACAAATATTTATGAATTTGGGGCGCTTAGAGGCATGAAATCCCTAGCTAGGGCCAAGCCATGATCTTTCTCTCCCTTAATATCAGAGGGGTATGGGGTACCCTTAAATCAACCTCCTTTAGAAGACTTCTCAGTGGGACTTATCCATATATCATTTTCCTACAAGAAATGTTGGTCGATGGAAATAAGGCCAAGCTATTTATGAACACCTTTCGTCCCTCTTGGATAACCTGTGTTGTTAGCTCAGTAGGAAATTCTGGGGGAATTTTAGTGACTTGGGACCCATCAAAACTTGAACTAGTCCCTTATCTATGTTGTGGTGGAATTTTCCTGACAGGTACCTGCCTTTGGAATAAACAGTCGATCTCGCTACTTAACGTTTATGGACCCTGTTCTGACAGAAAACTATTTTGGGACAAGGTGGCTACCCGAGGCCTGCTAGCACATAAGAATATGATAGCAACAGGGGACTTTAACCTCACTTTAAATGTTGGGGATGTGTGGGGAGATTCAACACATTAGGACCAGTTGGCTGGGTATTTCAATAATGTTTTTCAAGAACAATGTCTTGTGGATATAGTTCCGGACAAACTAGTTCCAACTTGGCGAAACGGCCGAACAGATTCAGAGACTATCTCAAAACGTTTGGATCGGGTGTTTTTGTCAGAAGCTATGGTATTTGGTGAAGGTAGGATTAGGTCATGAGTGGCATACCCATATCTATTGGACCATGCACCAATTTTATTTCAATTTGATTCTCTTTCTTTTCCAACAACTTATCCCTTTAAGCTAAACTCGAGCTGGTTGCTTGAAGCAAAATTCTCCATTATTGTAAAATAAGTTTGGAATGACCCAAAATTTAAGAATGAACTGGGAGCACAACAACATTTAGTTTGGAAATTGAAGTCCATAGAATAAAGAATCAAATCCTGGGCAAAAAACCATAGAAGGAAAAATCTTCTTAGTCTGGAACAACTAAAGGGAGAATTACAGACCATCCTACAAGAAGATTCGCAGGAGGGGGGGAATCAAGGTAGGGAAAACATATTGAAAATTTTAGAGACTGAACGAAATCAGAACCTCCTAACAGAAGAAATTTTATGGAGACAGCAGAGCAGGGCCACCTGGATAAAAAGTGGAGATCAAAATTCAAAGTTCTTTCATCACTTTGAAAGTTCTGGCAGAAATGAAAAACACATTTGGGAAATAAAACATGAGACTGGATAGGTCCATTCTGGTGAGGAAACACTCAAGTTAGCGGCCACAAAACACTTTAAATCTTTTTATGGGGCTTCTGATCACACAAGTATTGTTGACCAAGTATTTGTAGCCAAAATTTTCTCTCGTTTCGTCACAAAGGAGGATACCTTACTTATGAATAGCCCCTTGATCCAGAATCAGATCCAGGAGCCTGACAGGGCTAAAAAAGGCTCAAAAATGAAAGTGCTCAGAATTCGACGAAACCAACACCATTGCGTCTGTCTCGTTCTCCCAATTCCAGCCATATATTTACTTTCTCAAACGGACATTGTATGCGAGAGTTATCGTACTCTGACCATTTTCCCAAACAGGTAAAAAGTCAACAGGTCCAGTCAAATGATGACATCAATAGTGCTGACATGGCAGAGACAAGTGGTGACAAGTGGTAGTCCAGCAGAAGGTGACTGGTCAGTGACAAGGATCCACGCAGCAGTTGACATGTGGCACTTTATTGACAAATTGTTTGATTCCATGTGGCCCAGTCATGGGCTGCCACGTGGCACCATGGGATTGGTTAATGGGTTCATATGGAAAAATGTTATGGAGCTCATGGGATTTGAACCCATGACCTCTTGGTAGGTGCCCAAGACTTGGCCAAAGTCCTTTTTACCAATGGGCCCTTGATGGTGCTTATTAAATATAACCCACTTTAATTTTATTAAAGTGTATTGTAAAGGTGTATGGGCGCACAAGGGGATAAGCCCCAGCCCAAGGATCTTGGGGATATCCCATAAAACCAGGGGGGCGCGCATGAGAAGGGGCTTAGCCCACTTAAGGCACCCTATTTTGAGCCTTGATCCCATGCAGAGCGCCATAAGACCAGGGGCGCGCGCCCAGTTAGGGGGCTTAGCCCTATATTTGCACAAATGTGGGTTTTTCACCATATATTAGTGATTTTTTAATGATTTTTTAAGAAGATTTAATGGATTTTGCCCATTTTTAGGAGATATTGGGCTCTTTTTGAGGCCAGATTTTGGGAGGAAGTTGGGGATGGATAACCAACTTCAGATCTATATAAATCAGGCCTGTTTGAGGCCATGAAGGGACAGTCAAAGCAGAGTTATGCTGAAGGGAAGCCAAGCGAAAGCCATTTTTATGCAGTGAAACTGTTGAGGAGCAGACGCTTGTGGGCCATTTCTGGGAGCTTCAGTCATCTGTTTTGTGTGTCGTTTCTTCTGCTGGGTTCTAGAGATCTAGAAGAACATGACCAGATCAGTCTTGTAGCCTAATGGCACTGCTGCGATGTACTTTTTGAGCTTTTGAACAGAAATAAAGAAACCTCCCCCACTGAGACAAAGGCCCGAAGACGTAGGCAATTTTGTGCCCAACTTCGTTATCACTTCTCTTGTTATGGTTTGTTGTTCTTATTTATTCAGTTTATATCTGTATACTGTTTTATGGCTACTATGTTCCTTCATTAAATTCATCATCTTTCATTCAACTTCTTAAATGGTTAATTAACGCATGCAATTAAAAACTCAACCATAGTCATTAAAAGACCCTTTTCGGATCACCCCTATACAAAGCAGGAAATATGAGAAGTCCAAAAGTCATTTGCAAAAGACAAAAGCCCGGGGCCCGATGGTTGGGCAATTGAGGTCTTTTTACACTTCGTTGATTTAGTGGATGTGGAACTGCTGGAAGTGGTGGAAGATACAAGGTCCAGTGGCAAAGTGATAAGTTTTGTAAACTTGACTTTCTTGACTCTAATTCCAAAAGTAAACAATCCTTCTACTTTTGGCGATTACAGACCTATCGTTCTTTGTAACTTGTGTTATAAACTGATCACAAAGATTATCGCAAATAGGATAAAACCTATTCTTTCACGGACCCTGTCGGGTGAACAACTGGGGTTTTTAAAGGGCAGACACATTTTGGATGCCATTGGCACGGCCCATGAATGCTTGCATAGTATAAAGATGAAGAAATAAAAGGAGATAATCTTGAAGCTGGATCTAATAAAAGCTTTTGACTGTATTGATTAACACTTTTTACGGTTGATACTTATTCAATCAGGCTTCAATCATCAAACCACTAAGTGGTTAATGAGTTGTGTGACTAGTGCAAATTTTGCAGTCCTTATAAATGGTGAGACCTCACCATTTTTCCATAGTGGCAGAGGCATGAGGCAAGGCTGTTCACTCTCTCCGTTGTTGTTTAGTTTGATTATGGAAGGGCTTAACCTGCTGCTAAAAAAAGGACAGGCTGAAGGGAAGATGACAGGGGTGAAGGTTTCTAGGATTTTCAAGATCTTTCATCTGTTCTTTGTAGATGGTGTATTAATCATGACAAATGATTCCTTACAGGAATGGAAGGAAATAAAAGACATTCTAAACATCTTTTGTAGTGCTTCGGGACTAAAGATAAACTGGACAAAGTCGACCTTTCACTTTGCACAAATTCAAGGGGATTCCTTGGAACTTTTTAAAGAAGTCTTCCCTTACAACTTTGTAGATCTATCTGAGGGTTTTACGTATCTTGGTTACTTTCTAAAAGTTGATTCTTACAAGGCAATGGATTGGACTTGGCTAGTAGCAAAGTTTGAAAAAAGAATTGGTCATTGGTGCAACAAATGGCTTTCCCTAGGAGGTCGTTTCACTCTAATCAAAGCAATACTCGAATGTCAACCTGTTTTTTGGATGGCACTGACAACCATACTAGCCTTGGTACTAGATAAGATCATAAAGTTAACTTACAATTTTCTATGGTCGGGCTGTATCGAAAAACCACATTTTCACCTTTATAGTTGGGATTTGCTAGCCAAACCAAAGAAAAAGGGAGGCTGGGGGATAAGAAATATTTTTCACTTTAACAGAGCTTTAGCAACAAATTATCTCTGGTGTGTGTTGACGAAGGAGGGGATCTAGCATTCAGTTATAAAAGACAAATATCTCCCCTTTTGTTTGGTTGCCACCTGGTTCAGAACGACTACCTCCACAGTGAGATCGACCTCATAGACTTAGAAAAATATTATAAAGTCGGTAAATCTAATCACTCGCTGGTTGTGTTGGAATCCGGGGTCCAGACACTCGGTAATAATTGGTAAGGACTGTATCTTGGGACTGGAGAAGTCCTCTTTCTTATCTCCAGAGCTCATAACATTTTTAAACAATAAAAACATTAGATATCTTTACCAAGCAAGAGGTATCTCCAGGATAGGGTTTTTATCAGTCAACTGGATATCCACTGATGAGATCAGACTCACTGGTGACTTGGCCTTGGAATGGGAGGTCTTCTACAGGGTGCTACCGAGATCGGTTGTGCAGCTACAAAACAAAGAAGATGAGCTCATGTGGACTAGGGGAGATAAATATGGACTTATTTCTGTCAAAATTTTTTATACTGCTATAACAAATAAACTCTGGCACCAATCTATTGGTGGATGGAGGAGACATAGGTGGACTTGGAACATTGCACAAAAAATCAGATTGTTCACCTGGATGGCATTTGAAAATAAAATTCTTACTTGGGACATCTTGCAACATAAAGGTTAGGAAGGTCCTAGTATTTTCCAACTGTGTACAAGTGATTCAGAGACAATGCTGCATCTTTTTGTCAAGTGTTCCTTCACAAGACAAGTCTGGGATAGGATAATGAGTGAACAAAACTTAAAATCTGAATGGGAAGGAAACACTTTAATTGTTTGTTATTAAAATTGGGCCAAAAATGAGAGAAACTATCACACCCTTCCTTCTTTGGTATGTTGGTTTGTTTGGCTGGAACGAAACAAGAAAGTATTTGAAAATGGAACCCCCTCTGTTAGTGCAGTCGTTTATAAAACACTTGGAATTGTTGCTAACTTGACAACTCCAACAAAAGTGGCGATCCCAAAAAAAGTTCATATCCACTTACAAGGAGGCACTTATGTGGGTTGGTTTGATGGAACAACACAGTATAATGGTCTTCAAAGTGGGGCAGGGGGATTGTTAAGTTTAACTGATAATTCATTTTACAAATGGACCTTTAACTGTGGTCCAGGTACCAACACTAGGGAAAAATTACTTGGAGTTTGGGCTACTCTCAACTTGGCAGCTAGATTCAACATTGAAGCATTACAAATCTTCGGTGAATCCAAAATCATAATCGACTGGTTGAATCGCAGAGGAAAACTGCATGTTGTCTCTCTATTGGGATGGAAAGACAGAATCAGTGAGCTACAAAAATTCTTCAGGGATATCAGTTTCTCACATATCTATCGGGAACAAAACAAGGATGTTGATTTACTCTCCAAGATAGCACTCCAGAAGCAAGAAGGGAAAATCTCATACAACCATTGGGTTGATGGACATGAGGGCCCCACTCTCTTTCTTAATCTCTTTTACAATATAGCCCTTCTTATAGTGTTTTATTTCTACATAATTAGTTGAAGGTTGTCTGTTTCTTTTTTGAGGATACACTTGTATCAAGGAAAGCTACAAAGGGACAGTCAGAATTACAATTTTTTCATTATGCTTTTTGCTTAGATCCCACCATATGCAAACAAACTTGTACTTAAGTTTTCACAATTTGGAGGATGTAATTAACTGGCTTAGTTTTTGCCATGTGAACAAATTATATATTAATATAATGAACAGTTTTTTTGAAAAAAAAAAGCCCACGTTTAAGCCTTTTGTGTTTATGTTGATAACAATTGTGGACTTTTCAATATTTCTACTCGTTGAGTATGTAATCAGCATCAAAGTGGTTTTTAGATCAACTCTAAATATAATGGTTATTAATTTTTAGACTTATAAGCTTGTATTGTAGTATTATTAATTATTAATTATTAAAATTTAAATAAAATTGTTTTATTTTTGTGTTAAAAGAGATTTATTGATTTCAATAATTCCTTAAAAAAATATTATTTCTTAAACATATATATTTTTTAAATTATTAACTTATTTATGTAAAATGATTATTTTAAAATTTTGAATTATGTTTACCACTTATACAGTCCATCTTAAACTTAGATCTCTCAAGCATAAAGAGGGATCAAATTTTTAAGGTATACTTTTTTTTTATCATTTAATTTCAACTTACCTTTTGGTTTTTTGGGGCCAATTTTTTATTTTGATTTTGCCCGAAATCAGGTGAGGAATGGTTGGATGTGCATATTTGAGTGACTAAGTTTGTATAATAGCTATTTTGTCCATATTTACTCCAGCCAAAAATACTAAAAATTGATAGCTTAGCTCCTAGTTTAAGATGGATTTATACTCATTTAATTTTTTTAGATGTTTTCACTTACACATGTCTCATATAGTTATTTATTTTTTATTTAATTTTTTGTTATTGTTGTAACTTAAAGTTACTTACAACATCTTCTCCATATTGATGCAATCAATTTTGATTGTTTACAACTTTTGTGTATTAATTATAATTAACTTCATCATTTAGTTTAATATACATTTATATTAAATTAAATTTTAAAAACAATTTATAATTATAATTTTTATTTTTATTTATAAATTGATTAGATAAAACATATACATAATAATAACACCTAAAGACTTTGCAAGTATTCCCTTTGTTAATTTTAATCACAACTTCTACCATTACAAACAATAGTTAATTTTAATCACAACTTTTACCATTACAAACAATAGTTAATTTTAATCACAATTGTCATGGATAAAAATGTCTATTAAATTTTTAAAATCTCTGAAATAACACATCCTTTGTTAATTTTAATCACAACTTTTACCATTACAATGGTTAATTTTAATCACAATTGTCATAGATAAAAATGTCTATTAAATTTTTAAAATCTCTGAAAGAACACATCCACCAAAGTTTGTAATATACTCTACCCAAAAATATATCATAGTTGATATCGTAAAACATAATCTGCTATAATCCCTGAAACAACACATCCTAGGGTTTTCCAATAGGCGCCACCCAAAAATATATCATGGGTAATATAATATAACAAAAATATGAGAAGGACCTGAAAGTGAAAATAAAAAAAAAAAAATTTTAAACGCGAGAAGTGGCAGCGGCAATAGCCGTTGGAGGATTCCACGCTCTCTTATTTCTTCTTGTGCTCATTTACCCTCTACACAGCAATCTCTCAACTCGGAACATCTCTATTTCAAAGTCCCTTTGAATCCACAAAACCAGTAAACAATGGCTTCTACGAGCATCGCCAAGGATGTTATTACGCTCAGAGGATCGGCAGCCATTGTCAGCGAGTTTTTTGGTAAGTTTTCTGAAAGCCCAGAAGGCGTTGAAACTCCATTCTAGTTTTCAATGGCCTTAGTGCTATTTTGGGTAGTTTTTATGGCCGTTAATCCGCCTGACTCTGTGATTGATTTTGTTTATTTTTGCATGAACGAGCAGCTTATGCAGCCAACAGGTATCTGCATTTCTTCTCCCCTGTTCCCATTTCTCTCATTTAACTTTTAAGGCAATGGGCATTGAAGGCATTCAGCCGAAGATTATAGGTTTTTTGTTTGGGGTTTTGCAGTATTTTATACAATCGGGGCATCTATCCTGAGGAGCAATTCAGCAAAGTCAGGAAGTATGGGATTCCCATGTTTTTGATTCAGGACGAAGCAGTCAAGGGTTTTGTCGCTTCCATAACTTCTCAATTGGCAGGTAGCATTTGCGTTTAGGGTGTAGGGTTTAGTCATGTTCATGTGCTGCTTTCTTTTTCCAAAAGTTTGTGTGGGTTTTGCTTGGCAATCCTTAGGTTTAGATTGCCCTGATCTTTTGTTGGAAATTTTGTATGGGTTTTGGATGAAATAATTTTTTATAGAATATTATGACCGATGAGATATTTTAACTAATTCCCTGCTCATTTGTCGAACTTTTTTGCTTTTTTGAATAATTGTTTTTCTTGCAATTTTTTCTTTTTGATCTTTCTCAGGTACCCTGAAACTGTGATGCCTTCTTCCTATTTTGTGTCTTCTGCCAGAGATAGTTCTACATTTTTAACAATGGTGCTAAGTTATTCTCTCCTGCGATTTATTTGCCTTCGGGATATTCTCGATCTTGTTCTGTTGTTTCTCTTTTCCTGTGAGGATACGATGAGTACGTTCCTTCTCGAGGGTGACTTCCTCTTCCAAAACCATGGCTGGACTTGGTGAGTCACGGAGGTTTCCTTTTGTCCTTTGAGCCTTTTCACTTCTGTAAAACGGGTTGTTTTCTGGATGGTCAAGAAGAGGCAAGATACCCACTTGAATAGCAAACTCTACATCTGAAGGCAACATTTTCATAGTCTAAAATCTGGTTTCAAGTGATGTCATCTACTTCAAGGATTAAATGCTCAAAAAGTCCTTTGTGAATTCATTTCAAGAATAATTTTTGGCAGAGGAGACAAATTCTAGCTGAGGGCTATTTTGTGGATAAGAACTTTCCCGATTGGCTCCTATACTTTTTAGAATGTTTTCACCCCAAAATAAATCCGAAGGTTAGGGAGTTTGACCCAGACCAGAATGGTCTCAAACATTTCTGTGGTTGGGTTGAAGGACAGGTGCCCAATCTTCAAGCAGAGAACTGAGTTACCTCACTACCATAGACTACCCTCAAGGATTGACTAGTTTTCTTCTGAGGAAAAGACTACAACAAAAAAGCCTTTAGCACAGATGTTCAAATCCAAAGAGTCGAAATCCTAAAAATTCTAGGTCTTTAGATACCCAGTTTAAAGGATTTTGATATAAGGCCAACAAAATCCTCTGCGTCTGCATATCAGAACTCTGCTAAAGAGTGTACAAATAATAAAGAGGATTACTTTCTTCGGACTTTCAGCCGCAGGCATGGGTTTGGATGATTGCTCTTTAAGATTTGCTGTCTTCCTTTGAAAAAATAGTGTAGGTTTGCTTGAGGATTCTTAGGTTTATGGTTCCTATCTTGATTGAAAATTCTTGGATTTTGTGTTGAAGGGTTGCCTGCCTTTCCTTTTTTCCACCTTTGTGGCAGGTGTGGTGATGTTTGGGAAGGGGAGGTTGGGAGATGGGTTTACAAGTTCTGATTTCATGGTGGCTTCTATTTGTTACGTTTTGAGTTTAAGATGGGGCTTGGTTGATAGGTCGCTGGTTGAAGGTTACATCTTTTCCTTCTGAAAAATGAGATGATCTCTGGTTGTTTACTATTAGGTCTGGTTTTATGTCTTGAGATTTATGGGGATTTTGATTCAGAATTCTTGGGTTCAGGATTTTGAAAAGTTTGCATTGGGGATGAGGTTTGCATTTGGTATAGTTTTTGTTTTTTATGGAATCTGCATGGATTTTGGTTAATTAGTGCTCAATCTAAACTTGTAATTTTACCAGCTTTTTCTGAAAGCTTGTATGGATATGGAGCATATATGGTGCTCCTTTGGTAGGTCACTGGTTGAAGGTTTCCTCTTTTTCCTTTGGATAAGTGAGATGACCTCTAGTTGTTAACTATTAGGTCTAGGTTTATGGCTTGAGTTTATGGGGATTTTGGTTCAGAGTTCCTGGGTTTGAGTTTTGAACAATTTGCATTGGGGCTAAGGTTTGCGTTTCTTACAAGTTTTTTAAGGCCAAAGGGGGAACCTGTATGGATTTTGGCTAATAGGTGTTCAATCTAAAGTTGTAGTTTTGCCATTTTTCTGAAATCTTGTATGGACATCACTGAGCACAAATATGAGGCTTGGTTCACATGTCACTGGGTTTCCTCTTTTCCTTTCGGAAAAGTAAGATGAATTCTTGGGTTTGGGGGTTTTATAAGTTTGCATTTGTGCTAAGGTGTGCATTTTGTGTAATTTTTTTCTTGTTGGGATCTGTATAGATTTTGGTTAATAGATGTTCAATCTAAAGTTGCAGGTTTGCCATTTTTTCAGAAACCTTGTATGGACATCATTGAATATGTCTTGGATTTTGGATTTTCTGTATAAGACTTTTCTCCCTTATTATTATTATTATTTTTTTTTCTTTTGGGGGGGAAGAGAGTATCACATTGATCTACATTGCTAATGCATGGTAAATTTCATAATCAGAGTGGCTGGAATCTGGAAAGCTGCAGAGAATTGTTCTGGTGATTATGAGCAAAGCCTCGTCAGAGGTACTTGAAAGATGGAACTTCAATGTTGTGACAGACGACGAGGTCGTTCAGAAAGGGTGTGTTGCTATCCTTATAGTGCCCATGATACTTCTTCGTGTTGCAACCTTAATGCCACCTTCAACTGTGCAATTTCTTTCCATTGACTATGCTTTGTTCTTACAGTATCAGTCCTAAAGTGTTAAAAAGACCCAAGAATACTAAGTCCATTGTGTAATGTTCATCCTTGTTTCCACTGTACAGTGTCTCAAGAGAGAAGAGTGATAAAGAAATCATGAGAGAGATTCAGGCAATCATGCGCCAAATTGCATCTAGTATCACATATCTCCCATGCTTTGATGAGCCATGTAAGTAAACATATTGTCAATGTTGGGCTAGATTCAATTAGTTTATTGATGTTTGCATTTCGTAGATCAGGATTTCAATAAAGTTGATTCTAATAAAAAGGAAAAATGACCTAGATTATTGCTCCTGATCAGTCTATTAAAACTTAAAGGCACTCTGTTTCCCTAGCTATTTTCATTGAAAAAGGGGGGAAATTACAACCGATTGTCATCTTGACCAATATTGTAAAAGAGCAGGTTTATGTAGTTTGACTCGAAGTTGATTGAACTATTACCGTTGTAAAATTAATCTCTCAGGGGACTGTGAAATGAAGCCCATTTGGTTATGATGATAATTTTCTTTGATGCAGGCATATTCGATGTACTTGCATACACAGATAGGGATTTATCAGTCCCAATAACCTGGCTAGAGAGTGATGCCAAATTGATCAAGAATCCTCAAGTAGTGAAGCTGCATTCCTTTGACACCCGGGTAAATTCCTCGATCTCCCATGTTTTGGAAGCTATTTGAGGCGGCTGAATCTTGAAAGTTGATTTGATATATCATATGGGAGAACACCCTTTTGACAAGATTTGAATTGTCTTGTTGTGAAATGGGAATCACCCTTTTGACAAGATTTGAATTGTCTTGTTGTGAAATGGGAATGCTTTTACAATTCATTTTATAAGCTATCATGCATTTTGATTATGAGTGTTCATTGCAATTCTGCAGATCCATAAAGTTGATACAATAGTTTCCTACCGAACAGATGACTTGGATGAGCAGCAGTAACTGTGTTGTTGAATGCTCGGTTATCATTTGTTAGAGCTCTCTCGGCTTTAGAAGGAATGGAATTTTGGTTGCAGGCAGCAACTTTTTGTAGTTTGACGTCTTTCAATAGGGAGTTTGAGATAGCAAGTGATTATTGGAGATTGATTAAGATCACAGAGGGATCTATAAGTAGCTGATTTTATTTTTTGAGATGCAAATGAATGTTTGGGTTGTTTTCTAGAGTAGAAAGTATAATGCTTCAATACACATGTATTCTGTTGAAGCAGGCTAAACAACACATTCTGAGCATATGCTTGTAGAATCAAGTGGAGGATGCTGCCTAACTCTCATTCTACAAGTGCAACATGTTTGTTGTCTGTACAATGATGTTGTTTTGCTTGAATGGAAAAGAAGTTTGCTTTTGCCTTTTCGAAAGGAAAATCCCCCCCCCCCCTGCTTTATCATGTCAGATGTTTTCATCAATGTTTGCACTGTTAATATCATACTGTAAACTACTGAACCGTTTCATTCACAATCAAGCATTTAAACTTTTGAGGTTTTGTAGCAGAACAGATTCCTGATAGTGCCATTGATGATGTCAGCCATGGGCACACTGTTAATATCATCGTGGCTGGAAGTAAAATTGTACGTTTTTGCATTGCCACTAACAAACAGAATTCATGGTGCTGTGGACTTAGTAGACTTGATTATTAAGTTACAGGAAAAGAAAATAATAACAAAAGGTTTGTCAAATGACTTAATAAATTTTTTGTTGTTGTTGCTGTTGGAAGTGTTTTATAAAGCACGCCCCAAGGGACTGCACTGCATAACACAAACATCATTCAACTTTAATACCAGGCATGAGGGGTATTTATTCTGCCAAATTCAACCGGGACGTGCACCCAATCCCATCCCTTTTTAACATACCATTCGAATGGGTTAGACCACAACCAGAATGGAACATTGGTGGATCAGCACTTCATCATCCTTAGACCAATTTACACGGTCTACAATGCAGAGCTGCAAATAAACAGGTTAATTGATGAAGTGTGTATCTCATAGAGGAACTGACCCTTAACAAAATTAACTCAACTAACCTCAGGTCAATTTAATATTGCTCCATAAGTTGCAGTGAATCTCTCAAAAATTGAACTTCCAACTATTATATTACTTATGGAGATCCTATGTCAACTTTCTTGGTCTCAGATATTATTTACAATGGACTTGATGATGGTGCAACTGGTAATGTGAATAACTTTGATATTTGACACATGCTTATCTAAATTTGACTTAATTTCATTAAATGATGTCATTAATCTGAAAAGAAATTCAAACCATTCTCTGTTCCAAACTCAATTGAATCACTCCTTCACTTGCTGGTGGCATGTTCACTTTTTTTAATTATCATCAGAGAAATTTACAATATGATTCTCCATTCTAGGATCAGATATTCAACATTTGATCCCCTTTCCAATGCTGTGATAAGGTCAGAAGATTTACATATTTTCCATGCCAATAGCCAAATACCGGCTTGGCTGCTTTACAACTTATAAAGATAGGCATCCTACTTATGAATCCTCTAGGTGCAAATCTTGTATTCTGACAGGTTTTCATTTTTTCCTTTTTGTGTCTTTCTGATTTCTATCCGTTGTACCTATTGCTTTGAGGCTAATAGTAGTATCAACTGCCTTGCTTCTTTTGTGTTGATCAAAGGGATGGTTCTCTTTCCTGATTTGAATTATCTGATTTGTAATGCCTCTTCATCCCTCCTAAGGGATTTTCAGACATGATAACTTGCAAAGTATGGGATGGCATGGGATAATCTCCTTTGACATGACTGAAGCCATAGTCATTCTCCATCCTTTGAGGGATGGAGATAGGGACATTTGTTGATGCAAGGCTTCGATCACGATGTGTTCTTTTTTGGGAGCAGTGCCTTGTATGTTTGTCTTAGAGTATTTCCAGTCATCGATTGGGCTTGTTATTTTTCTCATTTTTCTCTGAAAAGACCTTGGCCTTTGGGCAAGCTTCCTTCAAATGACCTACTTAAAAGTCTTTTTCATGACAAACTTATATACAACTTAAAGTCATATTCTGATATTCCAATTCTTTGGTGTATCATAAATAATTGCCTTGATAAGGTAGATCTTTTGATACAGAATGAGCTGGAAAATATCAAAACAGAAAACTTGTATTAAGAATTTCAATCACAAGTTTAACATAAAATTGCCTCTCTTATAGGCTCACTAGCTACAAAACTAGGGAAGATCAAGTTTGACCTTGTCTCCCTTTTTACTTTAATATTATATTATATTATTACTCGCCTTCTTGGTGCCTTGGTTCCTACATCAATTCCTCCCAATTTAATAGGACAGTGTCCCCACTGCCCTCTCGGTTTAAGAGAGGCACTATGCTTGTTGAAATAGGTGCAGCCAACCAAGAAATAATTAACAAGGCAAAGTCCCACTCACAGCATTGGAAAGGGGATCAAATGTCTGGTTACTATTCCTTTGTGAGCTTCTTGGGATGACTGTTAGAGAGAGCAAATAAAGACACCCCCCAATCAAAGCATGAGTATTAGAATAATTCTAAATAGCAAAGTAGTAACCAGACTTAAGTGTTGCCGTGCCCAACAGCAAGAGATACAATTTGCCTTGCTCACATGTATGCTATGCAAAGTCTCTGGTCGATATTGAAATTGTTGCTGTAAATGAACCCAATTCTCAAGGCTCATACCTAGTTTTTCATTGCACCAAGCCATTCACAGGGAGAAGACAACTGAGGTCAGCCGGTAAAGTTTATGTGAAGAACATGGACAATACTACTAATGATTTCATCATGAACATCATCCTTTGCAAAAGTGCATTGGTTCTACCTGAAACCCGTAGCAAGGCAACTAGCAACCTAACGACATAGTCCTACAGAACACATGTTCCAACCATTACTTGGCCTTGAAGGGCATTGACATTGTTTTGTTCCATTAAAAACTTTAAAACCATACCTGTTTAATGATATTGATAGGAAATCACCCACAAAGACACCTTTTGTAGAGGTTGCCCCACATAGCAAGGGAGTAATGCCATAAAAGCACATTTGAAGGAAGATTTGAAGTAGACCTCCCAAAAAAACGATAATTGCCACAACTTGAAGCTTTTTGAAGAAAATGCTAGGCCCAGGGCAAAAAGAAGGAAGACAACACCAAATTGTGCAATAGTCTCCACATGCACCATTTCACTGACAAAACTCAAGCCTCTACATGGCTCAATAATTGACCTTGCAAGTAAATATCCAATAATAATCGGTTGCCCTAGACAAGCAAATACAATGTCATTGAGTGTGGCAAAGGAAATGACTACCATTTCATTGACAAAACTCAAGCCTCCACATGGCTCAATAATTGACCTTGCAAGTAAGTATCCAGTAATAATCGGTTGCCCCAGACAAGCAAATACAATGTCAGTGAGTGTAACAGAGGCAATGACTACCACTCACTCGAAAATGAATTGCACAACCAACTGTAGTATTAGGTATTTTGATTTTGAATTAGACATTATGAAAACGTTGCCCTTTCCTTCAATTAAAGGCAGTAGATCATCAACTCCATTCTCATTGTCCATGTTAAAAGCATCTTGCAATTGGAATGATTGTATTCCATTTTCTTCCTTAGACTCATTTTTCTTTGGCTTGTCATGAGGAACCCTAGCCACAATCTCAAGTAGTGCATGTTGACTAGCCACACTGGTATTAAAGCTACTACTATCAAATCCTTTTAGCTACTTTTTTTAGCAAATTCCTTCTCCAAGTGCTCTCAAACATATTTGCAATGCTTCCTGCATTGACCAAATTTGGTGGGATGGCTTGTGTCGACAAAGTGCCTTGTGATTAAAAGCATCTTGCAATTGGAATTATCATATTTCATTTGCTTCCTTAGACTCATTTTTCTTTGGCTTGTCATGAGGAACCCTAGCCACAGTGTCTAGTAGTGCATATTGACCAACCACATTGGTATTAAAGCTACTACTATCAAATCCTTCTAGCTACTCGTTTTTAGCAAATTCCTCCTCCCAAATGCTCTCAAACACACCTGCAATGCTTCCTGCATTGACCAAATTTGGTTGGATGGCTTGTGTTGACAAAGTACCATGTGATGAGTGAACCAATTTCTCCATCTGCTTTGCATCTATTTGTTTGTTTGAAAAAAGGGTGCTCACCGGGAGTAGAGCTACTAATTGTTCGTTTTTTATGGTTTTGAATGAACTCTCTTGCAAATCATTGGGATTGTTTGCTTCCTCCTCTTCATGGTTTACAATTACATGCAATTTTGTCTTGTTCTTTGAGAGCTTGGTTTAGGAATCGTCTTGAGTAGCAACTAAGCCAATATCAAGTTGTGCAGAAGGTTGTTAAGTAAAAGAGGTTGTATTATGTTGTGAAAGCCTAGCAATGTCAGATTTGGGCATGGAACAATGATGAGGGGGCACATATTTGGACTATTTAATGGTCAAGATAGGAGGTAGGGAGGTTGTGTCTGAGGAAGAATGCAAAAGTGTAGGCATTTATGGAGATCCTCCTACGGGACAACGTCAGTGCTAGAGAGAGGGGAGCACTAAGGCTTTGTCGACAAGTGAAAGCAATAAGTGCAACCACCTTTAGTGAGTGCGTAAGAATTAGTACTAGTTGTATTGGACAAAGGGTTAAAATGTGTAAGGTATACCCAAAAACAACTCAATGAAATCTAGAGGGGTTGAATGACACAACTGTGTCTTAGAAATGGGGGCCAATAGCAAATGTGACAACACATTGCTATGCGACAAATTAGGACTAAGCACCTTTGTTTACCCATCTACAATGATACATGTGGGGAGGAGTGACTAGAAGAGTTGATGCTTTGACAAGGGCAGTCAAAACCAAATTCTCTTGATTTCCATTGTCCACAATAAGCTAAATGAAATGATCCTTAATTTGGAAGTTGTGAGCAAAGATTAATGTGCGAGCTGAAGGAGGATGATTGCGAGTCAGAAGCATTGGTTGAGGATCTGCTTCCCTTGACTATGGAAAGCTCTAATACCGATTGACACTGAATGAGCTAGAAAATATTTGAACAAAAAACTTGTATTAAGATTTCCAATTGTAAGTTTAACATTATATCTCCTTTCTCTTATAGGCTCGTTGGCTACAAAACTAGGGATGATCAAGTTTGACCTTGTCTTCCTCTTTATTTTAATATTGTATTATATAATTACTCACCACTAGCTATAACTTTGCTAAGTAATATCCTCCACTTCTTGGTGCCTTGGTTCCTACAACACCTTTACTCAGGTGGAGCTCTACAAAGATTTTGTAATGGGTTATAATTGCCTTATTGCATTGGCTTAGGTAAGTGTGTGGGGAGATTTCACAATCTTAGCCAAATTTGGTTTGTTGAGATAAACATTGAAGCCAAGTTGAAATCTAAGAACCATGGTTTGAAGAAGAAACCAACTTTTCCCTTGAGCCATGGTCCTTCCACGACCTTCTGATGATCTTAGTACCTAAGATCTTCATACCTCCTTTCAAGCGGAGACCAAGATGCATGTTTTTCTAGTGTTGATATGCTACCGTTATCAGTAACATGTTCACCATTTGTATTTACTAGATAGTTTGGGGAAGATCCAAATATAGTTTTGGTCTGAAGCATATGGATGCTCTCATCTTAAGGTTGTACTTATGTAGCTTGAGCCTTAAATTTTTCTAGTGCATAGTATCAAAATTTAAGCATTTGAAGCATACAAATTGTTCTCTGCTTGTTTGACAACTTATTCAAAATTTTCCCTTTGAGTCTTTACTATCCCTCTCAACCTTCTTAGATCCAAGGTTAATATGGATTTATTCTAGTTTATAATGTACATCACCATGATCATTATTGAGCACTATCCATTATTCCAATTATTCAAGTATCATGTTTAAGAGACGTACACTTCACCCTTTATCGTATAGTTGATATAAGCATATTTTCTTTCGATTATTTGATTTTTTATAGTGTTATAGATGATAAATAATGTTAGGTTAAATGCACATCTTGTCATATTCAAATCTTTATAAGATTAAGGGTTCAAAGTCTATATAATTAAAATAATTTATTTGCTTGTCCTTAACCAAGATAGTAATCAAGTATACTAATACAATATCCATGGCATTTGTAGCATACAACCTATTCTCTGTGTATTTGACAACTCATTTAAAATTTGCAACTCAAGTCTTAACTATCCCTTTTAATCTTTTGAGATCCAAGGTTAATATGTATTTATTGCTAGTTTATAATGCACATCACCATGATAATTATAGTTCATCACCCTTTGTCATGATAATTATAGTTTAATATGTATTTATGCTAGTTTATGCTAGTCTCTAGATGATAAACAATGTTAGGTTGAATGCACATCTTGTCATATTCAAACCTTTATAAGATTGAGGGTTCAAAGTCTATATATGAAACCATTTTATTAGCTTGTCCTTAACCAAGATTGCAGTCAAGTATACTAATACAATTGTTTATGGATTGAATTATTTGTGTAACTTAGATTGTTGTATGTGGTCTTCCTTTATATGTTCTATACACCAGGGTTTGGTAGGTAGGAGGCTTCTCATGGTTTCATGTTGTTTTTGTCTTGGTGGGTGCTTTATCTGTTATGTCTTTATGTTTCACCTTCTTTTCTTCATTGTTGGGTTGTGTTTCTCATTATAGTTCTTTTCAACCTTCACCAAGTTGCTTTGATTTCTTTCTATTTGGTGGTTGACATCAATGGTGGGACAAGTGGTCGTCTTTTTCAGTTGTAGCTTGAGTTGATGGTCTATTTTTGTTGATACAAATGGTTGTGGGAGGTACTCCAGCTTTACTTGGTTCATGGTCCTCTTGTCCACTTATCCTTTTGTCATGTGGTTGTTTCCCCATCTTTTCTACACGATTTATATGTAGATTATCATTGTTCCCTTGACATATTAGTTGTTTCTCCTTTTTCTTCTAAATCTAAAGCCTTTGAGCCTTTGTTGTAATCTATCCTTATGCAACTGGAGATAATATTAATGTCTTTGTCTCTTCTCCAAGCTCAATAGATAATCCATGAAAGTGTGAATCTTAAGACTAATACTATCTTGTATATAATCCAAACCTTGAGTCTTCTCTTTCAATTTTGTTGCATTCTCAAGATTGTTGATGGCTAACCTTACTCAAACACTCAACACCTTCATCATCACAATATTCCCCACATTCTTCTTATTTCAATCAAAGACCATTTCAATATCGATTATGTAGGAGGTAAAAACATTGGTTTATGCTTCTAGTTTCCATAATTGTGATCAATCATAAACCTCTCTTGCTTATTTGGTTTCATCGTTATTGTTAAGGTGAGTGATTTTGAACATGTTAACAATTAGGGGGGGGTGTTTGATAAATAGGGTACAACCACAAATGTTGAACACCTTAAGGCAACCACTCACACAAACATATCAAAGATCAATACAATAATGTATTACGTGGTTGAAACCCTCAAAGAGGGAAACAATCCACAACCCCATCCAATGCCAACACTTGAGGAAATATATTAATGCAAAAGGGAAACAATTTACATATGAATCTCTCACAATTGATCATCAACAAATGATCTTCCATGATCATGGACCAATTGGGTGTTAAGCCACATATCAAGCATTGTTAGTATCAAGGAGAAGATGAATCCCTTGAATCACTTATGTCCATTGTCTAGAACATAATCGCGAATGTTGAATTAGTTAGTTACAAAAGTACAATAAATAAACATACTTTACCTAAAGACACATTAGACCAAATCGATTCTTATTAACTCCTAAATGTTTAAATATCCTAACATACTCCTTTAAGAACAACTTGGGATATGATTGAAGGATTTACAAAAGTGACACAATAAGAAAAGGAAGGAGACATTAGAGCCTATCCCTCTTAATGACAAGTTTGTGCACTCCTAACATAGATTGAAGCTTGGAAAACTTTGCTTCTATAAGGGTCTTTGTGAAAATATTTGCAACTTGATTATTTGTCCAACAATAGAGCACTTTGAGAAAACGATCTTGAAGAACGTTTTTTGTGAAGTGCATGTGTAGCTCAATGTGTTTGTTGTGATGATGTTGAACTGGATCTTTGGCGAGTTGAATGACACTTTGATTATCACACTGCGGCATGGTCAAATGTTGCTAGTGTAATCCAAACTACTAAGGGATCTGCCGAAGCCATAAGACTTCTTGACTTTCACTAATTATTTCTCGATACTCTGCCTCTATGGAAGAAAGAAAAATGTCACATTGTTTCTGGTAAGCACAAGTGATAAGCTCGAAATCAAGACCAAAAACATAACCTGTAGTAAATTTCTGATTATCAAGGTCGCCATTCCAATCAAAATCAATGAAACCAACTAAGAAAGGAGTCCCCCTTGAACAAGAATGTATCCCAAATTGAACTGTACCCCAGATATACCAACGTATCTTTTTTTTTTCTCTTTCCAATGGCTCTCATGGGGTGTTTGTATATATTGGGAAACAAGACCAACAAAAAATGAAATATTAGGATGAGTATGATTCAAATACAAAAGGCTACCAACTAACTGAAAATACAAAATGAGTAAAACTACTTTGGGTTTAGTACATGGGGCAACACGTGAAAGCGATGAAGATGGTTGCATGCATACCTAGATTGGGAAAGGGAAATCCCTTCCTTGGATTACAAGATTTGGAGACCAAGAAAATAATGCAAATGTCCTAAGTTTGTCATTTCAAATTTCTTCTTAAAGTTGGATTTCACACGGGTTAAAAATTTGGAGTCACTATCAATGTGGATAAGTTTATCACTATAAAGCACAAGTATTATGTGATGCTTACCCACTTTCTTGGTATAGACATTCGGCTCAAATTCCATTAAGAAAACACTGTCAAGAATAAAGTTATCCATTTTAGCATACCAAGCCCAAGAAGATTGCTTAAAACCATAAAGATATGTGTTAAGGTGACAAACAAGGCTGTAGTCATTTTGAACATAGCTAGGAGGTTGTTTGATGTAAATTTCTTCTTGCACCCCCACGGCAAGAAGGTGTATTTAACATCCATTTGATGGACCTCCCATTTATATGAAATTACAAGGGATAGAACATGACGAATGGAATTCATTTTGGCTATAGGGGCAAAGCTTTCAGTATA
>JZKD02S2153037.1:170762-186747 GCA_000966675.3 Picea glauca | reverse complement strand
AAGGGGATTTGGTCAATTACAATGCCCGACATGATCAATCCACAAAAGGGGATTGATATAATCAATAATAAATATATTTTATCTTTATCCACAAAAGGGGATAAGAATATTATTTTCAGTTACACAATATTTTAACATTCTCCTTGTCAAGAACCCCATCCAGAAGATGAACATCCTAGACGATAAGAGGATTCCCCTGACAATATGAACTTCATAGACACAATTTGTGCTTTCTAGGATGATGAGTATGTGTAAATCACACATGAACACCTTGTTTAAGTTAGGAAGAGGGAAGATAGATAAGGCCAAATCAGAGTGCTTAAACAGTTGACTGAGGATCAGAGGAAATAATTGAAGAAGAGGAAATCTTGACATATGCAAGAAGGAACAAAACCCCTATCCCTCTGCCACCATTCCTAGTTCATCCACCACCAGAGAAACAAGCTCCATATCAACCAACAAAGGAATCTCCACCTTAACCAACATAAAATATTGTCCCACCTCACCCACATCTAGTTTGTGACTTGCTTCTAAGACCAACACATGAATATGAAGAAATCCAATTGAACATAGATGCCCCAACCTTGATTGGGAATATGAATTTGTCAGTTCCTCTTGTAGAGATGTGCACGATTCCTTCTATTAGAAGAGAAGTGTTGAAGACATTGAAGGTACCAGTTGAAGCAGAAGACCCTCCGATGATCCTAAACACCATGTACCATGGATGAAAAAGGGATGCAAACCCTCCCTTTTATATTTCTTTGGGTGTGAATGGTCTCCATTTGAACAATTGTATGTTGGATTCCGGGGCCTCGACGAATGTGATGTCTTTGAAGGTTATGAAACAACTTGGGTTGAAAACTACTCACCCATATGGAATTTTCTACGACATTGATTCTAAGAAGGTGAAAGTTTATGGTCTCATAGAAGATGCAAAGGTCTACTTTGAAGATTTCCCTCACATTGGCCTCTGCATGCACATAATGGTGATTGATGTTCCAGACGCTTGGGGTATGCTCTTATCAAGAAGTTGGGCTACCATACTTGGTGGATTTCTTAGCATGGACCTTACTCATGCACATATTCCTATTAGAGATGGTACTTTCAAGACTCTCTATAATCAGGGGGTGGCCAAGAAGCACGTATTGGATCAGAATGACCCTGATTACAATAGAGAAGATGGCTTCGATGAGGTTCCATATACCATTGAATATGATCCACGGTACTTTCCTTTTATGCAAGACAATTGCATGAACACACTGCTTCCAAGGACATATGAATACAAATAAAATATTGCAAAATTCCAAGGGAAAGAACCATGATCCATCAAGATACTAAAGAAAGAAGAATATAAAATAGATAAAGAACATGAAAAGGTCATCAAATATATGGTCAATGCAGAACCACCTTCACAGCCTTACATTGAAAACATACCTTACATTAACTTTAGTGAAGGAAGCCTTGCACTTATGTGGGATTAGAAGAAAGGTGAGCCCAAGTATAATGTAGGAATGATGTGTTATGGCTCATTCTTTACATCGTCAAGAAGAAGTCTGAGAAAGGAAAGTGCTACTTGTCATCCATGGATGGGAGAAAGATGCCATTTCCAATTTTTGGGTCTCTTCTCCGACCCTATGTTCAAGGAACCTGAATTCTTTAGACCCAGGCCCCAGGTAAGTAGGTAGGTCATCTTTCTTTCTTGAATTTATATCTTTCTTGCTAATGGTAGCTTATTTGCATTTCAAATTTACTTTTCATTTTTCTCTACTTGCTTCTTTGCATAGTTGCTTTACATCATTTTTCTTTCATCATGATATAGGTTAGCTTAGAAATTTTTAAAAGAAGTGAAATTTTTTATTTTAATGATCAGTTTTCAATTTTGATTTTGATTATATGAACAAAGGATGAGCGTGCCATCCTAGATTCCCAACATGTTTGTGTGTTTCAGTGTGTATAGGAACATGTCTTAACAAGAGATGTTGTAGTTCTCATGCACTCTATGGTGAGCACATGTCCCCAACTAGGAGCCACATGTTACCCCCCATTTCTAGGGGTAACTAAGGAGATGATGTCTTGAGGCCCTTAGGTCTCAGACATGGAGTACCGAGAGACATGGCAAGAGATAGAGCCCCACATTACACCACTTGTCACCATGAGATCAATGGTTGCACCATTCACCACGCCATATTGGATATCAGAGGATATTAGGTCTTGATCCATGAGGTAACCAGTCCAATGTTGTGGTAAGTGTCATTTTAATAAATGAAGCATTTGCATATGTTGCAAAGCGTTCTTCCTTGATTTAAAACAAAATTGCTTGGAAATTATAATATTTGCCTTATTTGACCTTGGTGGTTGACATTGTTGTCATAGTAAGTGGTCACCCTCAGGGAAAGGGTTGCTACTGGGGGATCTTCTTATCGTAACACTCCCACACATACTTGCCACTTTCCATGTTCCTTTCTCTTTGTTTCCTCATCTTTCAGGTTTCCGGGCCACATTGACCCAAGAAGGGCTTGTACCTCATTTCATGGGAAGAAGGGGTTAAAGGCCCAAATGTTTGTAGCTATAAAAATATAAGAGACAATCATAAACCTTCTAGATGCTCACCTAGGGTCCCAAGAACAATGAAATGTTTCTCACAAAAAATTGAGGGACACATACAATAAATAACTAATTGAACATGTCAACCAAGGTAGAGCATGCATGGGAAATGTTTTTCATGCTTAGGTAGAAATCCCACACATCATATTCAACTTGGGGAAGCACTCTGTGACCAAGGTAGAGTTAAGGTGGGAAATTTTTTTCATGCTTAGGTATAATTCCCACTTTAGCTTCAACCTGGGAGCACTCTAATAAACTAATTGCAAAAGGGGCTTGGAAAAATCATGCATCACAGACGAAGGGAAACACTCCCTCTACAAAGCCACCAATAAATGAGTCAATATGATCCCTTGTATGTCAAGAAACCCCATGACCTACCCCCCATCCACCTCACACTCTTCACATGACTTAGAGAGGATCCACTTGGTAAACACTCCTTGACTTGGGGAATGACTCACCCAATAGGTCACCATGACAATCCCCCCATACCTAAATTTGGAAAGTTTCATAAGGTCTTTGATAATTTGTTTATTTTAAGAGGGGGGATTTGATGCACATGTTCGGGTGGTTCTTTTGTTATATATGTTTTATTTGACATGATTATTGTGACTTGTGAGCCCTCAGATGATGAATTTTCTTTTCTTTGTAGGACCTTTACAGGCGGAAAGCTTTCCATGGAGGCACAAGGTCACTTGGACCTTCACTTGGGGAATGAAACCCAAAAGATGGATGATGTGCCCTTTCTTCTTGGACACCTGGGTTAGAGACGTTGCCTTTGGAGGCACTTGAGGATCCCCTGCATGTGATTCACTAGCCTTCCTATCCCCAACAACTTGCCTTTGGAGGCCATGCATTGCACTTCTCAAGATGATGTCACATGTGGAAGGCTAGGGTTTGATGGTGTTGGTGGTGTTGTTGATGACTTGGCATGATTTGGTTGAGGGAAGATCTTGCACATGGAGACCATGCCTTTGGAGGCCCAACAACTCCCTCACATCGCTCAACGACTTGCTAAAAGTGCCAAAATGTCACCCTATTAGGGAATGACATCATGACGACCTCCATAAATTGTGTTTTACCCTAACTAAAGTGAAAAAACTTGTTTTAGGTGGACTTGTATAAATAAAGGTCATTTCATTTCATTTTATCATATGATCTCACTTGAGGATTACATACACTTGGCTGAAATTTTTGCTCCTCTTGGGAAAATCACATATCTCTCTCTTTGATGCTTTTTGTGATTGTGTAACTTATCTATTGGAGGAAATAACTGGTGCTCTATCTCTTACGTGTATGGTGGAATGTTCTTGGTAGATAAGGGTTTTACTTTCTATCTTTTGGAATTGGTAAGGAATTTATCGATATTGTTAGTGTTTCTTCTTGTTTCATGGTTGTTCTTGTATAAACCCTTGGAGGAGTATAAGGGCACACACCTCCCACCGATTCTATCATAATTTTTATTGGATAAGCTATTGCAAACGTTTCAAGGAGAAGTAAAAGGACTTACACCCTTCTAGATTTACCTTGCTAGGTTTTGCATGCTCTAGGAAGTAAAAGGGGTTACACCCCTAGAGAAGTTGAAAACGCTATCTCTTAAACGAGAGACTCCATAACCCAATTGATAATGCACTTGTCTAAATTTCATTGGAGAAATAAAATAATTGCATCAGAATACATGAATTGTTGAGATGTTGCTTTTTTTCAAGTTGGAATCTTTTCTTAGTGTTATAAGATTGCTCCAGCCACTAGGGAATATGTCTTAGCCTTGTAACTCTCTTTTTGTAATCAGTTTAATGCTACAACCATTAGGGTTGTAGCAAAACTCACTTAAACTCTTTCATTTCTCACTAATCTACCATTAAAATTTGCTTGCAAGCTACCATGATTAACCTACTTGTCATTTGCTCTCTTTTGGGTGGATTGCTTGTTGATTTTAGTGGTTAGATATTATTGTTGTAGAAATTGTTTTCTACAACCATAAGGCTACCTCAATACATTGTTGATAACATCATTTAGCAACCCTATTTTACCGTCAAAACTTGTGCTACAATATTGGGATATTATCTATATGATTAGGACTTGATTACCGAATAATTATATGGTATTTTGCAGCTATTAACACTTTACATTTCTGATATATATATATATATATATATATATATATATATATATATGTTCCGCTACAATATTAGGACAACAAGGTTTCTTGCTTGCTCCCATTTGATATAAGGCTTCTATATCTATATAGTGTCTTGTTCCAGGAAGATTTAACATTGTCTTATAGGTACACAACACTTTGGCATCCATCCTTAATCAACAAGACCCTTTTCCAAGCCTTTTTCCACTTCCAAAGTTGACCTATAGGGGCTTCATTGGCCATTCTACGACTTTCCATATCAATCCCGCTAGGGTCATTAGGATTCCCCCTTTGTGGTGACTTATCATCACTAAAGAGAGGGGAGCATCTATCTAAGGTGATAATGGGTAGCTAATCCTATAGTTGTCACACTCTTGTGGTTTCGGTCGGGCTTTTCCCAACCTACAATTCGTGTGATAACACACAACATCTAGCTCATTTAACATTTCTCTTAAAATTTTAATTATTTTCAACCAACATGCATTGATTTGTTTCATCCGGATACTAGAGGGAAGGTTTTGTTTTGTTTTGTGAGTGTCACTTAGACTTAAAACTTTTGTTGAAAATGTTCCCACAACATCCTTGTAAAAACCTTCATCGTTTTCCATATCTTTTTGGAGATATTCTTTGAAATGCATAATCCTTGTTGAAAAATTGGTGGAGCTCTATGCAAGCTCCCAGATTTCTTGGATTAAGTCTATTGTTTTTTGAATTCCATCTCCAACATACTTTCTTACTTCCAACAACAAACTAGATGAACCTTTCAACTTACTGCTGCTTTCTAGGACATCCTCTAGGGTAAGTGTTGGTTGAATTGTGGTTAATGGATCAACAAACAATGGTTTTGGAATCATAGTTGTTTGTAATTCCCTTATTTTTTTATTTTAAAAACAAATTTATTTTTCAATATTACAGACATAATCCTTTAATGTTTTTACGGTTGCCTATGAAACTACACAATCTTTCAAGGCACAACCCCATGGAAATAAATTTCCGATTTCCATTTTTCAGACACTTTCTTGTTTTTCATGTTTACTTTCTCTATTAACATTTTTTTGGAATTTTGATTGTAGGTTGTGTGGTGAAGAGTTACAAACTCTTCTTCAAATATTTTTGGTTCTTGAGTGACCATAGCTTCAACAATTTCCTGGGTTTCCAACATTCGTTGTTCTGATCAGTTGTGTTCTTCAATAATTTCATCTACATCCATTGCCCAAGGACTTTCTTGAATTTCAGGTATTTCTAGTCTTGTTTTATGGGTCTGTCTTTATTTTAGTAGAGGTATGTACAACATAGGATTTTTCCATATTTTTCTTCATGGGGTCCTTTTCACTGCCATCATTTGAGTTTCCATCAAGTGTTTTCCTTGCTTCTAGACTGCTACTCGGTTTTTTTTTGTCGGGGTACTTCTTTGTGAAACAATAGGAGAATTGGGTTTTTTTTTTTTGTTAATTCTCTTCCTTGTTGTCGATAACATTCATTAGTGCTAGTGAATTATTTGATATCATTCAGGGATTCATTGACCGATGTCTCAGGGAGATTTAAATTGTCCCCTCCTCCTTTAAACTATTTAGACTTAATGAAATAAGAAGAATATCCCACCAGGGACATGTGTGCATTAAATAAATCATTAAGGTCGAAACCCTCAAACATTCAACTTCCTTTAGGATGGGTTGGTCAAATTGACCTGCAAATTTATCCAAATGAGAGATATACTTTACAACAAATACTCTGAATTTCCAGGGAAATGGGATGAATTGCTTTTCTCTTTTCTCATTAAAGAAAAGAGCCCAAATTTTTTATTGTCTGCATACTTCTATAAAAAAATGTTTGTTTGATACATATAAAGGGAGAAAAATGGGTTTCTCTTGGAAACCAAATAACCTTATGATACTGAAATCCTCTATCATTTTAAAAATTCCTTTCTCTGAGATAAAGGTGGCAACCTAGAGTGATCGTCTTGATGTGTTGGGACCGAATAATAATTTTTAAATTCATAAATAAAATTGTTATGGACCGAGTAGAAATAAGATTGAGCCTTATGTATCCATAAGGCTGGATACTAGGAAAAGACTGGATCCACCCTAAAGTCGACACTCTTTTCCCTCAACAAGTCTTAAAAAACATGGCAGTGGGCTATGGAGAAAATCAAATAAGATTTCATGTAAAAATTTTGAGTCCTTTTCAGACCACCTAGTTGAAATGAAATTTCATTAGAAATAAGGCGACCCCAATAAATCAGGGCATCTTCATGCACAAAGAAGTGGAGGATATAAATGATATTTTTCGTCACAGAGTCCATGGATTCCAAACCAATTATATGGGAAAACAACCAGGAAAATTCCTTGTAGGGATACTTTAAGGAATTTACCTCAATCTTAGTAGCATTGGTATTAATTCTTAGGTCGGCCAAATATTTTTTGAGGAGCTCTTGTCCTCGTCTTTCTTCCTTGAGTAATTCATTGGCTTCTTCACCCTTGAACTACATGGTGGGATTCAATATTCTTAGCATTATTTTGAAAAATAAAGGAGCCAAGGAGATAGGTTTCTACCCTTGAACTTGAATTATTCTCCTTTCTAAATCAAATTTATCTGCACACCAAAGAACTAGCTCTTTTAAACCTGTCACCTTCAGAACACAATCAACCAGATCCATGCCTAAGGTCCAGACCTAGTTTATTTTATTCTTGGTGGGAGGGAGGGCCTTGTACCACTTGTAATCCTGCGACCACTGGACCTTGTGGTCTTCAAGTTCGAGATTATTTAACGTATCTCCACAATACAACTCTTTTCTCCTACTTGAAATAATTTACATTGCTTTCTATTCGTACCAATAGGTAGAGCTAATGTTGATATAATGTTTTACAACATGGAATATTATTCCTTTATTTAATTTAACATGTATTTCCTTTATTATTAGCCACCACAACTCTTAATTTCAAAGTTGTTGGCTTGCATGGTGATATTTAGAATTTATTACAAAAAATTACGAAATCTTTTCCACTTTAATAACGACATTATGTTTACACAAGTGGTGGTTGGCGTGTTGCGGGGGAATAAATTTTGAAATGGTGATGTGATGTCATGGAAGATGGAAAGTTGTTAAATATGGAAGTGTGAAAAGAAAAATGAGAGTGAAATATGGTGAATGCGAAATTGTGGGTTGTGAGACACAAGAATGAGGGGAAAAGGTAAATATAAGAGATGGGTGTCTCGCATCTACATTCAAAGAAACGACTAAGTATGAAAAAGGTAAAGGGTGCAATTTGGAGGACGTAAAGATATATGGGTGATTCTGAGTGTTGCACAATGGGACACGGGACATGGGGAATTATGGGATAGGAATGTGTTGGTCTCCTGCAACAGGACTCCCGCATCACTTGAAAAAATGACTGAGTGTTGGGATTGAAATAGAATAAAAATGACTAAGTATAGATATATGGACTTGCGGGTCTGTGGACCTAGGAATTTGATAGTATCCTGATCTGCAACCCGCATTTGAAAAGGGAAAACTAATAAGTAAAGAAAATTTGAGGAGAAAAGAAAAATAAGGAAAAAAGACAAAGGATGGGCGTGTATGTACTAACATTGATCAACAATAGTGGATCAACATTCAACTCCAAATGTGAGATAGTGACCCATTGTGGGTTGCTGAGAATCAAAAATCTTCTTCCACTATGAAAATGGAGCCAAAAAGAAGAGAAAAAGGAAAGGGAAAATAAAATAGACTTATAAGGGATATACAAAGGAGTAACAAAAACAACTGTGTATAGATTTTGACTTGGGGATTTAATAGAAGAAATGTTTAAGATATTTCCCATTCACAAGAAAGGGTTAGATCATTCCTTTCATATCCTTTAGAAAATATGAATTGTAACCAACAAATTTTTCAATATGATATGGTCTGATCCAAAGAGCTTCAAATTTTGTGTGGAAAGATGGTTTTTCCTTTGCTTTGTTCCACTTGTGTGGAAAGATGGTTTTTCCTTTGCTTTGTGGCTCTTTTCAAAGTATATTTTGACCAATTGTTGTCCCTTTTTTTTATTGCCAACATTGCTTGTTCTCTTTGTTCTTCCAGTGGAATAATTTCATGATGTCTCTTTTGCATCGATGATTGTTCTTCTTCATTTTTAAAAATTCTAGTAAGAGAGAGAACATTCAATTCCAAATGTAGCGGTAATATTACTTCTCTTCCATACACTAAATTATATGGGAAGTTTCCAATACTATCCTTTGGAGTAAGACGACTTTTCCAGAGTGCATCTATCAATTTCTTATGCTAGTTGTTATGGTTGGCTTCAATTGTCTTTTTGAGAATTTGAATTAACGTTTTGTTTGTTGACTCAACCAAACCATTTCCTTGTGGGTAATAATTAGATGATTTTCTCATAATGATTCCACATTCTCTACAAAAATTTGTAAACATTGATCCTATGAAGATCGAGCCATTGTCAGTTATGATTTTTTCTAGTACACCAAATCTTGACAGGATATTTTATTTTAGAAAAGGGATCAAATGCTCAGAGTCTACATTTCTTAAAGCCACAGATTCCTGCCACTTGGTAAAATAATTAGTTGCATTGATAATATAAGCATGCCCTTTATTGATCCAGGATCTTTTCATCGAAGTGACTTATAAAGAATTGTATTAAATGAGCATAAATTAAAGTACACCATTAAAGAAGGAAAATCTCAATAATGAAGAGACATAAGCATCAAATATGAACAAAAAAACTTGATAACGGAGTTCGTCCGTGGTGGACTACATCTTCGGGTCCTACTCTCAAATGGGTAGGCCTTTTTATTAACTTAGCAAAATAATTTGGCAAAATACATAAGTATACCTCATTCTGGAATTACGTTGCAGAAGCTTTGCTCAGATCAGAAAACAAACAAAACCATTGAATTTGTGGCGTCGAATTACCCAAAATGGTTATCTCTATGCCTCAATCCGACTCTGGCACTCCCAGGCCCTTGACAAATCTTGCCTCAGTTTCCATGCCTTCTCCCTGTGTTTAGTTCTCTGTACTGGTGTCTCAGTTTCCATGCTCGACCGTACCATTGCGCACCCTCCTTTCTCCATCCATGGGCAGAATTAGATTTTAATGAAAAAATGGGCCGAAATACACAATGTAGTCCATTGGCCAAATGGTGGCGGAGCTATAGTTAAGGCGTATGCATAGGGGGAGGTCCTGGGGTCGAGATCGTGGACCTCCCCTTTTGGGTTGTTGTTATAACTTATATATATATGTGTGTGTGTGTGTGTGTGTGTGTGTGTGTGTGTGTGTGTGTGTGAGTGGTAGTTCGCCAACTTTGGAGGTGGTTTAGTTATGTTTGTTTGGCCGCCAGATTTGGTGGACCCACCTTTTTTTATTTTTGAAATTCGGTTCTCGGGCCCTCATTGGGAATTTTCCCACTGCCACATGGCAGCCAACCATTGGGCCACGCCAACCACCTACATAGTCACCTACCACGTCACTATACGATATGCCACGTGGTTGTATATATTTCCATGTGGCACTTTTTCATTGGTCCACGGATTGACCTGAAAAAGCCAAAAATGAGTGACACGTGGCAGCCTCTGGTGCTACTACGTCACCATGTTGACGTCATGATGACATGTGTCGCCTCCTGCGTGTGCCACGTACACTATACAGATGTTGGTGTCATCTGTATTGATGTTGATGTCAACAGTATGGATGTTGACTCATCCCCTAGTGACTGGGCTAGGTTGACCAAACTTTGACCGCGAATATCTTTTGATCCGTAACTCCATTTGACAAGCTGTTGGAAATTTTGTGACGCGCTCTTCGCAATGATGCCACTTTCACTGAATTTTGAGGACTTTGAATTTTTTCCCCTTTTCTTTCTGTTGAGGCCATTCTGAGCTTCTTGAGTTGCTTCTGCGAATTCTGAGTTGTCCTTAGTCTTATCTGGATCCTTTTTGGATCATGCCTTCCCACTGAGATATTTTTGGACCACCAAAAGATTTCATCAATCAACAAATATGTGAGGGAAGAGTTCCCTCACCTTGTCCTTCTCAATCCACTTTTCCTTGCTTGGATGTGTGCCCTTTAAACCTACTCAAAGATAATCAACATCACCCCTACGTGAAGTCCTCGTCCTTCTGTCCAGGATAATATCTTCCTTTAACTCATCCAAATACTCAAGAGAAAACTCATCAACTGAAGGTATTGAAACTTCCTCATCCTAATCCATGATCATGGGAGGCTACAAAATTTTCAAGTTATCTACATTTACAACTGAGTAGATATGCATATAAGGTGGAAGATCTAGATGAAAAGCATTGATACCAGTTTTCTCCAAAATAGTGAAGGGTCCATAACGAATGGGCTTCAGTTTCTTTCCTTCACCCTTCAATATTTCCTTGCTGATGTGAAGCCATACTTGGTCTCCAACCTGGAATTGATGATCAACCCTGGGTTTGTCATGCTGAGCTTTATATTGTGCTTGAATTTTCTCCAATTGTTCCCTAACTGCTTGGTGTACCTGCTGGATCCTCTGGATGAACTTGCAATCTCTGTCTTCATTTATTTCTTCATTTGAATCAGCATATCTCCCATACATCAAGTCCAAAGGAACTTTAGGTAGGTACCCAAAACATGTCTCAAAAGGAGAATATTGAGTGGAGGAATGCAAGGCTTGATTGTAAGCATGTTGTACATAGGGTATATGTTCATCCCATAATTTGGGATGCTTGTTGTAGTACCCTCGAAGAAAAAGTACCACTATTTGGTTAACAACCTTTGTCTGTCCATCGGTCTGTAGATGGAAAGCAATGATCCTCTTCAACTTGGTGTCCATCATTCTCTACAATCTTGTCCAAAAATCCCCAAGGAATCGAGTATCTCGATCCGAGATAATGGATGTGGGTAACCCAAAGTTAACCCAAACATACTAAAAGAAGAGATTAACAGTCTGCTCAGCAGTGATATGCTTTTTACATGGCATTAAGATACACATCTTGTTGAACCTATCCACTACAACATACAAATAGTCATGACCCCTTTTTCAACATTGGTAAACACCCTACAAAATCCATGAAGATACTTTCCCATGGATGAGATGGAACATGTAGTGGTGAGTATAGCCCCAATTTTCTAATAGTGGGCTTACAAGTAGAACACATCACACACCCCTTTACATATTTAGTTACAATTGCTTTCATTTGAGGCCAGTAACAAAACCTCTGCAAATGAGCCATAGTTTTTCCTACCCCAAAATGCGCAGACACAAGAGAAGTGTGAGATTCTTGTATTACATGGACTTGTTCACTTATAGGAATACATAGCTTTCCAAGATGGTAGAGTAGTTTTCCCTGCAGACAATAGTTCTCTACATGTGAGCCATGGGTTAGCTTCTCATATACTTCTTTAAAATCTTCATCAATGGCATATTGTTCCACATAGCTATCATGATATAAAGAAGCATTCTTCAAAATAATAGAAGAAACACTAGGAGGCCTAGAAAGCATATCGGCTACCTTGTTACTTGTACCCTTTTTATACTTGATTACCAAATGAAATTGTTGTAGGAAACCTATCCATCTGTAATGTTGAGATTTTTACGGTTTGGTTTGTGCTTGGAGATACCATAAGGGTTGATGATCTGTATGTATGATTGTTTCCTTCCCTAACAAGTAGTGCTTTCATTTATTTACACTTTGAACTAATGCATACAACTCTTTATCATATGTAGGATAGTTAACAACAACTTGGTTAAAAGTTTTAGAGTGGTAACATATATGCTTACAATATTGAATCAATACTGCACCCATGGCGTATCCACTTTTATATGTCTCTATCTCGAAGGGCTGTTGAAGATTCGATGGTGCTAATACTGGTGTGGTACTGATCTTTTCCTTCAAAGTGTCGAAATCTTTTTGTTGCTTTCCTCCCCACTGGTCAAGGCATGCAAATGAGTTTCTATAGAGGAGAAGTTTGAAATGAACCTCCTCCAATACTGGACTGCACTTAAGAAGCTTCGTATCTCGGTTACACTTTTGGGCTCAGGCCAATTTACAATTACATCAATCTTGGAAGGATCAATTTTTAATTGTCCTCCTCCTACAATATGACCTAAGTACACAAGTGAAGTCTTACCAAATTCACATTTGGACAATTTTACATACAACTTTTCCCTTTGCAAAGTATCCAAAACTTGATTTACATGCCTCACATGTCCATCCCAAGTCCCTCTAAATATAAGAATTTCGTCTAAATATACAATCACAAAATCATCTAGAAAAGGCCTAAATACATCATTCATAAGACGCATGAAGGTTGTCGAAGCATTACAAAGTCCAAACTGCATAACTAACCACTCAAACAATCCCTATTTGGTTTTAAAGGCAGTATTCCATGCATCCTGTTCTGCAACCCTGTTCTGATGGTATCCACTATGCAAATCCAACTTAGTGAAATAAACAACATTCTTTAACTGATCAAGTAAATCATCTATACGAGGAAGAGGGTATCGATTTTTCACCGTTATTTTATTTAAGGCCCGATAATCGACACACATTCATCATGTTCCATATTTCTTTGGCACCATCATGATTGGAGAACCACGAGGAGATGAGTTGGCCCTTATGACCCCTTGACCTATAAATCCTTGTAGCTTCTTCTTGATCTATGTCATCTCTACAATTGACATCCTGTACATGCCCGCATTAGGAAGAGGAGAATCCTGTTGAAGATGTATTTCATGTTGGATTTCCCTCTTAGGAGGTAATCCATATGGTTCCTGGAAAATATCATCATACTTAGAAACAATATCAATTAATTCTTTCTTATGAGAAGGATCACATCCTTAGAAAGCGTCGGATGTTCCAACATCTTTATCACTTACGACCATGAGTACATATCTCTTATTAGTGTTTATGAGTCTCTTCATTTGTCCTGCACTAACAAGTGTTGTGTTTACCCTCATGTTGTGAGCTCTAACAATATATTCCACTCCCCCCTTAGTAAGGTGGTATTTGTTCTTATTACGAAAGAAGACTACTTTACTATCATAAATATAAGGACTCCCCAACACTATGCCACATATATCAAGTGATACAACATCCAAATCCACTTCATCAATCAACTTTGAAGCAATAACAAATCTGACCCTACATTGTTTGGTGGCATTAAGTTTTTCTTTATCACATACCCAACCAAGAGGATAAGGCTTTGGATGTGGTTTCGTTTCAAGACTCATCCTTTTGACAAGTGCTTCAGATATCAAGTTTACTTGGGAACCCAGATCAAATAATGTATTCGTCTTAGAGTGTTCAGATACAAATCTTATATGAAATAATTCATTCCTCCTTCATTCATCATCATGAGATTCATTATTGGAATTTGAACTAGAATGAAGGGAATCTTTATTTTGTACTCCAACCGTTGTGATCGTTCCTTCGTCTCCTGAATTAGAACCAAGATTTTGTTGCACTGTAGCAACAATTTTTTCCTTTCCCTTTCCACCGAACTGTTTTTGTCTCTTCTCTAGATGTAGTTTCCAACCATTCTTTTAATGAGTGCAAGATGGATTTCCTTCTTCTCTCTTTACCATGGCGGTCTTCTTGTCCTTCCTTTTAAACTTCTTAAATGGCTTGTGTGGGAGATTGGAAGGTTTCTTTGTGGGATCTTCTTGAACATGCTTTCCCCTGTTCTCAAGGTGAGTGGATTGCACACAAACTTCGTCAAGACTGGTGGGGTTAAACAATAGCAAAGTATGATGAATATAATGGTGAAGTGCGCCAATATACTTCATTAAAGTTTCATAAGAATCCAAATGAATGTTTAATGCAAGAGATTTCTTCCTAAATTCTTCTGTGAAACTTTTTACAGTTTGTCCTTTACTTTGTCTTAAAGTTTTCCATTCCATCAATATTGTTTTATGTAAATAACCCAATGGATAAAATTTCTACCTTATCGTTGATTTAAATTCTGGCCATGATTAAAGAAGATTACCACACTTATGTCTTGGAGTTTTCTCTCCCACCATACGAGAGTGGTGCCTTCCAATCGAAGAGAAGTCAATTTCACTTTAACTTCCTCTTCATCAATATGTTGAACACGATAATACACTTCAACATGTCAGATCCAATTATCTATATTTTCAGGATTAGCATCTCCATTAAACACAGGTAAAGTAAATTTTACATCAAACTTTAATAATGGTTTCTTAAAAGGAGATTTATGGCTAGAATGATGAGAATGACGAGAATGCTCAAAGGAAGAAGAAACATAACTTGATGGTGAAGATGGAGGCTCAGGAGGGTCTCCTCCATCCCCTTGATTTACCGAATCATCATCATCATCTTGTGCTTCCTTTTTCTTCCCTTCTTCTTCATCCTTTTCTCGTAGTCTCCATACATTTGTTTGACCATTTCTGACATGCGATAAAAGACCATATGGAATTTTTTCTCCTGTTCATCACGCTTGTCCTCTTCTATTGTTTTCATCCTTTGGGATGCACGACCAACTTTGGGATTGAATTTCTTAAGATTTCCTTCACCCTTCTTATGCTTGGCCCTAGTAAGCATTCACACTCAACAATTCATGTCAAAGATGATTGCTTTGATGCCAACATGATCCAAGATATTTTCATTGAAGTGACTTATAAATAATTATATTAAATGAGCATAAATTAAAGTGCACCATTAAAGAAGGAAAAACTCAATAATGAAGATACATAAGAATCAAATCTGAACACAAAAACTTGATAATGGAGTTTTTCCTTGGTGGACTACGTCTCCGAGTCTTGCTCTCAAATGGGTAGACCGTTTTATTAACTCAAAAAAAAAAATTGGTAAAATACATAAGTATACCTCATTATAGAATTAAGCTGCAAAAGATTTTCTCAGACCATAAAACATACAACACCATTGAATTCATGGCGTCGAATTACTAAAAAATGACTGTCTCCATGCCTCAATCCGACTCTGGCACTCCTAGGTCCTTGAGAAATATCGTCTTGGTTTCCGTGCCTGCTCCCTGCATTTATTTCTCTGTACTGGTGTCTCGGTTCCCATGCCCGACTGTATTGTCACGTGCCCTCCTTCTTCCATTTGTGGGCAGACTCATATTTTAACAAAAAAATGGGGTGGACTACACAAGGTAGTCCATTGGCCCAACAATGACAGAGCTATAGTTAATGCATATGCATAGGGGGAGGTCCTGGGGTCAAGCCCATGGACCTCCCCTTTTTGGGTTGTTATAACTTATATATGTG
>JZKD02S2153037.1:154450-170712 GCA_000966675.3 Picea glauca | reverse complement strand
TGTGCCACGTACACTATAACGATGCTAACATCATCTGTACTGATGCTAACATCAATAGTACAGATGTTGACTGATCCCCTACTGATTGGGCTATGTTGACCAAACTTTGACCATTAATATATGCCGATACGTAACTCTGTTTGACAAACCATTTACACTGTTGGAAATCTTGTGACACGCTCTTCCCGATGATGCCACTTTCACTGAGTGAGGAATTTGAATTTTTTCCCTTTCTCCATCTATTGAGGCCATTCTGAGATTCCTGAGTTGCTTCTGCAAATTTTGATTTGTCCTTAGTCTTCTTTGGGTCATTTTTTGATCATTTATTAGACTTTGGATTTATTGGACCAATCACATCCAAGCCCCATTGTGAAAAAAAATTCTCTATCATTGTAGTCTGTAATGGCATCACAACTCTTTTCATTTTTCTTGAAAATGTTTGGCATGGAATACATCTTTGAATCAATTCATAAGCATATTTGAATATAGTTGGCCAATAATAACCAACCCAAATGATTCTATGAGTTGTTACAACTAGAAAAAAAATGTCCACCACAAACCCCACTATGAAATTCTTGAAGTATTTCTCTAGAATTTAAGAAATCTAAACACATTAATAAAATTCCATCAAAATTCCTTCGAAAAAGAACTCCTAAGACCATTACATATTGATTTATATTCATTTTCAAGGTTCTCCTTTCTTTGGAAGAAATTCCAAGAGGGAATTGACCATATTTTAGATAGAATATTATGTCCTTATACCATTATAAGTTTGTTAAAAATTTTCTCTGTATTACAACATCAAATCCAATGGGAGGAGAAATGTTCACATCTTCAATTCCAGTCACGAATTTGCATAATCCATGCCCCTTAATAGCTTTCAAAGGTTTAACCTCCAAATCATATTCTTAAGGCTTTGCTAACCAATTTTTCCATCTACCTTCTCTGAGTTGGTCATTGAGCAACATATTTATTGGTGAATGTGGGACATAAGAAATGATGTGAGTCGATAAAATGTAAGTCCTGAAATGAACTATTGCTTTGACTAGGGAAAGAGCTTGCTTTTCAATTATCAATTAATTTAGCTCATAATCATGCAAGGTTTTACTCATAAAAGTGATTGGAAGTTATTCAAATTTTTCATTTTCTTAGTAAGGATGGAGGCAATGGTTTCTTCTGAAGCAGATGAGTACAATATGAATTCTTTATCAAAGTCAGGGATACCTAGAACATGGGAAGTAATGATGGCATGTTTGATTTCTATGAAATCTTTTTGAATATCTGGTTTCCATTCAAATTTCTTATCTTTCTTCAAGAGTTTATTTATTGGTTTAACAATTGTAGCACAATCTGGCACAAACCTTTGAACGAAGTTTATTTTTCCAAAGAAGGATTGTACTCCTTTTTTTATGTAGGAGGGTTTAGGTCATTTATTGCATTGATTCTTTTTGGATCAATATATATTTGTTCTTTTCTCACAATATGACCTAAGATATTCCCTTATGTTATGGAAAACAAATACTTTTTGGGATTCAAAGATATTTCATACATTCTACACCTTTCAAACACTTGTTTAAGATGGTTAATATGTCTTTCTCTTAATTTTGAATGAACTATTAAGTCATCTTGACAGTCTACCATAAATTTTCCAATAAGATCTTTGAAAGCGTGGTTCATTTCTCTTTGGAACGCCGCACCAACATTTTTTAATCCAAATGGAATTCGAACATAAGCATACATGATATGTTCCCCATGGTGTTATGAACATTTTTTTTGGTCAATCTTCCTCAACTACAAGAACTTGATTATATCCTGAAAATCCATTCAACCTGGACATCAATGCAAAACCAGTAAGTTGTTGCAACAACATATCAATATTAGGGAGTGGATAGTTATATTTAATGCTTGCTCGATTGAGATCTTTGAAATCAACAAAAAGGTGAATTTCACCATTCTTCTTTCTTACCACCACAAGATTTGAGAGCCATTATGAATGCATGATAGAAAAATTTATGCCATCGTTGCTTAGTTTCTCCAGTTCTATCTCCACTAGAGGTTTTATCTTGGGGTTTATCATTCTCATTTTTTTCTGGAAAGGTTATGATCCCTCTTTGAGTGGTATGATATGCTGAAATATGGATTTTTCATATTCTTTTAAATCATCATAACTCCAAGAAAAAATATACTAAAGTTATTTAAATAGTTGAGTGTATTGATCAATTTCTTCAGTGGTGCAACTAATGCCTAGATTTATATACTTTGGAGAATCAGGAGTACCAATGTTGATTTTCTGTGTCTCTTGAACCTTCCTAACATATGGTTCTTCCTTTGGATACAAAATATTTGTTTGATCATCTCTTGTAAAAAGAGATTCCAAACTGACATAGTTCTTGGGAGTGAGTACACAATTTTGATCACAAACTTCCTTTTGAATATCTTGTCTCTTATGAATCATTCGATAATATTGAGTCATTAGCATTGAGAAAGTTTGCAACATGTTCAACATTTTCAAAAACTTGCAAATATTTTTTATTATTAGTTATTGAAGGCCGAAAAATTGTCTTTACATGAAAAGTAATCTGACTGTGAGAATCATGGGAATTGAAAAGAGAAGTAGCTACTTCCAACGAATAATATTTTTTATTCTTTTCTTGAGGAATGAAAGAGATATTGAAAGACTTAAAAGAATATGTAAGTTCACATACTCTACTTGCATAATGTTTTAATTTTTCTTTCTTAATTTTGTACTTCTTTTTTATATGATTGATAACCAACATTGAGTCTCGAATTACCACCATATTTTCTACTTTCATTTGAAGAGAAAGAATCACTCCTTGAATCAATTCTTCGTACTTTGCTTCATTATTGGTACATGGGAATTCAAATCAAATAGCATGTGGATAGATACCATATTGAGGACTTTTGAAAACAATACCAACTCCATTTTGAGACATAGAAAAAAACCCCATTAAATGACATTTTCAAAAAACCTTGGAAATAATTTTCTTCATCATTCTTGTGTATAATTATTTGTTTTGTACTAAAAACAACATAATTTCCAATTCCAACATCAACATAATTTTGCATTACTTTATTTTCCTTTTTCTTAAATGATATGGGCTTTCTATGCTCTCGAGGAACTCTGATCATAGTCCCATATTTATTTGGAAGCATCATGCAACTTCCATCATTCATGATATATCATCCAATTAATGATCATTAATATATTCCCAATACAACGTCATATGTTGGAGGCAAATCAACAACTACAATAGTGAAAACTGTGGTAACATGAGGTCCTGCACTTATCCATACACATAAATCTTTTGTTTTGCCATAGGATGAGACTTTTATCATGTATATGGAATATATGCTTTCACCTATTTCATAGTATTTCATGCATTCCATTCCAAGTGCTTCCATCACTGATAGTGGAATAATGTTGTTAGTGGCTCCACTATCCACCAGACAATTGTGTAATGTGAAATCATGATTTTCTATGGATATGTAACATGGTGGGACTTTTCCCCTTGGTATTACCAATGAAACATTTTTTTGTTGCCTTGTACTTGTAAAAAATGCTTCTATTCTTGAATTTGTATCATCTAGTATCTTCAAAACATTTTCTCTTTGTTGAGGTATCTTAACTACCTCCATGAATGGTAAAATAATTTTGAGCTTGGCTAGCTCATCAACCAGATTGTTGGGCCCAAGATATGATCAGTTTTATGACAGTTATTAGACACTTTTGTCGAATGTATATATGTGTTTTTCATGTTTTGGAGAAGTTTTTTGAAGAATTTCGTGCCAAAACAGTATGATCCACACCAGGTATGTACAATTCGTGTTTGATGTTGATAGTGAGTATAATTCATCACATTTTTATGTTTCCAAGGATCTAATTCATGTTTTTTGGTGTTACAAGGCAAAATCGCATAACGTTTCTGCTTTCGACACTCAGTCCGACACTCCATCCAGTACCCGGTCTGACACTCCATCCAACACCTCGTCCTGCACAAAAATGGTGGGTGATTTGGCGGTTATGGTACTGGCGGCCAGTGGTGGGCGAATCAGGAACATGGGTTTTGCTCGTGCTTCCCCCCTCCAGCTACTGAACTCTTGACAACTCGGTTTGGGTTGTTGAGCAGGGCGATTATTGACTCACTCTATTTCGACAGTTAGGGCACCATTAATGTAATTTGATGTATTTAGAAGTGGTTCGACCCTCCAATGGCCGACCACTTGGTTTGTAAAGATTATAAATATCACCGTGGTGGTCATACAATAGTTAAGAAGTAGAAGCAGCAAAGGAAGTAAAGGATTAGAGACAAATACAATTTCCCTCTATTTTTGTTATTTTCAATTGTCATAATTATATGAAACTGCGTTTTTTAGTTTTAATGGTGAAATCAATTTGATGAGTTTGTGGTGTGCCTTTGAGAAGTGACCACGACTTGCTGGGGGGGCCACCAGCAGTCTGGTAACTATTCTTTAAGTTGTTTATGCATTTCATAGCTTAGATGTCTTTATCTCATTTCCTGTACATGCATTGTTATTTTTCCTTTGTTATATAATTTACTGTTGTAGCTTAATTGTTTAGTTCTTTTGCAGGTTAGTATGAAGGCTTGTGTTAATATGCGTTGATTCTGTAGTTAGGAATGAATTTGCAAATTCATATACTAACCCCGTGTGCAATTAGATAATATATTTTGTTTTATTTATGCTTTTGAAATCAAATTTAAAATAGAAGTTAAAACATAGTAGAACAAAGTTTTAATTTATGTTTTCTTTAACAAGGATTCGGTGGATGGATAGGATTAGTTTCAATTTTTAATTGCAGATTGCTTATTCCATTGTTATGTAGATCTTGCTTAACTAGTTGTTAGTTAATGTATTCATTAGTTTACTTTTTATATGTCATGCTTTAATTTATGTTTTTAAGCATTTTCCTTCTTGCACTTTGAATTGTTAAAATAGATATAGCATAGTTTCATTTTAGGTACTTTCTTTCCTACAATTAGATTACAATTCCAATTCTTAGTTAATGGTTGAATCTACTTATGAATTTTTCTTACATAGCATAGAAGTACAATCAAAATCTCGTTATATTGTTGATGGTTAATACATGAGTAATAATTCCATGAATATGCAGACTAATTGACGATTGTTTCCGTAATGGCTAAGTTCTCATTAGATTGTTTAATCCACACCTTTCACTTTGCTATTGAGATTACTATTGAGCTTATACCGCTTGAATTATCTTTTTTTGTCAAGTGCCATCGAGATATTATAAGACACCAGAGACATTCACACAACCACCAACACTATATTTGAGTTTTTATAGGTTAGAAGATAGTTTCTTGCTTTCGTAGATCAGAAGATAATTTTATTGTTGTTGTAGGATAGATAGTCTTTTGCTTTGGTAGATTAAAGAGCAATTTGCTTATCATAGATTAAAGGTTCATTGTTAGTTCTTATTTCTTTCAATTAAATAGATTTTCTTTTATGAATTAGAAATAGTTTTGAAGTTTGAATTAAGAATAGAATTCACTTGCCTCTTAGCTTAATTAGTTGTTCAACGAGTAGTCTTAATTAGTTTACTTGCAGTAGAAGTTATCTTAGGGTAGTTAGTTGTTTACTTGCTTTAATAGGTTAAATTGCTTACTTGTCTATTCTTGCTTTGATAGTATAGTTGCATGTTTATTTACTTGCTTTCACAGGATAGTTGCTCATTGAATTTAGGTAGGCTAGTTAAAGTAGTTTGTTTTTTCTATTTGCTTATCGTTATGCTTAATAGTTTCTTTTGCTTATTGCCATGATTGAACTAGTTTGCTTCAAGTAGGGTTTTCACTTGTTTTCCTAGAACTATCCATCGATCCTTGGTCCAAAAGTACTTAGGTTACATAGTTTCAAGTTGCTTAGTAGGGTCTTCTCATTATATAACTTTGCTTGAATAGATTAGTCTTTAGATAGCCACTTCCTTAGTTAGACTATACTACTACCAACCCTTCTACCTTGGCATATATTTTGCTACAACTCTAAGTTTACTTACCCCGGGTTGACAATTTAATTGAGGGTTTTTAGTGTGTTTTTAGTGCATATAGAACACCCATCACATATTATAATTCATTTGTAGTGGATTCTTTGTTGGATTAACAATTGGTTGTTGTTTTAATGTTTCTAGAGCATTAGATTTTTCCTTTTCCTTTTCAGATTATTCCCTGGTCTTGAATTTATTTACTTTTGTTCCAGACTGGATAACATTATCTTGTGAAACCACGAGATCTTCTTATCCATCAAAGATATATCAATATGATTACCCTTCATCCATTTGTACTGATTCAAAAACTTGATCGTGGTTAACATCAATTTCTTGATCAAAGTTTTCAAAATGTTATTCTTCTACAATTTCTTCTAACACAACAACATTTGGATTTGGAACTATGGGTGTTCTTGGTGTACTCTATTTAATTCTATCATTTATTATTCTTTGATATTGTAATGTAGCTCTCATGTTTCTATTTGGCGGAACAATATTCTCACCTCTCCCTAGTCTGGTAATCTCATTTTTCATTTGTTTAATTGTTCTGCTTGTCTGAGCCATTTCTATCTTTTGTCTTGTTTCTTGGGCAGCTCGAGGGTCATTTCTGACATTAGGGGGAACCCCTTGGAGAATTCCTCCCCTGATTGCTTGATTCTCAGAACTTCTTGAAGTAGATGGTCCTTGAGGTGATATGGACAAAGTAGTCATTTCTCTTTGTAGTTTTCCAAGGATGATCTCAGGATCATCATTGGTCTCTAACATACATTCTCCCATTTTTATTTCCTTCAAGATTGTTGCATGTACATAATTTATTTGTGAAGCTCTGATTGCATAATTCATATTTGAAGGCATGGAATTCTTATAATATCCAAATATTACAGGAGCATTTGGTCGTTGTTCTTCTTGGATTTGATTCAAAGTATTAAATAATCGTAAATTGAAATCCCTTATTCTTTCCTCTTTTTAAAGATGGATTTGGGTAAATTGAGTAAGTAGAGTATGGTATGCAATAGGTGGTGCATACATAGTCATGAAAATACTTTCTAAATCACATAAAATGAACCAATTGATTGAGCTGGGAGGGAAAGATACCATTCATAGGTTGGACCTATCAAAGTTTGTAGAAACAATCTAACCATTGCATCATCATGTTCAACCAAATGAATATCACAGACACTTAGAAATTGATCCATATGTCTTATTGGACCCATTATCCCATCATTTGAAAAGACAAGGAAAACTCCTTAAGGTAGGGTTGGAAATATGTGTTTTTATCCATGTAGATTAAGTGGGTTGGCTCTAGCCCTTATTCTTTGATTTCTTTGTATGTTATTTCCTTCCATTTCCTCGTTGGGAATTTCATTTATTTGTTCTTCTTGGTCACCCATGATTAGTATTTCACTTTCCTTTGATCCTGAACTTTGGAAAACTTCTTGAGTGGAAAGCTTCTTACTTTTACTTCTTTTTAAAGGACCCTTGAATGATTCCATTTTTTCTTGGATTCACAACTATCTCCTTTGTCTTAGGGATATTGCTCTTTCCTCTTCTTGGGCAAGAACTTCCCAAGTCATTTAAGGTTCACCATAGTTCCTTATTGTTGTAATCACTAAGTCATACAATTGGTGCAAAATACTTCTTTAATATCTTAATCCAATTTGTATTTGGGATTGGGGGGGGTTCAGGTAAATTCATTAATTTTTTTATCTACGAAACCAGTCTTTTGTTTTCTCAAGTATGGTTGATAAAAAAGATTGTTTTATTGTCTTTGAGTCAACCTCACAGGGATAAATCCCCCTGCATTTTTAAAGACGTGGTACTCCTCTATTTCAAATAACATACAAGAAAAAACAAAATGCATGAGAAAGGACCAGGATTATTCTTGAAATAAATATTCACGTTGCAAAGAATACCTGAGAAAGGACCGGATATCTTGTAGAAAGTAAATATTTACAATATGTTACAAGATTATAAACCAAAAGAATATGCACTTAAATAAGATGGCATTTCCATCATAATGTTCATCAAGGTAGAACACAATATTCAATGAAAGGTAAAGAAAGTATGGTCTGCATATGGCAGAGAACTTTAAATCATCATTTCATTAAACATAAATAATATTTTGATAGACATACATATGAAATCTCATGCTTAAATTCAAAGTCTTTAGATATCAATAATGTTATGTCCCAAATTAATTCTCTGGGAACCTCAAAAAATAAAGATGTCTTCAAATAAATAAAGAGTATTATCTTGGATTACAAATAAAATATTGTGTTTGTCCTTCAAAGAGGACTGGGATGGGGCTCTCGCGAACCATGAAATGAAAAAGACCTGGAAGACTCAAGAAAAATAATCAAGGGTTAGCCTTAGGTTTCACAGATTACTGTGAATAGAAAGGAAAATGACAAATGACTATAGAAGAAAATATGGCAAGGACGAGAATAGGTTATTACTTGACTCACTATGATGGAAATGTCTTGAACCATTTACTTGCTTATTGATGCTTCTTTTGTGGATGGATGTTATGTTGGAGGTGGCATAACTTTTGTAACCACTTCATGTTGATTTGTCTAGGTGATCTAGATTAGGGATTTTCTTAGCCACTCTTCTATGTATTCCCTCATCGGGGCCACCATGATCTCATGTTTGGTCTCTATCTCGAACAAATCATTCTCCATTTCTCTTAGGCCAATGCCCAATTGGTGCAGCGTGTCATTGATGTCATCACTCTTGTTAATATATTGGACCAACCACCTTTCAAATTCATATTCAAAAACTTCTATTGAGTTAGTGAACTCACTTGCCCATGCAACTTTGAATGCTTCAAGTTGTTCTAGTAATTGATCTTTAGATAAAAAATGTTGTGTCTGTTAATAAATTTGGGTCATCGAGTTCTTTTTTGACATCAACAAGTTTTAGGAAAAGGTCACCTCTCTTACTTTTCATAACATCTAGCTCATTTATGATTTCTCTTAAACTTTTAATTCTTTTCAACCAACAGGAATTGATTTGTTTCATCCAGATATTAGAGGGAAGGTTATGTTCTCTTTTGCGGGTGTCACTTAAACTTGAATTTTTTTCCAAAAAATGTTCCCACAACATCCTTGCAAAAACCTTCATGATTTTCTAAATCCTTTTGGATATATTCTTTGAGATGCATAATCCTCATTGAAAAATTGGTGGAGCTCTGTGCAAGCTCCCAGATTTCTTGGATAAAGTCTATTATTTTTTGAATTCCATCTCCAACATACTTTCTTACTGCCAACAACAAACTAGATGAACCTTTCAACTTACTACTGCTTTCTAGGACATCCTCTAGGGTAAGTGTTGGTTGAATTGTGGTTACTGTCTCAACAAACAATGGTTTCAGAATCAGATTTGTCTCTAATTCCTTTATTTTTTCTTTTAAATTTATTTATTTTTTCAATATTACATATGGATTCCTTTAATGATTCTCTTATTGCCTCATGAAACTATACACTCTTTGAAGGCACAACCCCATGGAAATCAATTTTTGATTTCCATTTTTCATAGACTTTCTTGTTATTCATGTTTACGTTCTCTATTAACATTTTTTTTTTAATTTCGATTGTAGGCCACGCGATGAAGTTTTACAGACTCTTCTTCAAATATTTACAGTTCTTTAGTGACCATAGCTTCAACGATTTCCTTGGTTTCTAGCAGTCGTTGTTCTAACCAGTTGGGTTCTTCAATAATTTCATCTACATCCATTGCCCAGGAACTTTTTTATTTTCAGGTATTTCTAGTCTCGTTTTCTGGGTCTCTCTTTTTATTTTAGTAGAGGTATGTACAACATGGTATTTTTCAAGATTTTTCTTCGAAGGGTCCTTGTGACCGCCATCATATGATTTTTCAACATTATTTTTCCTTGTTTCCAAACAGCTACGCCTTGGTTTCGTTTTTTCCTGGGTACTTATTTGTGAAACAATAGGAGAATTGTGGTTTTTGGTTGTTACTTCTCAATCTTATTATTGATAACACTCATCAGTGCTAGATAATTCTTTGATATCATTCAAGGATTCATTGACTGCGGTCTCAAGGATATTTAAATTGTCCCCTCCTCCTTCTTTAAATTGTTTGAACTTAATGAAATAAGAAGAATATCCCACCAAGGACATATGTGCAGTAAATAAATCATTAGGGTCAAAACCCTCAACGCATTCAACTTATTTTATTCCAAGTTGGTCAACTTGACCTACAAAATCACCCAAATGAGATATATGCTTTACAACAACTTCTCCGACTTTTGAAATGTGATGAATTACTTTTTTATTTTCTCATTAAATAAATGATCTTGTTACTTGTATCGTCTACATACTTCTCTAACAAAGTGTCTATTTGATACATAGAAAGGGAGAAAAGGGGGTTTCTCTTGGAAATTGAATAACCTTATGATACTGAAATCCTCTATGGCTTCAAAAATTCCTTTCTCTAAACTAAAGGTGGCAGCCTCGAGTGACAGTCTTGATGTATTGGGACCAAATATTAATTTTTTAAATTCAGAAATAAAATTGTTATGGACCGGGTAGAAATAATGTTGAGCCTTGTGTCTCTGTAAGGCTGGATACCAGGAAAAGACTATCTTCACCTTGAAGTTGGCACTCAATTCCCACAAAAATTATTAGAAAATATGGCAGTATGATATGGCGAAAATTAAATAAGATCTCATGTAAAATTTTCAGGTCTTTTTCAGACCACCCAGTTGAAATGAAATTTCATTGGAAATAAGATGGACCCTGTCAATTAGGGCATCTTCATTCACAACGAAGTGGAGGATATAAATGATATTTTTTGGCTCGAAGATTGTGGATTCCAAACCAATTCTACGGGAAAATAACCAGGAAAATTCCTTGTAGGAATACTTTAAGGAAATTACCTAATTCTTAGCGACATTGGTATTAGTTATTGGGTCAACCAAATATATTTCGAGGATCTCTTTTCCTCCTCTTTGTTCCTTGATGAATTCACTAGCTTCTTCACCCTTGGAATGAATGGTGGGATTCAAGACTCATAGAATTCTTGTGAAAACTGAAGGAGCCAAGGAGATAGGTTGTTTCCCTTGAACTTGAATTATTCTCCTTTCTGAATAAAATTTATTTGCACACCAAAGAACTAACTCTTTGAAAGTTGTCACCTCTGGAACACAACCAACCAGACCTATGCCTGAGGTCTAGACCATTTTTTTTCTTCTCGGTGGGAGGGAGGGCCTTGTATCACTTGTAATCCTATGACCATTGGAACTCATGGTCTTCACTTTCAAGAGTATTTAGTGTATCTCCACAATACAACTATTTTCTCCTACTTGACATAATTTACACTGGTTTATATTCTTACTAATAGGTGGTGCTACTGTCGATATAATGTTTTACAACATGGCATATTAGTTCTTAATTTACCATGTATTTCCTTGACTATTAACCACCATAGCTCTTATTTCAAAGTTGTTGGCTTACACAGTGAGATTTAGAATTTTATGCAAAGCTTTATGAAATCTTCTCCACTTTAATAACGACAATATGTTCAGATAAGTGGCGGTTGATGTGGTGGGTGGAAATAAATGTGATAGGGAAATGGTAATGTGATGTCGTGGAATATGGAAAGTGGTTAAGTATGGAAGTGTGAAACGAGGAATGGAAAGTGCAATATGGTGAATGTGGAATTGTGGGTTGCAGGAAACAAGCATGAGCAAAAAAGGTAAATGTAAGAGACAATTGTCCCACATCCTCATTCAAAGAAATGACTGAGTATGAAAAAGGTAAAGGATGCAATTTGGAGGATGTGGAGATAGATGGGTCATTCTAAGTGTTGTGCAACTGCGAGAGGACATGGATATAGATGGGTCATTCTGAGTGTTGTGCGACTGCAGGAGTACGTGGAGATAGACGGGTCATTCTAAGTGTTGTGTGATTGTGGGACACGGGACATGGGAAATTTTGGGACATGAATGTGTTGGTCTCTCACAATGGGACTCTCGCATTGCTTGAAAGAACAACTAAGTGTTGGGATTGATATAGAATAAAAATGACTAAGTATAGATACATGGACTTGCAAGCCTGTGGACCTAAGAATTTGATAGTATCTTGATCCACAACCCGCATTTGAAAGGGGAAAATGACTAAGTAAAGAAATTTCGAGGAGCCAAAGAAAAACAAGGGAAAAAGACTAAGGATGGGTGTGTATGTACTAACATTGATCAACACATGTGAATCAACAATCCTATATGAACAAAATATCATTAATTGTAACCAATAGTGAATCCAAACATTTTGAACAAAGCTCAATCAAATTATAGAGATCAATTTTTGTTATGTAGAGGATCCATGGTGAAGAGATAGATAGTCCATAGACCTACTATTTACAAATCATGTTTAGCCAAGAATCAACATTTTTATGCCATCCTCTTTTTGTTCTTAAGTAACTTTTGAGGGAATTTAAAGTAATGATATGAAGTCTCTTATCCTCGATGTTAATTATCTTAGGCTTGTAAATTGGACACCTAGTCGTAGCCTTACCCTCAATGGGTGAAAGGCCAACCTCTAAGAGTAGTATTGGATAGGGTGTATTGCTTTTAATTTTAAGATTATAAATTATAAAATGCTTATGGATTTTATCAATTTTTCTTTAAGTTTCTTTGGAGAGATGCAACCCCAAACTTCACATCCATATAAGATATTTGGAATAACAAGTTTATTGAAAATAAATTTGTTTTCCCTAAAACCAAAAATTTGTTGCTTTACAGTGGTTCTCAAAACCAAAATAGGTTTTCCATCCTCCATTAATCCTTTCCTCAACACTGTAGTTCCAACTGAGCAATGTAATTAAGGTAAACTCCCATATATTTGATTTGTAAACTATCATGGATATTCCATTGGAATAGTTCATCACAACATATCTTATAATATTTTGAAATCTTAGACTATGAAAACTAATTTTGCTTAGATCCCAGATTAATATTTATTAGATTTTCTTGAATTCATGAAATAACTAAAATATGGAAATGAAAGAAATGAGAAAGTGAACACACCATCCACACACAAATTAACAATATATATATATATATATATATATATATATATATATATATCGGGAAACCTAATAGTACAAAAGAAAACCCATCTAGAAGGTCGGGCCTATGCTCTACTATATTTTCTTCGGTTATGGAAGTGAAAATAGAAAGAAAGAGACTCTCATTATGGAGTTTTATTTTACATTATGGCCCATATGGTTGCTATAGAATATTTTCCTCATCTATTATGCTCTTAAAATACCACTCCTAGATTATCTGTTCGACGATGGAACAAATACAATGCTAAAGAATGGAACCCCTTATCCTTCTAGAGGCCCAATATTTAACATGTCCTCATGGTCATATAGGGTTAGGGTTTTGACTTCCTCAACCCTCAATTAGTGATCATGTTTGGGATTTTTAGGATCTTCTTGAAATTCCACATGCATCTAGCCCCATATGTGTGAGCAATGGGGGCTAACATGGCATCCACTCATACCATGGTGCTCAACATGGTAGGTCAACTTGTGGGAGGCATAAATTTTCCATACGATCTTCGATTCAGGTAATTTTTGCACCGTTGGAGAGGTTAGGGTGTGGGAAAATTTTATGGATGTTGTAACCCCAAAAAATGTCATTTAATTCCTTAAAATGGCTCCAGAAGGTCTTGGAACTTGATTTTTCAAACTTGGACCTGCCACTAAAATGGCCCTACAAGTTGATTCCTTCAATTTTTTCCACCCAGAAAGTACCCAAATAGATGAAAAATTATATGATGATCCAATCTAGATCATACCTCCCCATTTAGGGAGGACTTTTCTCCCCAAAATATTTATTGAATGAGGTGAATAAAATTTTCCTCTACCTTCTCCTTGGATTACCATTTTTCTTTGCTTGGAAGTTGTCCTTTCAATCCAATCTACCAAAGGTCATGCTACCCTTGTCTTGCAGTTCTAGAATTCCTCTTCAAAATTGTGTCCTCTTCCAAATCTACCTGAGAATTTGGTGTTAAGTCCTCTATGGTAAGTAGGACCGACCCCTCCTCCTGATTCAACATGGAAGGCTCATAGAGTTTCAAATTCTCCACATTCATTATTAAGTAAATGCACAAGTATTGAGGTAGAGTGAGTATGTAAGCATTATCTTCCACCTTCTCCAATACCTCAAAAGGAGCATACCACAGAGCCTTGATCTTCTTAATACGACCTTGTAGTCTTTCCTTACTCAATTGTAACCAAACTTTGTATCCCACTTTGAATGACTTCTCAATTATGTGTTGATCGTATCTAGCCTTATACTTTTCCTATGAACTCTTTAACATCTCCTATACTTGCAAATGGATCTGCCTAATGTTTCGACAAATTTATTTTCTTTCAACTCTTCTCCTGTGATCTCTTCCCTCACTCCTCCTTGTTGTCCATATACCACATCCAAGGGAAAAGGCAAAAAATATTGAAAGCAAGTTTCAAAAGGGGACTTATAGGTAGAATTATGGATTGCTATATTGTATGAGTGTTGAATGTAGATAATATTTTTATCCCATATTTAGATGCTTTTGATTGTAACCACTCAAAAGTTGTACCAATTTCCTGTTAAGTACTTATGTATGTCCATCCGTTTGTGGATGGAATGTTGTAGATATCTTCAACTTAGTGTCCATATTCTCTAAAAGTTTAGTCCAAAAGGAACTGAGAAATATGGTATCCATATCTGAGATGATGCTCCTCAGTATCCCAAATAGAACCTAAACCTATTCAAACAACATATTTGTTGCTTCTTGTTCTTTGATGGTATTTTTACAAGGCATATGAATGCAAATCTTGTTGAACCTGTCAACTAACACAAACAAATAGTCGTGTTCCTTCCTATTTGTTTGTAAACCTTTGATCCGAAAATGGATTAGAAATCATACACCACTTGATCTGAATCGAGTGTCTCTAATATTAGTTGATCCTCAAATAGTATTAATTATGACACCACTTTCTTATTCCAAGATTCTTTTATTGGCAATGCTTATAGAATGGAAGTGTCTTATCTTACTTAACCAAACACTTTAACTGATGAACATATTGCATAATCATTCATACATGAGCATACACATAATCACATGAAAGCAATAATTGTGTTTCACAATGACCTTCATGCATGTTACTCAAACTCAATTACAAATGTCAAATTTGGCACCGTCTCAGAAAACCAAATCCAATGACTATAAACACTATATATTTCTTTACAAAATGTCTAAAGGCTCTCTTACAGCGCACTAATCCCAAATTTGCAGAATTCTAACTTACAAATGAGTGATAAGATTGTCACCATCGACTATGTCTCAGAAAACCGATTCTGATGAATATAAATACCCTATAACTCTCAAAAGACTACAAACTTGACTTCAAAAACCAATAAAGACTACAAACTTGACTTCAAAAACCTATGAATAGAGCTTTAAACACATAAAAATTACAAAAATAAGTTTACCTCAAAATCCCTTCTCAACTTTAAAATTCGAGCTCCAAAAATCTCATTCCTTTACATTGAGAATGGGTCATTTTTATAGACCCAAAAGGACATCTTTTGATTATAACCTACATTAATTACATAAGAAAACCTTTGATTTAATTGGTTGTCATACCCAAAATCGTGGGCATGTTGGTTTTAGTTGTTATATTGTTATAAGCTTTAGCATATAGTTAAAAACCACCCAACCCAAACAACCGTGGGTCTCTTGTATATATATTTTAAAAACCTCCTTGCAAAATTTTTCTTTTATATATATAGTTTAAAAACCTCCTTGCAAAACTTTTGGAATGGTTATATGGGTAATATAGCATATAACATAACAATATAACATGTGTTTAAAACAACCCCACGCGAATTTCTTTGAAACGGTTACAATATAACAACACATGATTTATGGCATATATATTAAAATTATAGTATAAAAAATTCTTCGTGATATATGTGGTAAGCTCCTTCTTGGACTAGGTATGGTGGTTAAGAACGTGTGTTTCTTTATAAAAGGTTACAAGTTCAAATCTAGAGAGGGGTAGGGTATGTATATCTTTGTAGACTTTACCAGTCAAAAACGTTAGGCAGAGGGGGTCTCATACACCAATTTAGTGTCTGGCTTGGTCGTGACCTTAAAAATAAATTATTATTATTATTATTATAACAAATCCCACATAAATTTTG
>JZKD02S2153037.1:123985-146510 GCA_000966675.3 Picea glauca | reverse complement strand
CCCCCACGTGGAAGAGTGTACATACTTCTGGGGTGTAAATACTTCATGGGGTATAAACACAGCTGAAAGAAAGGACCTCTGAATCAGGAAGATAATCAGGCTCCACAACCAACAACATGGCCCTCTAATTTTAGTCTAAGAAAGGAAATATTATTCTCTTCTTCTATATGGTGGATATTGAAATATACCTCTAACTATTGCAACAAATTATTCAACTTTGTTGCACCGATCTCACTTTCGTATGTCTTGATATCCACTTTCACTTCCATTTTAAATAAATACTATGAAAGGGTAATGACACTGGAACTTGGCTTCTATTTATTAGGATATTTCCTCGACTCCTTTTCTGGGTCTTCATTATCTCTTGGTTTCCCCACTAATTCAATCTCTGAGTTAGAGCCTCCAACCTCCCTAAACGGTTCAAGATTGTTTGATAGAGCAACCATGAGGAGGGTCATATTGCGAGAGATATTAGTGGGTTTCTCTTACAACCTCACAATTCTCTCTTGTGTTGGATCTTGAGGGTTGTTGTGAACATACTCATCTACCATGGCTAGGGTTATGTAACTTTCTTCTTAAACCAATTCCTGGATCCTGCAACTTCCCACAAATACTCCAAACAAAACTACTCTTATACCAATATGATTTGTAAATTGTTGTGGAGATTCCACTGGAGCAATTCATCCCAACAAATCTTATAATATTTTGAAATCTTAGACTATGCAAACTAATTTTCCTTAGATCCTCTATTAATTAATTAATAGCTCTGCTTGAATTTATGAAATAATTGAAATATGAAAAATGAAAGAAATGAGAAAAAGAACACATTGTCCACACACAAATGAACACAAGATATATCCTAGGAAACCCAATACAAGAGAAAACCCAACTAGAAGGTGAAGCCTATGCTCTACTCTCTTTTCCTCAGTTATGGAAGTGCAAATACAAAGAAAGAGGCACTCACCGTGGAGTTCTCTTTGACACCCTGACATGTATGGCTGGTAGAAAATATTTTACTCCTCTCTTATGCTCTCAAAATAAAACTCCTAAATCCTCTCCTCAACTATGGAACAAATACAATTCTAGATAATGGAACTCATTCTCCTCCTAGAGGCCCAATATTTAACATAGCCTGGTAGTCGTATATGGTTAGGGTATTGGACCATCTAGAATATTCTTGAAATTCCACACATGGATAGCCCCATATGTGTGAGTAATGGGGGTTGACATGGCATCCACACATACCATGGTGGTCAACAAGTTAGGTCAACATGTGGGAGTCATACCTTTTGCATACAAGCTCTGATTAAGGTGTTTTTTGCATCGTTGGAAAGATCACGATGTGTAGATAAATGTCAATCTTGTGGGCAAAATTTTTGAAGACTATAACCCCCAAAAAGGTTGTTTAATGCCTCAAAATGACTTCAGAAGGTTCTAAACCCCAATTTTCCAAATTGGGTTCTTCCACTAAAATGGCCCTACAAGTTGATTCGTCCAATTTTTTCCACCCATAAAGTACCAATATAGATGAAAAATTATATGATGACCCAATCAAGATCAAACTTTGTACGAATTAACTTCTTATAAGTTTTTATTGTCCTCTGAAAAATGATCATAAATGATTTTCTTAGACTTAATGATCATAATCTTTGTCTTATCAGTATTCACTAAGACACTAGTGTTAGAACATAAATCATTGAGAATTCTTACTTAATTGTCAAGATCAAATGGGCTCCTCACAAAAAGAACATATCATCAACATAAAGGAGAAGGATTATGACTACTCCAACCAAAGTAGCTCCAAAACAATTTGCTTATTCTAAAGATGCCTCTAACTTTTCAATATAAATATCAAAAGTATAGAGGATAAAGTACATATTTTCTTAACCCCTATAGTATAATTAATTATTTTCATCAACCCTCATTATTTATGAACTTAGCAATTAATTTTTTATACAACCTTATCTTGACAACCCTCAACTGAAAATGAACCATTAGATCTTCTAATATCTTCCATGGGTTATTTATAGGCATTGTGCCAAAGAATTTCCTATATTTGATGAAGCAACGGGGGAGATTGGTTTTATTATTTGGACATTCCTTTTCCATATTCATAAGAGTAATTAAGTGGTTCGTAGTTGAATGACAACTTCTAAAACTAGCTTGGCATTTATCATTTTTTTATGACTTTCCAACCATATGATAATCTTATTTTCCATAATAATTCCATACAAATTGGTTAAAAGAGGACTAGTCATAATGGTCCTATAATTCGAGTGGTCATTTTTGTCACCACTTTTAAGAATAAGAACAATGAGACTATTTTTGTCATAGCACTTTTAAAAAATGAAGGGAAACCGCCCAATGGATGTAAAACCTAAGAACAAAGTCATATTATCTCAAGTTATTTCAACATAAAATCTCATTGCATTGTCCCTGAAGGCTACATAATTTGACACAAGACCCAAAGTTGAATCAAAGAATACATAATATGACACAAGGCCTAAAATTTTCCTAAGTCTTTACATCATGTTGTTGATGAGACTTGAATCTTGATGAAAACTATACTAGCACCTCACTTTTACAAAGTGAACAAGCCACCATTAACAAATCCAAATGACACTTACACCTTGATAGAAGGGAAAAAAAAGTCTTAACAAATGAAAGTAATATATAGCCCATACAAAAACTACATCAATTAAAGCCCATCAACCATATTTAAAGTAAAAGAAATCAATATGTGTAAGTTCCAAACACATGAATACAATAATGTCGAGCAAAATATTCTCACGGGGACATTTCTTCCACGATTATCAACTATAGAGCTACCCCGAGTAAATATGGTTTAGTAAAGCTAATTGCAAATAAACATCATTCCTAATCGAAATCCACAATTAATCACAAATCCTTAGACAAAAATGGAAACTTGAATTGATGGACCAAAATCCCCCTGAGCACCATTGAACCAAAGCGAAAAATCTTCTCATAGGGAGATGTGAGAGGCATGTGATTATAATAATAACTTGTAACAATGGTAAGTAAGAGAAGCTATATAGGGCATTAGTTGAACTTGAAATGTGAGAGGCATGTGATTATAATAATAACTTGTAACAATGATACGTAAGAGAAGCTATACATGGCATTAGTTGAACTTGAAACAATAAACTTTTAACTTAGTCAAAAGAATTTATAAAACGTATATTACTTTGGGGATTTCCATAAGGAATCATTCCAGTGCTTAACAACTTAAGTGTCCCATGTTAGTAATGGCTATCCATGTGGAAGATGTGAGAGACATGTGATTATAATAATAACTTGTAACAATGGTAAGTAAGAGGGCATTAGTCGAACTTGAAAGAGTAAACTTTTAACTTTATTGAAGTCAAAAGAATGTATAAAACATACATTACTTTGATGCTATCCATGTCGCTTGTTTCAAAAAAAAATTCTATATCCAAATTAAAAAAAAGGGAAGCACTTTTAAAAAAAATTGACCTATTGATAAAAGAGAAGTATTTTTAAAAAATAGACATATTAATATTAGCTTTTTCTAAATTTAAACAATAATATTAAAAAAACAGAAAAGCTTAGGCAATAACAAAAAAATATATACCAACTTTATAGTGTATGTGTCTAGACTTTAGAGCCACTATGGCTCTCTAATAGGGGTGGCTTGTCATCATTGATATTCGATGGTTAATCCATACATTTTCTTTGTGGGCGATTTTTTATTGAGCATTATATGAAAAAGTTTGGATGTTTTATCAGTTTAGGTTATTGTCCTTAATTTCTTGGGGTAAAGATTCACGAACATGTTATGTGTTTTAACTAATATCAATTTTGAAATCAATGAATTCAACTTTTGTTGGACCAATAAAATTATAAAAAACTCAATAATGTGATTATTATTCTTAAATGAGTAATTAAGTATGATTGAGTTTGATTTTTATTTTATTTTTGGTAAAAAGTTGAATTGTATTCAAGTGTAGTATATGGTTTTATACATGGAATTAAGTTTAAATGTTAGTTGAAAATATATGATTTTACAGGTGTAGTATCGGTGATGCTAATAAAGGATATTGGTTTTTTAGCAAATCCTTTATATGTTGAAATTACCTTTGGTCATGGATTTTGACCTAAAACTCATTTTGATTGGACAATAATTCATCATCCTCGGATGTAAGGAAACAAGTTAATGAGCCAAAACCTAGAGACATTTGGTACGACTAGAAGTTTGCCCCCTTACGAACCACCAACGAGTTATTTTAGGTGGTCAAGTTGTGTTTACACATGATGATATTGTTGCATGTTAGGGTCTTGAGATTGTATCACAAAGATTAGGCGAATAGCCTTGAATATTATAAGTTTTGTTTTTTACTTTGGGAAAAGAGAAAAAAAATGAGCTCACAATCAAAGTTTATTTTTTGAAAGCAAAGCTTATTTTTTTGAAATCAATGTTGACCTCGACAAATTAATGATCAATTTTTACTAGTTTTTAATAAAATTTGGCCTGGTCACCTTTTTTCGAGTGATGGAATTCATATCAACAATTTGTGGCCAATCAATAGTATGGTAAATGCCAAAAGGTGATGGTAGCACCACAAAAAAGTTCAAATATATAACTGAGACATGGTAGCTCACTTCCAAGGCTTATATAAGGAGCCAAGGAGAGAAAATATAACATAAATAATCAAAACCACCTCATTTTCCCCTAGCTTTGTGAGTGATGAATCAAATGATCGTCTACTAGAAAAGGTGTCTAAAAAGGAATTATAAGCAGTACTATGATATTTGCAAATAGATAAAAATCCAAGTCGTAGTGGTTGGATGATTGAATTTTTTGATAGGATTTTATGAGTTGTTTGAAGAAGATTTGTTAATAGATCAACAGGGAAAGTTTTGGCAATGTTCAACTCCACTTTCTTAGCACTTATACTTGAGAAGGACAATCCCATATTCTTTTAGGATTTTTGGCCAATTTCGTCATGAAATTGTGCTTACAAGATAATTGCAAAATTCTTAGCCAAAAAGGTAAAGAAAATATTCTTTGATACAATATCCCAAGAATAATTTGGCTTCCTCCATGGAAGAGAAATTCATGAGGACACATGAGTGGCTCAATAAGGATTTCATTCTATAAAATTAAATACATTGTCGATAATGTTAGTAAAACTATATCTTCCAAAAGAATTTGATAGATCAAGTTGGATCTATCTCATACTAATGTTTATTCATATAGAATTCAAATTGCAGGTGACAAACTAGATTATCGGTTGTGTAAGGTCTTCGGCTAGAAGCACACGGGCACCCTCACCCAAGTCCTCAAGGAAATTTGGGGTTCCTCTGGCACCCAAGAGTCACTCTAGTTGGGAAAGTGGGCACCTTGGGCATACAAACATGCCAAGGTGCTTACCCAAACATGAGGCAAAGCATGGAAAAAAATCAACCAAGAGAAGGGGTGCACCAAAGAGGTTGGGGCGCGTTGGAAAAAAGAGCATACCCAAGGTTGGGGCACATTGGCATAAAGAGCATACCCAAGGTTGGGGCACGTCGATCCCAAGGGATGCAAAGGTTTATGAGTGCATGGGTTTGTTTGGGTGCACTAAGTCTACGTAGCAACATGTCAATTTGTTTGGGCATGATGGTTCACAAAGGGGTGCGACACACCCAAAAGATGCAACGATTCGCGAAGGTGACGTTTGGAGTCCATATAAAAGAACAAGGATGCACAACCAAGAAGGAAAAAGGAGGAGCCCCCGGATGGGGTGACAATTGGCATACATGTGCCAGGTGCAGTTAACACCCCCTATTGTCATCCTTCCTCCCCATCTATTCAATATGTGCAACATTCAATTGGGAAGGGTGGTAGTGTCTATGCGTAAGGAGGAGGTTTTAATGGAGCACACACAATGAATGTCGAGGTCTCACAGAGCAGGTACACGGATGCTAAGATCCATCATGGTTATTGTCATTTCATTCTAGTTTGGTTGTCATTTTTCCTCTCCTCTCCTAGTCTTTCCCCCTTCTGGTGTTCTCATCACATTTGGGCTATCATTTTTGTCCCCGTATTTCTAATGTCATGTGAACGGGGCAAGTCAAAGCACGGGCTGGCATATTATAGTTTTGTGGCCTGACATCGTTGACCTGGTCCCTCTTTGGCTCTTACTCCACGTCCCATCCCTTCCATAAGACCTATCGGTCCTCCCTTGTCTGATCAAAACTGGGTTGACGAAGACAATGCCATGATTTATGTTGAGGAAGAGATTCCCTTGGTTCCCACTCAAACACCTTCAGATTCTCTCTTGCCCTCTTCTTCGTACCTTCAAAAATCCCTGTACAATTCTGGAAAACTGCCTCAAAGTGTCGACCCTGCGTCAGAAATGGTAGGATATTTGGTTGAGGAAGAGACTCCTCCAACATGGCTTGAGGAAATAATTATGGTGACATCACAATTTTTTAATGCGCCTCAACTTATTGCAGCCTCTGATCTAGAGGCGCCCAACACTCATAGGTTCTCGGAAGAACATCTACAACTCATCTTCAAAATGTGATGGGACATGGTCGATCAGCTTCACCACTAGGATATCCTCAGCCATCGCTTGTATGCTTTGTTCGATTCTCTCTCCGACGATCCTGCCAAGCGAAGGTGCTCGACCTGCTACCAATATTACATATTCACTCTTGCATGGCCACACTCTCCCAGTGTCGATGGAAACTTATGTTCACCTATTGTTTAGTTTTATTTTCTCTTGTTATGTTTCCAGGTCCAGAGAGGCCAGAGTTAAAATTTTGTTTAGGACTAGTTTTGTTTACCAGTTCCTCTCAAATGTTAACAAAAACATGGATGCTTGTTCTTGCTAGCCACATGTTCTAGTTTCCATATGTATGGCAGAACAAGTGGTAATCGTTTCCATGTGTATTGCTATGAAGACTCTTTAAGGAAATTACAATTTTTATTTACAAAAAAAAAAAAAAGGAAAAAGGAAGAGATTAAGATTAGATTCAAGGTTCTATGAAAAAATTGGACAAGAAGGGGAAAGCGCCCTCAAGGAGCCAAGTCACACCACATGGGAGGACTTGTGTTTCCCTGAGAATATTTTTTAGGCATAGTTAGGGGGACCTTATTTGGGTTGAGTCTAGCAGCAGGTAGGGTGACTTTGGAGTTTGGGGGAAATCTTGTTGTATGTCTGGGTGAGGCATGTTATGAGACAGAACCACAGGTATGTGTGAAGTCTTGCGACAGAGAAGAGACGATGTGTCTGTGGTGGGTGCACATTTGGGGTGCACCACAGGAGTTTCAAAAGTTGATGTGACAGATGAGTCTTGGGGTGATGAATCTGTGTATGTGTGTCTTGGTGAGGTGAGGTGAGTCGTGCGACTCTTCCCAAGTCGTAAGTTGAACCCTTAGTGCTCATATTGTAACTGCTTCACAATAATAAGACTTAGCTAGGTGTTGGGAATGTATTTTTCAACACGCACTATATTTGTGTGTCTCTTGTTTGTTTTGCAAGTGTTCTCTTTCTTCTTCATCCTCGTGGATGTATGGTTAAAAAACTAAGTGTTAATTTGTTAACAAATAATCTAAGTATACAAGTGGGTAGTACTAGAGTAGGAGTGTGACTCACCCATAGCCTAGAACAGAGTATGGGTATGCTCTAGGTGAAGAGGCGTAGTCTGGACGAAGTATCCTTGGTGTTTCCAACCATCCAAGTGAGAACTGTCATGGTTTTTCACACCCCCAACAAGTGCACGGTCACAATATTTGGGCAGGTATCTTGTGGGGAAGTGACAAATGGTATCATAGATTATTCGTCGCAGATTTTGAAGAAGGGTTAGTGAGCTCTTCACCATTATCTTGATGATAGATTATATCAGAGCATATTTGGATCTTCGCCATGACCGCAATCAAAACGATTGTGTTGACATGCATTGCAGCTGGTTTCTCATTTCATTTATGTTATCACACAATTTGTAGCTAGGTCTAAAGGCTAGAGGATTGAGGCCAAACTGGTGTAACATGAACCTTCCCCACCCAATGTCTCCTCAATGGGGAGGTTCTTTCTATTTAGGGAGGTTAACCTAGGGGAGACGTCCCTGGTAACCTAGGGTTTTGAAGAGGTTAAAGTATAAAAGTCAAGGGAAAAGTTCCTCCTCACAGGTTACCACCAAGGTCAGAAAGTGTGGCTAATCAACCAATAAATGAAGTGTATGCCCAAATGAAAACACCTGCCCGGAACAAGACGACAACAGTACAATATATATGTAGGCTATAACTCAATGGGTTAGTACTTCATGTGACTATCTGACAATAATATATAAGCAATGAAACAATAGATATTAATGAGATCAACGTTTTGTCAATATAGCAATGTAAAAGTATCAATTCATCAATAACTATTGAGATTATGTAGCAAACAATATATCCAATCAATCATTTACTCAATAAATGCCTCTAACCATCATCTGATTTCTTATTATCAATGTTTGTTGCGTCAAGATGGAATAACCAACTATGACATCACCCTAGTTAGGGTTAGCTTAGTTAGTTAGGGTTTCAAAATTCAAAGTTTTGAGTATTGTTTTGGACACTAGGACTTCAACGTTGTGTGTCTAAGATCAATGCCTAAGGGTATATGGATTCATTCAAGGAGAGGACACAAGGTTGAAGGAGTAATAGGCTAAGGACAAGAGGGAAGGGTTCTAGAGTGCTGCAATGGCAAGGCCCTAGAATCAAAACCCTAGGGGAAAGAGGCTCACTCCAGTGTTGCTTAAGCAAGGCCTTGTGCTCTTTCCTCCTTCTTTAGGTCAAACTTGGCAAAACGTCTAGCATATGAGAAGGGATAAAACAAGAGGATCAAGTGAGGAGAGTGTTGCAATGGCAAGGCTCTATCACTAAAACCCTAGAAGATGGACGACCCTAGGTGTAGATAACCTAGGCCTATGACGCCACCCTCCTTTTAACCTTTAAAATCAAAGCTAGCTTAAGGGAAAAAGTGAGAAGAGTGTAGCAAAGGCTAAGCTCTTTCTTCCTTCTTCAATGGCTGAAAATTTCTCTCTAAGGGGACATGAGACAAGGACCTACTTGTGTGCTTGTCACCTAGGGTTTTAAAATCAACAAATTTATAAGTCAATGCAAGAATACTAACCTACAACCATTCAATCAAGAAGTTTTGCAAGAAAAACACTTACATATCATGAAGAAAAGCATGTGCAAACCCTAGTTGTAAACCTTCCTCAAGAGAAATGCCAAATATGCCAATAAAATCCTTCCATCAACAAGTGCGCCTCCTTTAAAAGACCAAATACCCAAACTAGAGCGCAAAAATCAGACCTCACAAGTGTGAGTTGTTGTGTTATATTCTAATGAGGGAAAAACATCCTCAATATATAACATCCCATGACCTTTAATTTAAAATTAGGTCATTAAAAATAGCCGACAAGGCTAATAATCAAAATCATATTGTTTTTACATTAACTGCTAAGTAAAAGACATAAATGAGCAAAAAGTGAGACGTCAAGCCCTTCTGAGGGAGACGTTAGGCCCTTTTGGGGCTAGTCCAGCATCCAAAAGTCAAAAGTTATCCCTTTCCGGGCTCCTCCAAGATGCCACACGTGCCAACCATCCTGTCAAGCTACCACACGCTCAAGGAGACATCAAAAACTCCCGGGTGACATCCTGGTCATCAAAAGGAAAATGTTCCATCTGAAGTGGGTTAACCCCCCTGGGTTGGGCTCAACCAAAGTGTCATGGGTGGAACGTCCTTCTTCTTCTCATGTGAAAAAGCTCATCCAATCACTGTCCTGTCTCTACCCCTCATGGGATCCCAACAACCATCTGATGGGCTCTTCAGCCCCATGGAGGTCCGAACTAATCATCTCCCCATGTGTACCGGTCCAACTGGTACCTGTCCTTTGGGCATGGTCCTGCACATCAAAAACTTCACCCTCCATGGGATCATTAGTCACGGGGATCATAGCAATGTTAATCACATTTCATCATTAATTTTATCAAATACATGCATAAAACCCCTGATATATCATTCAATAGCTCAAAGATATCACAGTGACCTACTATACAAAGTCAAAGAGAAAGACAAAAAACCTTATTGGGCCAACATCCATAAGAAAAAGAAAGTTTCCAAAGGGTATTATCCAATCCATGTAACACAAGGTGATGTGGTCAAAGGATGTCCAGACATACGGGTAGAGTGAAAGACAAGGGTATATGATATTACCTGTGGGTGCCTTTGTAGAATGCGAGTTGTACCTATCATGGATGCAATTCTTTCCAAGCCCTTTCTTTGCCTTTATTCTTTCTTTTCTTTATTGCTTTTTCTTATTTATTTTATTCCAAGGTCTAACTAGAGGACACTGCCTTGGCATGGTGACCAGAGTTGACAGTGTTACCCACAAGTACTTTCACAGAGATGATAAGGTTGGCTCGTGATGAGACCCCCTTTCCCTTGGCCATGCAACCAAAGGTCACTGCCCTGGCATGGTAACCAGATTATGGCAATGTCATACTGCTAGGTACCCATGAGCATAATAGGTTGGCTCGTGATGAGACCCCCCATCCTCTTGGCTAGGTCTTGTTTTGTTATTTTTCTTTAGGTCCCTCTTATTTCTTGCTGAGAGGCTTTTTATTTCCTTCTCAGGGATCTCTCGGTGAGGCATCTCTAGGTTTCATTTTTTTATGGCTTTTATCTTTTACCAGCTGCTTTTACCTTCTGGGCCTTTAGCCCCTTCTTCCCACGAGATAAGGTGTAACCCCACAAACAGATCATCCTAATGTCCGGACTAGGGTAATGGAGTAGGTGAGTGGGAGATAAGATGTAAGAGTGATGACATGATGGGAGCAGACGATGGCCCTTCAAAATTTCCCCCGGTGGAAAACCAAAATCTATGGGTACAAGCTTGCTAGGGTACCTTGTTAATCCCCCCAAACCATGGTCAAGTGGGTTAATGTAATATCCAAGCAGTCGTCAGAAACAAAAGGAATTTGATGCATATATCTAAAGGTTATAATGATCAAATATGACACATACCATGATACCTGGACCAATTACCTCATGGAGCAAGAGTCTTCTACGATACAAGTCCAAGCCGAAGGTGATGGATGTTGTTGTTGCTGACAAGACAAGTATGATGAAAGATAAGAAAGATGGGCCCTCCAGGTCCATGATCAGGTCAATCCTGCTCTCGGTACTCCATGTCTATGACTTGTGGGCCTTGAGACATGATCTCCTAGTTATCCGTAGAAATCGGGGATAACATCTGGCTCCAACTTGGGGACATGTGCTCACCGTAGAGTGCATGAGAACCTCATCATCTCTGGCCTAACCTGCAAACTTGCTCATACTCGAAAATGGCATAAGTAACAAAGGTGGGGTGGTATTGCCACCCCGCAAATATATATATATATATATATATATATATATATATACGACTGAAATAAACAATCAATATGCAAGTGAGGAAGCAAACTAACATGAAATGCAAATGGTATAATACACAAAAATGCCTACCTACCTATACTTACCTATGGAATCAGGTGTCTGGAGGGTAATAACGCTTGATATGTAAAGCATTTACTGGTGGTTTCAGTATTTCTCCTTCCATGGTCTCTAGGTTGAAATAATTCGTACCTGCACAACTCATGATTTTATAAGGGCCTCCCCATAGGCTGTTAAATTTTTTGTGCATACCAGGCTTTTCTTTTCTTTTATCCCATAGTAGGACAAGATCTCCTTTGGCGAAATTTCTTTACTTGGATTTATGATCAAAGGTGTTATTTATCTTTTCTTGGTTTCTCGTCATTTGACCCAAGGCACCTCTCTGCATCTCATCTAGTTCTATCAGCTGATTGATCCTTCCTTGGATTTCTTCTGCATCTGTGGTGTATTGTTGAGCAAACCGAAGGATAGGGATTTGGAGGTTCACAGGAAGTTTCGCTTCAAGTCCATATACTAGCTCAAAAGGATTTTTCCCTGTGGAATTTTTTTTCGTTATTCGATCCGCCCATACTGGATATTTTATTTTGCTATCCCATGACTTTTTATTTTCTCCGACAACCTTCTTTAGAATATTCATGAGGTTCTTATTGGTTGATTCTGCTAATCCGTTTTCTTATGGGTAGTAGTTGGAGGAATGGGATAGGGTAATGCCATATTTGAAACAAAATTCTACCAGAGCATAGGAGCTAAAAGCTTTGGCATTATCTGTAGTTATCTTAAAAGGGGCGCCGAACCTAGTTATGATCCGATCTTCCAAGAAGTTCATGACTACTTCCTCGGTGGCCTTTTTTGTAGGAATTGATTCAACCCATATAGTGAAATAGTCTGTAGTTGTTAGGATCTATCGATAGCCATTACTTGAATTGTCTTTGAATTCACCAACAAAATCCAAACCCCATTGCTGAAAGGGTGCCTCTACTACCACCGGTTTCAAGGGTTGTGTTGGGAGTCTTGGTTTGCCGGAGAAGTACTAGCAAGGTTGGCAAGATCGAACGTGTTGGTAAGTGCCTGAAAAGAGTGTTGGCCAATAATAGCCAGCCCTCAAGATCTTATGGGTAGTAGTACGAGCAGCAAAATGTCCACCACAATGCCCAGAGTGAAATTCTTCCAATATCTTCTTTGCCTCTTCCTTGTTTACACATCGAAGTATAACGCCATCAGGATTTTTCCAACCAAGTCCATCTTCAATCAAGCAGTATTTCATAGCTCTCAATCTCAAAGCCCTTCTCTTGTAATCCACTAAGTGATCAAGGCAAGACAAGTTCTTTAGATAATAAACGATATCGGAATACCACTCGTCATGTTCTAGTTCACTGCTCATTACATTTACTTGCTCATTCTCACCCATTTGTATGGCTTCCTGATTGCTTTCAGTCAAAATTTGGGCCAAACCTTGTCCTTTTATTATCTTAGTGGGTTTTATTTCTAATTCATACTCCTGGATTTTGGAAACCCACTTTCCTCGAGTACCCATGCAGTCTTGTTGTGATAAAATGTCCTTCACAGCTAGGTATGGGACATAAGCCTTGATTTTATTGTAACTGATGTAGTTCCTGAAGTGTTTGAGGGATTTGACCAAGGCATAGGCTTGTTTCTCTATGATGGAGTAGTTTAACTCTGAGTCTCTTAGGACTTTTCTCATAAAGGCCATAAGATGTTCATAGTTATCAACGTCCTTTTGCATTAGGACACCTGCAATAGTATCCTGGGATGCAAACGAGAATATTATGTAATCTTGCGAAAAATCGGGACTAATCAAGATTGGGGCTTCGGAGATAGCATTTTTTATATATTCAAAAGATCTGTTGGTCTCATCTCCCCACCTGAAAGCAACATCCTTTTTCAGTAGAGCGCTCAAAGGTTTTATCCTCTCAGCAAAATTTGGCACAAATCTGCGAATGAAGTTGATTTTTTCGAGAAAAGATTGTAGGGCTTTCTTGTTGGCCGGAGGGTGGACATCCTTTATCGACTCGACTCTTTCAGAATCAATGGAGACTCCTCCCTGTGAGGCCACGTGCCCTAACAATTTTCCTTTGTCAATCCCAAAGACAGATTTCTTAGGATTCAGTGAGATACCATACTTTCAACATCGCTAAAAAACAATCCTAAGGTGGGAGAGGTGATCTTTTCTATTCTTGGACACAACTGTAAGGTCATATTGGTAAATTTCTATCATCTTTTGTATGAGGTCTCTGAAGGAAAAGTCCATTTCTCTTTGAAAAGTAGCACCAGTGTTCATAAGACCGAACGACATCCTTAAGTACATAAAAGTTCCCCAAGGTGTAGTGAATGCAGTTTTAAGTTGGTCTTCCCTTTTAAGTAAGACTTGGTTGTACCCTGAGAACCCATCTAGCATAGACATCATCCCTACCCCTGTGACCCACTGAAGAAAAATTTCCATGTTTAAGAGGGGATAATTATCCTTTAAAGACAACTGGTTGAGGTTGTGGAAATCAACACACAGGCGGATATCACCATTTTTCTTCCGAACAACTACCAAGTTTGACATCCAAGAAGAGTACCTGATAGGGGCTATGATACTAGTGTCAACCATCTTTTGGAGCTCCTTTTGTATCTGGCTTGCTCGGGTTGATATGCCTTAGCTTTTGTCAGAATGGTTTGGATCCTTCTACCAAAGGTATGGCATGTTGGATGACATCCCCCCTATAGGCCTTCAAATCATCATAGTTCCAAGCAAAGGTATCTCTGAATTCTCTGATGAGCACTAGTATCTCCTTTATTTCTTTCTCAGTGGTCCCCTTTCCTATCTTGACCATCCTTGGGTCCATATCTGTACTGATATTGAATTCCAGGGCTTCTTCAGCTTGCTTATTGGTTCTCTTTCCCTTGAAAACATCATGCCTACCAAAAAGGTTTTCTAGGGGAATACAACCCTTTGTTAAGGTATTGTTTTGTAGGTTGATGACTTCTAAATCCATAGAGTCGGCCAGGAAAGCAACTTGCGAATCAGTAAATTCTTTATTTTTTTCCATGAATCTGATAATTTGATCATCATCCTCGAACACCTGCCAATGCTCCAAATTGTCGGGAACATAGGGCCTAAAAAGAACCTCCATCTTGCATAGGTCGTGAAAAGGTCCTTCACATGGTTGTAAAGTAGAGGCTGAGACAACCAAAGCATCAACCACGTGGTTTTATTCTCGAGGAACGACTTCGATCGACACTTTTCTGAAGGATTTTGAAAGGGTTTGAGCCACATCTCGATACTTTTTCAACTTCTCATTTTTAGTGGCAAATCTCATCAAAACTTGCGACACAATGAGGTCCGAGTCCCCCTTTACTTCCAGGATTGTAATACCTTTGTCAATTTCCAGATTGAGTCCCAGAATCAAGGCTTCATACTCGGCCACATTGTTGGTGCAATGGAATTCCAGCCTATATGAATGGTAAAATACCTCACCTGAAGGGGCTGTTAAAACCACTCCAGTGCCTGATCTAGAGCTTGAGTGTGATCCATCGAATTCCAAAGTCCAGATTTCTTTGGTTTCTTCAACAGTATTCATATCCAACTTCCCTTCCTAGATGAACCAATCATTAAGGCCACTATTGATGCATAAAAGTTGGTCATTTGCTTCATTAGAGGTCTCAACCAGGGAGCCAACGAGGGGCTCATTATAGACAGTAAAGAATCCTCCTTCATGATGAGGGATGGTTGCTTTGGATTGCTTCTTGTAAATACTTCCATTCAAGTGGTATATGAGATCTTTATGAAGAATAATCCTGAAATTGTTTACATCATCTATGATGACCACATTTATCAAGAAAGGGGAACTAGGGCAGGAGTCAAAGGCCACCTCGAGGTTATTAATGATTCCTTTCGCAAAGCCACCTCCGGTATTTGCTTGTGAAATTTTTAGACCTAATTGATGCATAACTTCTTCTTTCATCATGTTGGTTGTGGCACTTCAGTGCAGGAGACAGTTTCGGAGAAGATAATCTTTGACTCAGAGGGAGACATAAAAAGGTGTGATCCTGCAAACTCTGGAAACAGGGTGTCCCACTTGGTGGATAAAGAGAGGGAAATCTTCAGGAAGATTTGGCCCAACATTTTCAGGTAAGGTAGCCTCAACTTTATCCTCAGGATGGATTTTTTTCAAAGGGGTTTCTTGAGAAGGCATAACACCTTCATGGGAGAAGCTCCATTTCCTCTTAGTGGGAGAGAGTTCGACCTGGAGGATCCTTGGAGGTTCAAGTTCCACCATAGGCTCATTACCAGGATCCCATAGTTCACAATTTTGTGTAAGATTTCTTTGATGAATGTAATCGTCAAAATCGAGGTTCCTTTCAATCTGAAAGGCCAAGTCTTGTGCTTCTTCTAAAGTTGTTGGTGATCGGTCCTTAACGTTGAATTGCACAGTTCCTTCTAAGGAGGACAAGAAGTGATCGATGATGGCTTGTTCTGAGCCCACCTTTGATTGAACCCTTTTGAGGAGAAGGTTGAACATATCACTGAAATCTCTGACACTCTCACAGGGTCCTTTGCAAATGCTAAAGTATTGGGAAAAAGAGTCTTGTGAATGCTCACTATCACACCACCTTATTTTAAAAGCCTTTTGTAGTTCCTCGGGGTTTTTTATGCTTCCTTTAGGACACCTATCAATCCAAACTTTAGCATCTCCTATAAGGGAATTTGCAAAGAGCCTCATGAAGACATCAGGGTGATCTTGACCAGCCAAATGAAAATCAAAACTATCACAGAACTGGGTCCAATGCGAGTTTCCAGGGATGCCCTTTACTGAGAAGAAAGGTAGCCAAGAGTTTGCATCCTCAGGTAAGTCATGCAGCCCCCCTTGGGTGTTACTAAAGTCGAAACAGTTGAGACTCTCTGAGTAATACCATTTGTGAGGATCAGGATTAATTGGGGGTGCAAAGCTTATTAGAGTAACAGTGGCCACAGTAGAGGGATTTGAGTATTGTCGCCCACTACAAGTCGTCATGATGGAGTCGCCAGATAATTAACTTGAAACTATCAAAGGAAAGGGGATAAAAGCCTAATGGAGTCGCTAGGTAAGCTTGTAAGAAAAGGTATTTGAGGCAAGGCTTACCGAAAAGATTTGTCCTTTGAGGAAGATTGACTCAGTGTTTCCCAGAAACGACGCCAAGATGTTATCGCACAGTTTGTAGCTAGGTTTAAAGGCTAGAGGATTGAGGCCAAACTGGCGTAACAGGAACCTTCCCCACCCAATGTCACCTCAATGGGGAGGTTCTTTCTATTTAGGGAGGTTAACCCAGGGGAGACGTCCCCGGTAACCTGGGGTTTTGAAGAGGTTAAAGTATAAAAGTCAAGGGAAAATTTCCTCCTCACAGGTTAACAACAAGGTCAAAAAGTCCAGCTAATCAACCAATAAATGAAGTGTATGCCCAAATGAAAACACCTGCCCGAAACGAAGACAACAACAGTACAATATATATGCAGGCTATAACTTAGTGGGTTACTACTTCATGTGACTATCTAACAATAATATATAAGCAATGAAACAATAGATATTAATGAGATCAATGTTTTGTCAATATAGCAATGTAAAAGTATCAATTCATCAATAACTATTGAGATGATGTAGAAAACAATATATCCAATCAATCATTTACTCAATAAATGTATCTAACCATCATTTGATTACTTATTATCAATGTTTGTTGCGTCAAGATGGAATAACCAACTATGACGTCAGCCTAGTTAGGGTTAGCTTAATTAGTTAAGGTTTGAAAATTCAAAGTTTTGAGAGTTGTTTTGGAAACTAGGAATTCAACGTTGTGTGTCTAAGATCGGTGCCTAAGGGTATATGGAGTCATTCAAGGAGAGGACGCAAGGTTAAAGGAGTAATAGGATAAAGACAAGAGGGAAGGGTTCTAGAGTCCTGCAATGGCAGGGCCCTAGAATCAAAACCCTAGGAGAAAGAGGCTCACTCCGGTGTTGCTTAAGCAAGGCCTCATGCTCTTTCCTCCTTCTTTAGGTCAAACTTGGCAAAACGGCTAGCATATGAGAAGGGATAAAACAAGAGGATCAAGTGAGGAGAGTGTTGCAATGGCAAGGCTCTATCACTAAAACCCTAGAATATGGACAACCCTAGGTGTAGATAACCTAGGCCTAGGACGTCACCCTCCTTTTAACCTTTAAAATCAAAGCTAGCTTAAGGGAAGAAGTGAGAAGAGTGTAGCAAAGGCTAGGCTCTTTCTTCCTTCTTCAATGGTTGAAAATTTCTCTCTAAGGGGACATGAGACAAGGACCTACTTGTGTGCTTGTCACCTAGGGTTTTAAAATCAACAAATTTATAAGTAAATGCAAGAATACTAACCTACAATCATTCAATCAAGAAGTTTTGCAAGAAAAACACTTACATATCATGAATAAAAGCATGTGCAAACCCTAGTTGTAAACCTTCCTCAAGAGAAATGCCAAATATGCCAAGAAAATCCTTCCATCAACAAGTGTGCCTCCTTTAAAAGACCAATTACCCAAACTAGGGCGCAAAAATCAGACCTCACAAGTGTGAGTTGTTGTGTTATGTTTTAATAAGGGAAAAACATCCTAAATATATAGCATCTCATGACCTTTAATTTAAAATTAGGTCATTAAAAATAGTCGACAAGGCTAATAATCAAACTCATATTGTTTTTACATTAACTGCTAAGTAAAAGACATAAATGAGCAAAAAGTGAGACGTCAAGCCCCTCTGAGGGAGACGTTAGGCCCTTTTGGGGCTAGCCCAGCATCCAGAAATCAAAAGTTAGCCCTTTCCGGGCTCCTCCAAGCTGCCACACATGCCAGCCATATTGTCAAGCTACCACACGCTCAAGGAGACGTCAAGACCTCCTGGGTGACGTCCTGGTCATCAAAAGGAAAACGTTCCATCTGAAGTGGGTCAATCCCCCTGGGCTGGGCTCAGCCAAGTGTCCTGGGTGGAACGTCCTTCTTATTCTCATGTGCAAAGGCTCATCCAATCATTGTCCTGTCTCTGCCCCTGATGGGGTCCCAACAACCATATGATGGACTCTTTAGCCCCATGGAGGTCCGAACTAATCATCTCCCGATGTGTACCGGTCCAACTGGTACCTGTCCTTCGGGCATGGTCTTGCACATCAAAAACTTTGCCCTCCATGGGTTCATTAACCACGGGAATCATAGCAATGTTAATCACATTTCATCATTAATTTTATCAAATACATGCATAAAACCCCTGATATATCATCTAATAGCTCAAAGATATTACAATGACCTACTATACAAAGTCAAAGAGAAAGACAAAACACCCTATTGGGCTAGCATCCATAAGAAAAGTAAAGTTTCTAGAGGGTATTATCCAAGCCATGTAACACGAGGTGATTTGGTCAAAGGATGTCCAAACATACGAGTAGAGTGAAAGACAAGGGTATATGATATTACCTGTGGGTGCCTTTGTAGAAGGCGAGTTGTACCTGTCATGGATGCAATTCTTTCCAAGCCCTTTCTTTGCCTTTATTCTTTATTTTCTTTATTTCTTTTTCTTATTTATTTTATTTCAAGGTCTAACTAGAGGACACTGCCTTGGCGTGGTGACCAGAGCTGACAGTGTTACCCACAAGTACTTTCACAGAGATTATAAGGTTGGCTCATGATGAGACCCCCTTTCCCTTGGCCATGCAACCAAAGGTCACTGCCCTGGCGTGGTAACCAGATGATGGCAATGTCATACTGCTAGGTACCCATGAACATAATAGGTTGGCTCGTGATGAGACCCCCCATCCTCTTGGCTAGGTCTTGTTTTGTTATTTTTCTTCGGGTCCCTCTTATTTCTTGCCGAGAGGATTTTTATTGCCTTCTCGGGGATCCCTAGGCGAGGCATCTCTAGGTTTCATTTTTTTTATGGCTTTTATCTTTTACCAGTTGCTTTTACCTTCTGGGCCTTTAGCCCCTTATTCCCACAAGATAAGGTGTAACCCCACAAACAGATCATCCTAATGTTCAAACTAGGGGAATGGGGCAGGTGAGTGGGAGATAAGAGGTAAGAGTGATGATATGGTGGGAGCAGACGATGGCCCTTCAAAATTCCCCCCGGTGGCAAACCAAAACCTATGGGTACAAGCTTGCTAGGGTACCTTGTTAATCCCCCCAAACCATGGTCAAGTGGGTTAATGTAAGATCCAAGCAGTCGTCAGAAATAAAAGGAATTTGATGCATATATCTAAAGGTTATAATGATAAAATATGATACATACCATGATACCTAGACCAATTACCTCATGGAGCAAGAGTCTTCTCTGATACAAGTCCAAGCCGAAGGTGATGGATGTTATTGCTGCTGACAAGACAAGTCTTATGAAAGAGAAGAAAGATGGGCCCTCCAGGGCCATGCTCAGGTCAATCCTACTCTCGGTACTCCATGTCTAGGACCTGTGGGCCTCGAGACATGATCTCCTAGTTATCCCTAGAAATCGGGGATAACAGTTTCGAAGACGGTTCAATGGGAACATTCGTAGATTTGGTGAACAGTTCAGTGGAGTGAACTAGTTCATTGCAAAGACTTTACATCAGACTTACAACGAAGTTTTTGGTTGACAGTGCGATGGAAGGTTGATCCTGATGCAAACCTTATACAAATCAAGAGTAGAGTTTGTGGTGAAACAAAGAACTTGGGTAGGGTGGGTGGTCACATAACTAATCACAGAGTTCATTGTAGCACTTGTCGTAGAGGAAGTTTGGGCACAGACTTCGTGAAGTTTTGGTAAGGTGGACTAACCTTTCGTAGAGATAGTCTGGGTGCAGACTTGGTTGGTTTGATTTGAGACAGAAGTAAATGCCAAACATGTGTGCACTCTTTGAGAATACTAGGTGTATATTTCGTTGGGTGAACCGAGCACTTGGTCAAGGAGGATGAACACAAGACATGTCGCAGATCTAGCTGCAGAAGTGATCGTAGAGGGTGATCACAAAGTGGAGTAGTTTTGGGTTGCGACAAAGTGGAAACACCTTTGTGAATACTCAAGACAAGGCAGGTGGCCATGCAACAAGTTGAAGTACTTGGATGACTTGATGTGACCTAGAGTAGCTTCACAACAAGGAAGTTGGTTGGGAACATTTTCATCATGACATCCTCATGTCATGTATCATAAAGAACAACAATTGAGTTGAGATGGGTTGTTGGATGAGTGGGTCAACCACAACCTTAGAATGAGGTGACTATTCGCAAAGTTACACAAGTCAGTTAATAGTAGTATGACTTGGCAGTTGGGCGGTGTGTGCATGGTGCCCTAAAGCAAAAGCAGTCAAGGTGCGGAGATGGTTGGACATTGGAGATGAGTTCGGTCGGTTGCATGGGAAGTTTAGGACTTAGATGTATTTTTGAAGTGGACGAATGGACTCAACCTTGTATCACAATGAAGGTGCTATGCAATTTTGTGTAGCTATAGACGATGATTGAGGAGAGTTCATGTGGAGAGTCGGTGGCTCGGGCAAGTTAAGTCCCTGGACATTAGAATTGAACCATGCATGCAGCCAAGAATGTTGTCAGAAAGGTATGGTTGGTTTTGAGTTCTTGCATTTCCTAAGTGTTGCAGTGAGTCATTTGAAGAGAAGTTGGATGACTTAGTGGTTCAAGTGCAATCCATTTATGTGGTGAAAACAAACAAACTTAAGGTTCGCTCAAGTGGTGCAGATTCAAAGAATTCATGTAGTAGTTGGGATGCTTTGACTTGGGAGAGTGTGCAAAGAGCTTGGGGTGACCTGGTCAGACAAGTCTTGTGGATGACTTAGGAATATTTGGATGCAGTAGTTGAGGTGACTTGAGGATTTTCCTAACTCTTGGATGAGGTACCTTGGTGCATTGGTGCCTTAGTTAGATTTTTTGGTCATGCCGTGACTTGAAAATCACGACGATAGTGCTATATTTTGGATGCTTGCAGGAGGTGCAAGGAAGTTTGATTTTAGGATATGGATGGAGTCAACAAAGAAGTCAACCAATAATTTTTGGTAGTCATCCTAAACGGACATAATGCATACCAATTGACTTCGGTGGTGTTCGCTCGCCTTTGGTATGGAATAATGGATGAGGTAGAGTGTACCTTGGTGACTTTCGAATGATTGTGCGATGACTTTGAGATCTGGGAGGGTCGTTGGTTGAGGTTGGCAGAAGTATTCGTTCGAATGTTCCTATGGAATGCAAGTTATTTAAGGTGGCTCATTCTACTTGGAGCACTTTGGACACTTTGTTGGGACATTTGAGGAGTGTCGGTGCATTGGCCACACTCATCACAGATGTTGAGTTGTGGAGAGGTGACTCGATGAAAGAAGGTGAGTAAAGGATTGCTGATGTTTAGATTGGTTAAGATCCAAACAATAACCTCACAAGGACAAAATATCCCCCTTCATTTTTATAAAGGTGGTACTCCTCTATATGTTCTGAAACATATATCTTGATACTTGAAATATTAAAATAGGGGATACTTAAAAGAAACCCCAATCTTTATCGCTCAAAAAAATATAAAATATTGTTGATTGAAAAATAATATATTCACAAAGAGAACTCCTGAGAAGAGGACCAAGAATCTTTCAAAGGCTATGATACAATATATGTAGAATCTTGTATAGAAATAAAATAATCATTATATAAAAATAATATAATTCTCACATCCCTCATAGTATCATAAATTTTGACCACACTCATAAGAAGAGACACAAGTCCACAATTGAAAGAAATTTAAAAGAGTATTTCATTCAAAACAAGAGAGAATATGATAGGTGCATTTCAAACATCCCATGCTCAATAACTTAGAGTTTGAGAAACCTCTGAAATTACACCACAAAGTAGTTCCCTTGGGAGTTAAAAAAAATAGTCTTAATAGTTTGTTTTTCAATAAATAAAATAACATTTGTCCAAATGGATTGGGATGGGGCCCCTATGGACCATAAAAGAAATTGGAATAGGGATAAACCTGAAAATAAGAAAGAAGGAAATTATCAGAAACCGGTTATGTTTTTTCAAGAACCACAAGACACAATTGGATGATTCTTGAACA
>JZKD02S2153037.1:94941-123885 GCA_000966675.3 Picea glauca | reverse complement strand
CTCTCTCCTTGTCGAGGTGCATTTTGTATTCTCCTTTGTTGGGATTCAATGATCGGTTGTAACTACTTTTTCTTGATCTGGCTCAGTTATTTTGATTAAGCCATTATTTAACCAATTTTCAATATAATCTCTTATATGCACAACAATTATCTCATGTCTTACTTTTGTATTAAATAATGATTTTTTCAGATCTCAAATATCATTTAAAAGTTGATGTAAAGTATCTTCAATTTCCTCATTCTTGTTTACATGATTTACTAACCAAATTTCATTTTCTAACTTTGAATACTCAAACAAACTATTAAACCTTTCGGCTAATGCAGATTTCAATAATTCCTATTTTTCTTCAAATTGTTCCTTTGTCATAAATATAGAATTTAGTATAAACTTTGGGTCTTCAACTTCTCTGGTTGTTTCAGCTAGACCCAACTCAATTAATTTTAAAGTGTCACAATCAACCAATATTTCTTTTAAACACTTGATTCTTCTAATCCATCATGCTTTGAGTTGTTTATTGTGAACTGTGGAAGGCAAGTCTTCTTCTTTTCTTTTCAACTCACTCATGTTTGAAACTTTCATAACAAAGGTGGTAACATCTCCTTTATAAAATTCCTCATCATTTTCTAGGTCGACCTGTAGATATTGTCTCATATTCATCATCCTTGATCCTAAAGAAACAAAATTATTTTCCAGTTCCCAAGTCACGAGGATTAGAGACATTATTTTCTTAATATTTTCTTCAATATATTTTCTAATAGCATCGAGTAAGCTTGATGTTCCTCTCAATATTGAACTATATTCTAGTGTTCCGTCAAAGCTCTTCCAGGACTACATTGTAGCAATTGGGCTAGCAAATATGGGTGGAGGTATCAAAGCACTCTCTAGTTCTTTAATTTTATCTTTTAAGGTGGCATTTTCATTCTCCATTTCATCAATAGACATTTTAAGAACTTCCCATGTAGCTTCATGGATCCATACAATTATGGAAAGTGGAACCCTATTGAAATCAAATTCTGAATTAGAGTTTTCTTACACTTTTTTATTTTTTGTATGAAATTTTTCAAGGACCAATTTCTTTGTACTTTTGTCAAACATAGCACTATGCAAAGTCAAGGACTCTTCTTCAAATAATATTGGTTCATGTGTTTCTAATTCCACTGCAACTTCTCTGCTTTGTTGAACTCTTTGTTCTTCGTCAAGAAATTATATATCCTCAATATTTGCATCCAAGTCCATGTATTCAAGAGAAACTTCATCTTAATGTGTGACCTTGTTTACTTCTTGCTTATTTGTTTTCCTTTTTCTCTTATTGGTCACTGAAATTTTATGGGGTCTCTCCAGACTTCCCTTAGGAGGGTTATGATCACATCTATCATCAGAATTGTCAGTTGAGTATTTATTTTTCTCTTGAGTTATACGTTGAGGGTTTTTCTTTGGTAGGCCGCTTCTTTGAGAAATATTTGGAGATAAACTCTCCTTTAATTTACAACTCTTCCATGTTGGCGATGTTGTTCAGTGGTGCTAACAATAGTTTCAATGTCTTCAATAGGAAATGCATGAGGGTCCTGGCTATCATCTTCCTCCTCTCCAATTAAAAAAGTATTTGCATATGAAACATTGTAACCCACAAGCATCATGTGGTTCATGAATAATTGATTAGGTTCGAACCCTTTAATCTCATATGCCACCTTTAAATCATATTGATCAAGCTAAACTACATATTCATCAATGTTTGCAACATTAGTTAATGTTATTTCACTAATTCTCCATGGCAAGGGAATAAATTGCCTTTTCCTCCTTTCATGAAAGAAGTGAGCCCAAAATATGTATTGTCTGCAAACTTCAATTACAAATATCTTGTATAGTACATAGTACGGGAGGTAAGTGGGCCTTTCTTTAGAACAATAAATTTTGATAATGCTAAAATGTTCCAATGCTTCAAACTTTCCCCTTTTATCAAAAAATGGTGTTGCTTCTAAATAAAGTATTGATGTCTTGGATCCTAATATGAGTTTCTTAAAAGAAGAAACAAATGAATTGTGTGCTTCATAAAAATTATACATGGCCTTCGCTTCAACAAGGCAGGGTACCATGTATGAAATGGGTCAATTTTGCAATTGACTTGTTTGGAAAAATGCAATCCTTCGAAAACATGACAATGTGTAATAGAAAATATTAATTATGAAGACATGTAAAACTTCCTACTCTATCTAAAATTTTCCAATTGAAAAGATAGTTCACTAGAAATAATCTTCACCCAGTCAAAAATTGCCTTCTCATGAATAAAAAAATATAGACTATACATAACCAAATGAGGGATGGTAGTAGTCGATTCTTTCCCAACTACCCTAGCAAATATCCATGTCATTTCTTGGTAGGGTTTTTTTAGTAGACTTCCTTAGATGGGTGAAAAATCTTCTGGCATCAGTGTCAGGTCTTAAAGATATTCTTACAAACGCTCGAGTCCACCATTCCTTGCCTTCAAGAAATATTTGGCTTCATCCCCTTTGAAATTCATAGTTGGTTCTGGAAGTTTGAACATTCTTTTGAATACCAAAGGAGATAAAGAAATTGTGGATTCTCCCTGAAGTTGAATAATCCTATGGTTCTTATCAAACTTATCTATTCACCACAAAATCAATTCTTTGCAGTCGAGAACCTATAGAACATAACCTGTTGAAGCAATCTCAGTTGTCCAAATTTGATTGGAGTTTCTTTCCTAAGGCTGCAATGACAAGTAATATTTATATGCTCTTGACCACTGGAACCTATGATCTTATTGTCAAAAAGATTTTATGGTATCCTCGCAGAACTGCTCTCTCGTCCTGGTTGTCATGCTAAGTAAATTTGATCTACTATTGTGAAATTATCTTCTTCAAAATATTATTACCAAAGTAATATCTTTTACCATAATATACCTTGAAACTCTTCTTTTGAAGGAAACATTAGTATGAATTAAATTTGAGTTGATGGAGAATTGTCTCAAGAAGGTCACCATTAATAATGGGCTTTTAATACTTTAACCACATGTTATTTTCCATAAAATTTGCATTAAATTTACTTTGGGGAGAGTGACAAGATGAAGTATGCATTATCACAGGTGGCGGAGGATCGTATCTTTGGAGGAGAATCAACTCAAACCCGTAGACCCACGATGAAAACTCGAAAAAATACTAAGTATAAGATTGGGTCGGACGTAAAGGGGGAATTTTTTTTTAAGAGTTATGATATCACCCGAACCCACAGTGAAGTTTGAAAATTGACTAAGTATTGAAACATCGAGACAGAAATAAAGTATGAGAAAATAACCGAGTATCATGAATCGATCGGGCAAACTATTGGTGGTGATAATCAAGTGAATCGGGTGAGTGGCTTACACTGATAGTGAACATTTGAAAAAAATTATAAGTATGGTGCAAAATGAGGACGGCGGAACAATATGGTGCATTTTGGAAACAGTGGAGACTCGGACTTGAACGATAATATGTGATGAACCCACGTGTAATGTCCCCATTTTTGGATTCCCCTACTTTACAATTGGAGGTGGCATTATGGGTCTATGTCAACCTGGCCAAAGGGGTAAATGGAGGTTAACAAAGGGCTCAGGAGAATTAGAGGAGTTATATGAGGCCTAGCCTAGTCCATTCACCTTATTTCATCATTAGGATCACTTTCACACAGTTTGTTCTTGATTCTGTGGCATTCTGAAGATTCCCGTAAATTAAGGGTATTATTGAGTATAAATTAATTAAATGCACTCAAGGTGTTATTTGGGTCATATTGTTGGAGAGAACACCTTCATGTAATAGCTCGTTGGAATCAAGATGAAAATATCTAAAGGTTGGGATGATAAGAAAGGCACTTCCATGTTAGGGAACAACTTTCAAGCCAAGTAATCATTTTTCGACATTAAAAAGGGGTTAATTAATTAATAAAGTGATTTTACTAAAGTTAAATTATAAAGTCACTTTACTTTATTAAAAAGGGTCAACAAAATAGCTCTTGAGTCTTTGGCTCTTGGGACGAAAAACCATGGAGAGTTTTGGAGATTGGTTTCAATGGTGAGACTATCCACCCTAGTTGGTCATAGAGAATAGATCACTCATATTTCTTCACTGTGCTTCATTGTGGCTAAGTTTTATCATTTCGCGGATAAGCTATGTTGAAATATTGTAACTACAAAGAGTATTCTATTTATTATTGAGTCATTATTCATTAGATCAATCCCCTTTTGTGGATTGGTCAAACCCTAATTGTATTATGAAAATTAAGAAGTTGGCCCTCAGGCCTAATTAAAGTGGTTTTAATCACTAAGAAGACAAGTCAGCCCTACCCAGTGAAGAGACAACTTTCGAGCACCTTCCAGCCAGTATAAATAAAGGAATCCAACACCTCACTATCTCACTCACTCATTTCACTCATCAAGTGCGCAATTTTGGTAGTTGTAGTTTGGAGAAGAAGGAAGAGAGAGGCACATTTCTCAGTGTTGGTTATTCTCTAGTGTTTTGTTGTATTGTCTTGGCATTGTATTGTCTATCTATATTAAGGAAGTTTTTGTTGATTTTTCTCCCCCATGAGGGTTTCCTAGGATAAATGTTGTGTATCTTGTGATTGTGTTTCTCTCAGTGATACTACCTATGTTATTGTTATCTAGTAAATTGAAAATAAACCTAATAATAGCTCAAAAATAAACATGGTATTAGAGTTAAGTTGAAGAGAGCATCTTTCACTGGATAAAGAAAAACTTCATTGTTGTCGTACAATTAAATTAGGGCTTTTGTTGAAGAGGAATATCAGCATAAAAACCATCTAGAAAAGTGTGCCCTAGCCTAGGGAACTCCGTGGCACCTTGAGCGCACCTTTTTAGTGGTCAAATACTCCAGAAAGTCAAACCCTAGTTTTGAATGGTACTAGAAAACCAAAAAACTGGAAGTACCAGAAAACTAGAACTAGTACCAGAAGTACCAAAAAACCAGGAAACCAAAACCAGTACGAGAAGTACCAATCCATATTTTCGCAATCTCAATTTCAAGGGGTAAAATTTGGATTTTCAGAAATTTGGTTGCACCAGCTTACTTGCCTTAGCTCAGTGCATCTAGCCCCTGGATCAGAATTTCAAAATTTGAAGTTTGAAAAATTAGGGTTTCCTCATAAAACCCTAAGTTGTAGTTGCAGTTGCAGTATCAATTGCAGTTGCGGTATCAGTTGAAGTATCAGTTGCAATATCAATTGCAGTCACCCTTGAAGTTTTTAAGAGTTGGAGAAGGGATATCTTACTATAGATCTAGAAAGATCTCAAGATCTAACACATTCAAAGGAATAATGCAAACCAGGTTTGATTATTCTTATATGCATCTATTTGTTATGGCATTATTTTGATCTAGGTTGCATGTTGAAGCTATGACCATCATACTAACCTTTGGTCAAAATTTAAGTCAAAGTATTAGATTGATTAAAGTTGAGATCATAGAGTTTATCCTCTAACTCAGCTTTCTGTCAAGATAACATATTGTCTTAGTACATAAGACAGGTTGAAGAAAGCACTCGTCATCTTGAGTGAAGGAGACTTGGAATAAAATAAACACACTCATTCTTGAGGACAAGGCTCCAGGTTCCAGGTTTGATTAATTAAGTTGATAAGATTCAAAGTTGCACATGACAAGTTGATAACTACCCCTTTACAAGTAAACATTATAGTTAAGGTAGCAGTCTTTGAAAAGTATTATACTTAGAGTTACCTCCATGAAAGAAGAAGAGTTGCCTTCAGTATTAGTTATTGAGCCACTCTCAGTTTCAGATGAAGTTGTTGTCATGATAGAATAAGAGGAGTTACTCTCAAATTTCAACAGCCACAGTGAGGATGAAGCAGTCAGTCTCAACCTCAGATCAGTTGCAGGTGCAGAGTCTTGGTTCCACAAGGAACATTTGCAGAAAGAGGAGAGGACATACTCTCAGGGAGTGACACAAATAGTGCTTTGCAGAAAGCACATAGAGCTAGCACGTGATTGTGTAGATTGATTTGCAGCTGAGCAAGTGTACCAGATTAGTACAATGTAATGTGAAAATTTGGTTTGAAGTTGAAGATAGAAAGACTCGAGTCTACAGGTTGAAGAAGAATCTTTACAAGTTGAAGCAAGCTCCTAGAGCTTGATATGGCAGAATTGACAGTTTCCTGAAGAGCTTAGGATTTACCAAGAGTAAAGTTGATTTTAACCTTTACCTCAAGGTCATGAATGATGAGCTAGTAATGTTACTACTATATGTAGATGATGTATTCTTGACAAGATGAAGAAAATATCATCTCAGATTGCAGAAGAAGCTCGCTATACAGTTTGATGAAAGACCTAATTCTTTATCTCTTAGGTCTTGAAGTTTGGCAGAGCCTAGAGAAGATATTCCTTAACCAATGGAAGTATGCAATTGAAATAATGAAGAGGCTTAAACATGTTGGAATGTAAATCCATGTACACACCCATGGAAATGAAGTTGAAGCTCCCGGCAGACACTTCGTTAAAATTGGTTGATGTTACTTTGTACAAACAGATTATTGGTTCGGTGATGTATCTGAAGAATACCAGACCGGATATATGTTTTGTTGTGAACACCTTTTGAGTCGGCATCTGGTAGAACCCATACGTGTTCACCTTGGTGATGCAAAACATGTGATGAGATACCTTAAGGGTACATTGGATTTTAGTCTCTGCTATACTAGAGCTCATGAATTCAGATTGTATGGATATACTGATTCAGATTGAGCTGGAAGTGTTTCTGATAGAAAGAGCACTTCAGGATGTTTTTTCACTCTGGGGTCAGCCATGAATTCATGGCAGAGTAGAAAGCAACCCAACACGGAAGAAGCAGAATATATTGCAGCATGTTCTACCAGTTGTGAATCCATATGGCTTCGGATGTTGTTGACAGATCTATTTGATCTAGATATGGAAGCCACCGTGATCCTATATGATGACCAAAGTTGTATAAAAATGATATGTTCCATGATGAGTCAAAGCACATAGAGATACGGTATCACTTCATTCATGATATGATGCATAGAGGAGATATAAAGCTCCAATATGTTGGCATAGATGAACAGGTTGCAGATGTGTTGACCAAGCCTCTATCTTGTGTAAAGTTTGAGCACTTTCGAGACAAGATTGGTATAGTCTGAAAGGACCTCCCTCAAAAGGGGGAGTAGTGTTGATGATACTATGGTATCCTGACCAATAGCGGGTAGCTCAGTTAGGATTTTATATCCTAGGGAACTAATCATCCCTGGACATATCTCAAAGGTGCATAAGGACGGGTTGTCAGAGTACTTGTGCATGTATATGCTAGCTTTGGTCAATGGTGGTAGCTCCGTTAGGATTTTATATCCTAGGGAATATTTTGATTCATGGGTAGTTACTTTGGATCTGTCAAAGTACCACAAGATTTTGATGTCAACATTGTGCTAAAGATTTCTAGCTTCGTGTTAATGTTGTTGTGATGCCAACCTCGTGCTGAAGATTTCCAACTTCGTGATGATGTTGTTGTGATTCCAACCTTGTGATGAATATTTCCAGCTTCGTGTTGATGTTGATGTGAGCCTCGTGCTGAATATTTATAGCTTCGTGTTGATGTTGTTTTCATTCTAGCCTCGTGTTGAGGATTTCCAGCTTCGTGTTGATGTTGTTGTGATGCCATCCTTGTGTTGAAGATTTCCAGCTTTGTGTTGATGTTGATGCCAGTCTCGTGCTGAAGATTTCTAGCTTCATGTTGATGTTGTTCTGATGCCATCCTTGTGTCGAATATTTTCATCTTCGTATTGATGTTGATGCCAGCCTCGTGCTGAATATTTCCAGCTTTGTGTTGATGTTGTTGAGATGTTAGCTTTGTGCTAAAGATTTCCATCCTAGTGTTGATGTTGATGATGCTCCAGCCTTCGTTTTGTGATACTGATGTTGTTGATGGTGTATCATCATTGTGTTGTTATTGATGATGATGATGTATTAGAGTTATACTAATCCATGTTCATGTAGATGATGATGGTGTCGCTTCAGCTTCTTGTTGAAGATGATGATGATGTTATTTCAGCTTTAATGTTGAAGATGATGATGTTACTTTATCTTCATGCTAAAGATGTTGATGATATTACTTTAGCTTCATGTTAAAGAAGATAATGATGGTACTTTAGACTCACACTAAAGATGATGATGATGTTACTTTAGCCTCATGCTGATGAGGATGATGATGTTACTCCAGCTCCATGATATGAACAATGATGATGAGAAAAACTTCTGATGATTTATAGATATGCCAGTCAGTGTTCCAGATGTTGTTGATGTTGTTTACCTCTCTCTCTCTCTCTCCTGATGATGTTGTAGGATACCCATCTTGTTAAAGGGGGATTTTTGAAATATATTAACTGCAAAGAGTATTATGTTTATTATTGAGTCATTATTCATTAGATAAATCCCCTTTTGTGGATTGATCATGTTGGGCATTGTAATTGACCAAATCCCCTTTTGTGGATTGGTAAAACCCTAATTGTATTATGAAAATTAAGAAGTCGACCCCCAGGCCTAATTAAAGTGGTTTTAACCATTAAGAAGACAAGTCGGCACCAGAGAAGAGACACCTTTCCAGCACCTGCCAACTAGTATAAATAAAGGAATCCAACACCTCATTATCTCACTCACTCATTTCACTCATCACGTGCACAATTTTGGTAGTTACAGTTGGGAGAAGAAGGAAGAGAGAGGTGTATTGCTCATTGTTGGATATTCTCTAGTGTTTTGGTTTATTGGCTTGGCATTGTTTTGGCTATATATATTAAGGAAGTTTTTGTTGGGTTTTCTCTCCCATGAGGGTTTCCTAGGATAAATGTTGTGTATCTTGTGATTGTGTTTCTCTCAGTGATCCTACTTATGTTATTGTTATCTGGTAAATTGAAAAGAAACCTAATAATAGCTCAAAACTTAACAAATTATTCATTTTTAGAGGTTGATTTAGGTCTAAGGAGGTTGAATTCATCTTGTGGTTGTGTTTTGATATTGTGGGAAACATTTTTCTTCAATGTGGGGCCGAGTTATTAGTTGTGGGGTTGATTCTTTATAATTGGGTGAGTTTCCTGGTGTTGGAGGCCAAGTCTCTTGTCAAAGGGGGTCAAGTTTACCTCTGTGGGTGAATTACTTCACTGTTATACCAACTGAGTGTTGTAGGAATCGATTTATTGTGTGGGCAACCAAATATTATCTTGGTTGAGATGATTCTTGGTATGTTGTGACAGATCTCTTCATTTATGGGCAAGTTCTCTGAGCAGAGGGGTCAAATATTCCTTGCTGATAGAGATATCTTCTACCTAGGCGAGTTTTGTGCCTGAGGGTCGATTCATTGATGTTTGGGCCAGATTACTGTTGATAGGGAGGCCGATTATAGGTTGTGGTTGTCTACAAGATTGCCTTTTATTATCTGATGGGTAGTACACATCATTTATGGGTCAATTCAAGTGCATACAGACCTATTATCTTCAACAAAGATTCAATGTCTTCATGTTGTCATTTCCAAGCGTAATCACCACAATATTTGTAGTGGCAAGCTACAAAGATTTCTACTAGGTTATTCCTATTTTATTTATGTACTAATTTGCTGAGGATTTTCATTATATTGGGGTTGTTCTAAGCATTTAATGAAATACATATCTTGAGCCACAATATTGATGTAAATCACAAAAAATATTGGGAATCTTATTTGTTTGTTGTTATAGTAATTATGTCAGTGAAGAAATGTATTATTTTTGTCATATAACATCCATGCAATAATTTTTGTGCATATATATTGTGTATTTCTCTATGTTGTTAGAAAAACAACTCTGCATTACCAGGTTGTTAAATATGAATTACTTGAAGTCAAATTGTTTGACAAAGTGTCCCAACCAACAAACTGAGGTAAAATTTCAAAAAAAATAGTAAGGGCCATTACAATGGTATCAAAGCCTCAATCATGCCATATTGAGGGGGTTGTTTGTTTCATGAGGCAAGGAGACAGGGAATAAATCACTTACAAAAGTAGGAGACAATGTGAGGAATATTCGTAATACTCTTGGACAAGGGAGACAATAGTTGATGCAAGTTATGGCAATCCATCAAAACAATGCAGGGAACAGTGGAGCTAGTGGTTCAAAGAGGCATCAAATAGGACAAAAAGGATAGGATGAGGAGTTTACAAATTGTTCAAGGGAATATATGGAACTTAGTGAGGCATTTCACACAACCATGTCATTTAAGAATTTTTCCACTATCAAACATTCTGACTGGTATGAATCCCAAGTATCAGTGGACAAGAAGGTATAGGTGCCAAGGGAAAAGGAACTAACTTATTAAGAATTTGATGTTTCTAAAATTGATGATTACAGTACAACAACATCTAGTACACCTTTAGTGTTGTCCTATGAGGCCCATAACACAAGCACACGCGATGGATAGGTTGATGGTGCACATGGTGAAGTGTCTCAATCAATTGATGTTGATGATTCATCATCATACCTTAATAGTGATTCTCATGATGATGAGGGTGTGCCAACACCTAAATGTGACAAGGATTCAAAGCCTTATCTTATCTATGATACTTATGATGATGCATGCATGATTACACCTAAATATGAAAAAAGTGTGTATTTGAAAAATTGTTGTGGGAAATGGATCCATCTTCTCATGAGCCATGCATGGAGGATGACAAAGGAGAGGTTGATTTTGGTGATCATAGTGCACATAAGTCCCATCATTTGATAGGTCAATGTATGGTAAGTACAGGTTGCATGGCATCCTCTAGTGAGTTATTTGTTGTTGATGGTGTTATCACTCCAAGAAACCCTTTGTGGTTGTAGACCAAAGGTGCTTGGTAACTTCAAGTCAAAATGTTTTTTGTGTTTTGTGTATGTGGATCAATGGGATAACTTAGCAGCAATATGATATACAGGCAGTCAAAATGAGAATCAAATGAAACAGTTCTCTCAAAGATTAATAATCAGTTAATTACTTGAAGTGGGCGAAGAACAAATGCTTATAAACCAAGTACACAAGGTAGGGTTTAATAAACACTGAAGAAATTATTAATTCAGTTATGAGCTAACCAATGAGATAATAGTCATTTGTCGCTAAAACAACATGAATTAAAGTGCAGAAAGAAGGTGGAAAACTGACATCAATAGAGAGAGCAACCTGTGATTTGTATTAACATCAAAAGGTATGTTTACAATAAGGCATTTTTTGTATCCAAAATCGAACCCTTAGTGCTCCAAATGCCTTTGTCTTTATAGCCTTACAAGATGAAATCTAGATCCTTGAAAGATGGATCAGATTTGCTAAAAATAGTCAAATACAAATAGATACAACAAGTGTAGGATGAGATCCTATAAAAATGGATCTAGAATACTAAAAATGGAAATTCAAAACAAAATAGGAAAAGATATTATCTAAGGAGTCAAACTCTATCTTAATAGCCTTTATATCCTCTAAACTCTTTGACAGATGTAGAAGACCTTCCAAGGCTGATGAATCTTCATAAGAAATTCGAATTTGCCACCTTTGGCAAAAAAGACAATTTTTTGCTCATGAACTAAGTCACCATTTTCACTTTTCCACCTTCTTAAACATTAAATACATCAAGATAAAACCTTAAATCTGATGTATTTAATTATTATGCATCTTTGGAAACCAACCTCGAAAGATTTGATTGAGAAAAAGTCAAATATGGGAAAAAATACGACCTTGCTGCCATGTAACAGGTTTCACCAGCTAATTTTCCCTAAATACGACCCTTTAGCTGGTGAAAAGCAAATCTTTCACCAGCTAACTAGCAAAATTCAAGGAGGAATAGCTAGTGAAAGCGCAGATTTTTTAAATAAAAAATGCCTTGGGAAAAATCGAATTTCTAAGTTGTGGAGAGTCCGTTTTACATGCTTGAATAGTCGATTGGCATCTAGAAATCCTAAGATTTCCAATGGTACTTTCAAATCTGCATTTGGAGTTCGGGAAGGTAGTCAAAAGTTCCCTGCAATATTAGGCATCATTTCTCAAACAAAATGTCAGTGCATTTTTTATCGCTAACATTGGCTCCAACTGGGATGGAGACCTCCCTGCGAGGTCTCCAAGAACCTAGAAAACCTTGTGCCTTTAGTATTGGGCATGGATTCATTCAGCCTTTACAATTTATCATCTGGCTATTCTCCAAAGTTTGTTGTTATCTTTCAAAATCTTCTTTATATGTAATTTGTCTGCTTCAAACTCCCCTGGAAATGTTGTTTGCACATTGACATGACATCTGTTATGGCAATATATTCATTGAGAAGAGAAATGTTGGACATAGGCAAGATGGTGAGATCTGTAACCATGGTTTGGAAATTCAAGAATAACACCAACCTTGAAATGAAAGCATTGCAGGCAACATGAGGTCTTTGACTTTTCGTTTTCCAGCAGCTTCAAATACAAAGCATTTGTGTTGATATGTTGAATTGAAATGAAAAACTACCATGGTCGTAGTATAAAATGAACCTCCTGCAAAATTTAATTACCCAAAATCAAGTCCCTTATGTAAAAATATAAATAGAAATGTGATGCCTTCTTGACAGACACCATACTCAATAACACCCTTCTAGGTCTTGAAGACAGGACCAAAAAAAACTATAATGCAATTACTTTATCAAGGACCAGCTGGTGAATTTGTGACACCTGGTCGAGGACCTTGGCCAGGCCTAGGATCTTCCTCCCACCATCTAAAATGTTGTGGGGGGTCACGTTTGCGACGATCAGTCTGAGATCTGACGTGGACAACATGAGACTGAATAACACAGGACACATAGTATTGCATCTTTGCGTGGAGATTTGGAAGAATGTATCCATCGTGAACATAGGCCTCCTGAACATCACGCACGATAGCTTGCTCGACTATGTTATGAACAAGAAACCTCTTCACGGCCTTATCCTTCGGAGTGGATCTGCCACAATTAGAGTAGCAAATGAATTTAACATGGCCATGCCCATGTTTGTTACAGTCTCCATTCCTTATTTTGAACGTCATGGTAGGGAATGTGCGCAATGAAACCTGTGCAGAGTCTCCCCTCCTTCCAGATTGAGAATGCCTTCACCTTTTCATATGGCACTGTAAATGCCTATGTTGTTGAGATTGTTGAAGCTGCTGAGATGGAGGAGCTCTGTTTGCCATTGGCCTTGGCTACTGAAAATATGTCACAGAAGGAGCCTGAGATGAAAGTGGAGTTTGTTGTTGTCCTAGACGTGGAGGTAATCCAGATATATTGTATTAGTAGTGGAGAAAGTATTCCAAATGTTACATTTCTTCATTAGACAGTTGTGTTTCTCCATTGGACAGTTGCATGCACATTCTTTGCCTGCAAATTAGGCGTTTTGGCAACTGTCTATTTGCATTCAGATATAAAATCCATCATGCATCGGATGATTTATATCCTTTGGCTTTATAGCTTGGCACACTGATGTGAAATACAAGTATTGACACCTGTAAACTCTTAGGCGCTATTGCTTTGACATCTACAGCAATTGCGAAGTGAAAACCGGATTCTTTGATGAGTTGTGGTAAGAGGGATCCATTGATATACTAATAGTGAGCTTGCAAACCCTAGAGCTGTCACTCATTCAACAACTCAACAATCTGGCATCGACTTGCTTCAGTTTTGGCTTTGCGTGTCATATGAGTTAATAAAAAGGGGATCTGTAAATACTGGATATCAAACTTCGGCTTTCATGGGTTCAATGGAACGGTTCAGTGAGAATTGAACCTGGCATCGATTCTTGCACCTGCATCCACTAGAAGAATCACTAACAAATATTGTGCTGAAAACAGGCTTCCACCAGCAAAATCAAGGGCAGCTCCACCAATGATCCACTTTCTGTGCTCTCGTGAGTTGATCCAGCGATCCATCTATCCAATCCAGCGATGGGAATACTGTCACGACTTCAATATCCACATCCACGAAGACTGCAACTAAATCAACACACAGCACCCTGTAAACTCTTAGGCGCTATTGCTTTGAGTGCTGCCTCCTCTTCAACACATTTTTCGTAGCTAACATCTGGCCTTTAACCTGAAAAACCCTGCAACCTTGATCTCTGCAAACATTCACATCCTTATTGTGTCTAGTCCATTGGGCTATGGAATCAGTCAATATCATTGCAACTTATTCAAACTGTGGACACACCTCACTAATAACAAACAATTGCTACAAGCTAATGAATTAAAAAGAAAATTGCATGCTTGTATGATGAGTTTATTCTCTATCTATTCCTACCCTAATCAAGCGTGCTACTTCTTGATTAAGTAAGATCATGCTTCCAATGAAGCCACTTAAGTATTTGATTAGCTTGAATATCTTTTGATTCGGAAATGATGCATGTAGAAACCCATAGAATGTAGATATGTAATTCAAAAGAACAGAACAACCAACGTTCTTTTGACAAAAGCAATTTGACATATATGTTGCTCGAAGACTCTAGAAAATCGGAAAAAGGATCAATGACACTATAAGAAAATACTTCTTCCTACTATTTCAGTTGAACGTCAGAAGATCTCTGCATATCCTTTTCCTGATAATGACTGATATTTTTATCAATCTGAAAATCTGAACATGGTTGTGGGTTGACTTCACTGCTGATCAAATCCTGTTTGATATATGTTCCATATTCAAGTTCAAGAATGATGGATATTGGGAATAAAGGAAATATCAACTGCTTTTGTAGCTCTTGGGACACTGGATGTATATCATCCACCTGTTCTTTATCAAGATCTGAGGCATTCTGATTCATGAAAAATGACTTCTCTTCAATGACTGGCTCTCTGTTTGTAGATATATGTCTTCCTTGATAGTTTCCTTGCTGTCCCAACTGAGAACTGAACTGTTGTTGGCTGCCTTCACTGGTCTTTGTGCTAAAAGAAAATTGTTCAGCCTCTGTCAAAGGAGAAAACAAACTCAACTGCTGATCTGAACTTCCCAGCACACCATCTCCTTCTTCATATATGTTGAATTCTTTCTTTTCCTGTAAATCTGGAAATTGTAGGCTACCCTCATCATCTTCTGTAGATATGAAAATGTCACTTGCTGATCTGTCAGTCTGTTCATTATTATCTGTGATCTCAAATGAAATGACTTGGTCTTTATGCAAATTAGAAACAATAGGTACATTTGATATGATGTCAAAAGTATCTACAAATTTGATATCAAAATGGAGGTCACAACAATGTTCAAGAAGAAATTCCTGAGAAAAAAATCTTTCACAACGATGATGAAAAGTTGTATGAAATTATTTTAAAGAAGATATACTGAAAGAAGGCAAGGATTTATACCATTTGCGAGCATCACCTTCCAACAAATACATAAACATCTTCATGAGCACATCTTCATCATGAATATTTAACTGAACCATGCATTGATGAAATCTGATGAGATGATCTGAAGGATTATCTTCTTTCTTTTCTGCAAATCTTGGAAGGTGATCTCCCCAAATATCTATAGAAGGAACTCGATGTGGGAAACCAAGAACTGTTGAGAAGTCAAGAGGTGCAAACCTCTGAGCCAAAAGAGTTGCAAACGCCTTTGACATTTGATTATTGTGGAGTTGCCATTGAATCTGTCCTTCATGGAGCCGCCAGATAGATGATTACAACTGAAAGTGTGCCTAGTCTTTGTCTATCATCAAAGCTGAATCTTTTCGTATCCCAAGGAAGTTGAGCTTTGATCTCCTCTCCCCGGCAATGATGCCAATTTGTTATCACTCCGAGAAACCCTTTGTGGTTGTAGACCAAAGGTGCTTGGTAACTTCAAGTCAAAAACAAATTTGTGTTTTGTGTATGTGGATCAATGGGATAACTCAGCAGCAATATGATATACAGACAATCAAAATGAGAATCAAATGAAACAGTGCTCTCAAGGATTAATAATCGGTTAATTACTTGAAGTGGGGGAAGAACAAATTCTTATAAATCAAGTACACAATGTAGGGTTTAATAAACACTGAAGAAACTATTAATTCAGTTATGAGCTAACCAATGAGATAACAGTCATCTGTAGCTAAAACAACATGAATTAAAGTGCAGAAAGAAGGTGGAAAACTGACATCAATAGAGAGAGCAACCTGTGATTTGTATTAACATCAAAAGGTCTGTTTACAATAAGGCATCTTTTGTATCCAAAATCGAACCCTTAGTGCTCCAAATGTCTTTGGCTTTATAGCCTTACAAGATGAAATCTAGATCCTCGAAAGATGGATCAGATTTGCTAAAAATAGTCAAATCCAAATAGATACAACAAGTGTAGGATGAGACCCTATAAAAATGGATCTAGAATACTAAAAATGGAAAGTCAAAACAAAATAGGAAAAGATCCTATCTAAGGAGTCAAACTATATCTTAATAGCCTTTATATCCTCTAAACTCTTTGACAGATGTAGAAGACCTTCCAAAGCTGATGAATAATTCGAATTTGACACCTTTGGCAAAAAAGACAATTTTTTGCTCATGAGCTAAGTCACCATTTTCACTTTTCCACCTTCCTAAACATTAAATACATCAAGATAAAACCTTAAATCTGATGTATTTAATTATTATGCATCTTTAGAAACCAACCTCGAAAGAGTTGATTGAGAAAAAGTCAAATCTGGGCAAAAATACGACCTTGCTGCCATGTAACAGGTTTCACCGGCTAATTTTCCCTAAATATGACCCTTTAGCTGATGAAAAGCAGAGCTTTTACCAGCTAACTAGCAAAATTCAAGGCGGAATAGCTAGTGAAAGCGCAGATTTTTTAAATAAAAACTGCCTTGGGAAAAAATCGAATTTCTAAGTCGTGGAGAGTCCGCTTTACATGCTTGAATAGTCAATTGACATCTAGAAATCCTAAGCTTTCCAATGGTACTTTCAAATCTGAATTTGGAGTTTGGGAAGGCATTCAAAAGTTCCCTGCAATATTAGGCATCATTTCTCAAACAAAATGCCAGTGCATTTTTTATCACTAACATATGGGGATATCATTTTTTCAGATTAAATTAATTCAAAAAGTCCCTTGTGTGACCACCCACACCATATTGATGAAATTGAACAAATACCCTTAGCATTGTGTGATTTGGAGGACTGATTATTGGTCACAAAGGAGAAAATTGTACAAGTATTGAAAAGGGAAGATGGTACTCATAAGTTCATTGAATATCCTATTGGAAAAATGCTTATGGAGGAGAGCCAAAAAGGAGTTGCAAGTGGGGTCACTAGTGCTCCATTGTGCATAATCAGAGAAGCACCAGAGCATATGAAATCAGATTAATTATAGTTGTTCATGGATAGGGACCTTGCTCTCAAGTTCGTTGAAGACAAGGAAAGAAAGGTTGAGGAGATTTGTTACTATTTGAGTTTGGCATGCTCCTCGGCACTTATAGTAGAGACTCCATCATATTTGGCAGCCATGACACATGAGGTCATGAGTTTCCTCAACGAATTGAGGTAGAATCCTCTTGTGACGATCTCACATGAGGAGCATTTGGAGTTGCAGGTGCTTAAGGAGAGGTATGATGCAAAGGGATTTTACTCTTCTCATGTTTTGCATTGTGGAAATCATGAGTCATTTCTTTTGAAGAGCCCATTAGAGGCTCAAAGATTAGTTATAGAATAAATAACTAAGCACATTCCTTGTAGACCAGCAAACAAGGAAGTATATGCATCTATGGATTGGGTGGACCAGTATATGACATATATGGACACACTCTAGGATACAGGTTTAGTTGACATTAGAGGAGCATTGGATGCATTATCGCGTACAAGATACTAAGGGGTACCGGAGGATACAGTGGTATACAACAATATACAAGGGTATACACATGCACATGGTGGTGTACAATGTAGTTTCGAAGCATTTCCTCCAGGGAGACCTAGTGACAGAGACCTTGAGCAAACATTGAGTTTGGCTTACCCAGGATCGATGAGGAGATGGGTGAGCTTCAGAGAGTAGTATATCCCTCAATGATTGATATTCATCAGGGATATTGTCAAATGAGGGACAGGGAGCATGATACTCACAAGTATACTTCCCAACTATATTATGAGTTCTTGTTCATGGCCTTGGGGTTGACCAATGCATGAGTCACTTTTCAGTATTACAGGCAATAGAAAAGCCATATACTGTTGTTATTTCACGCCTTCATTATATACAACGGAATATGGGAGTTTCACTTGATTGATTTGGATGAGACATGTGGAATTGTGGTCATGTTAGAGGTATTTCATTTGGACCATGTGATCCATGCGTAGATTGCACAGGAGGAGATCTATAATATGTTGGATCAGTTCACGGAGGCTTCAACAAGCATTGGGAGTGATGGAATTCAAATTTGGTGGTGGGATCCTGACATTCATTGGAGTGATATATTACTTTAGATGATGAGGTTGATCGATGGGGTCATGTAGTTGATTGGCTTGTGCCATTGTGGGGAAGTTGTAAGAGTTTTTGAGCCTTGTTCTATATGGCGAGGTAGATTTCCCCTCATGATACCTAGTATCAAGTATATATGCGGATGGGTAGGCTTTGACGTCACTGAGATACCTTGGCGAGACATGATCTAGGATAGTGAGTTTAGTCCTCTTAGGGATTTCAACTTGGGGGTTCAGGAAAGGAGAGTGCAGTCTAAGCATGGTGGATAGACGATTATGATCGGAGGGATGCATCATCGGTATGGTGGTTCCTCTTAGATATTGCTTGGGACACTGGTGAATTTACCACTTATAGGTTGATTCAAGAGAGGTTCGTATGGAGGGACTTTGCAGACATTGTGTCAAGACATTTTTCAAACGATGTCGAGATGATTGCAGTACGTTGGGGGTGCTAGAGTATTAGGGATTTCCCTTTGATACTTGGAGATTAGGTGTCATTGATGCCCTATCATTTTGTGACCACATATAATTCCCCGGGATGTTTGAATTTAGAGTTGGTTTGTTTGAATTCACTAGGATATATTGGAAGAACATGATCCTCAATAGTTTGAGGCATTAAATCTTGTGGTTGCAGGAGCAGAGGATGCAGTCCAGGCAGGAGGATCATATATTTATGATCAGAGTGGCGCAACGTCAACATGATGGGTCATTTATGGTGATATCATGGGACCCTAGGATTTTATGGGTAGACGGTCTGGCAGCTGGTACAGATGGGAGAGCTAGTTGTTACTTTCAGGAGGGCCCTTCTGTTAGTACATTGTAGGGGAGTATTTTTGGAGGTAGGTGCTCCACATCTTTCAGATTGTTTTGGGACCCAAGGATCATTATTAGTTTCAATTTGGTTTAGTTTGTTGTGCAGTGTGATGGCATTGCTTGAGGATAATAAATATTTTGGAAGGGAGGACTCTAATGTCCCCATTTTTGGATTCCCCTACTTTACAGATGGAGGCGACCTTATGGGTCTATGTCATACTGGCCAGAGGGATAAATGAAGTTTAATAGGGGGATCGGGAGAATAGCAGGAGTTATATGAGGCCCATATTAGTCCATTCACCTTATTTCATCATTGGGATCACTTCCACACAGGTATTTCTTGATTTTGTGGCATTACGATGATTCTCGTAAATTAAGGGTATTATTGAGTATAAATTTATTAAATCCACTCAAGGTGTTATTTGGGTCATATTGTTGGAGGGAACACCTTCGTGTAATAGCTCGTTGGAATCGGGATGAAAAGATATAAATGTTGGGATGATAAGAAAGAAACTTCTGACTTCTAGGAATGACTTACAAGCCAAGTAATCACTTGTTGGCATTAAAAGGGGTTAATTAATTAATAAAGTGATTTTACTAAAGTTAAATTATAAAGTCACTTTACTTTATTAAAAAAGGGTGAAAAGGGTCAACAAAAGAATAAAAGGGGAATGAGGGGAACCCTCTCTCATTATGCGTTTTTTATTTACCTAAAATCGATTTGAGAGAGCTCTTGTGGCTATGGCTCTTGGGATGAAAAAACCCTAGAGAGTTTTGGATATTGGTTTTGGTGGTGAGACTATCCACCCTAGCTAGTCATAGAGAAGAGATCACTCAGATTTCTTCATTATGGCTAAGTTTTTTCATTTTGCAGCTAATTTATTCATTTGTAGAGGTCGATTTGGGTCTGAGGAGGTCGAATTCATCTTGTGGTTGCGTTTTGATATTGTGGGCAGTGTTTTTCTTCAATGTGGAACGAGTTATTAGTTGTGGGGTTGATTCTTTATAGATGGGCGATTTTCCTGGTGTTAGTGACCAAGTCTATTGTCAAAGGGGGTCGAGTTTACCTCTGTGGGCAAGTCACTTCACTACTGGACCAACTAAGTGTTTTAGGAACCGATTTCTTGTGTAGGAGACCGATTCTTATCTTGGTTAGGATGATTTTTGGTATCTTGGGACATATCTCTTCATTTTGGGGAAAGTTCTCTTAGTAGAGGGGTGAAATATTCCTTGTTGACAGAGATATCTTCTAGTTGGGCAAGTTTTCTGCTTGAGGGTCGATTCATTGTTGTTTGGGCCAGATTATTATTGATAGGGAGGTTGATTACAGGTTTTTTTTGTCTACGGGACTGCCTTTTATTATCCGAGGGGTTGTACACATCATTTATGGGTGGATTCAAGTGCATACAGGCCTGTTATCTTAAAGAAAGAGTTGCTTTCTTCATGTTCTCATTTCCAGGTGTAATCACCATAATATTTATAGTGGCAACTACAAAGCTTTATACTGGGTTCTACCAATTTTATTTCTATACTAATTTGCTAAAAAAAATATTGTATTGATGTTGTTCTAAGCATTTAATGAAATACATATCTCGGGCCATGATATTGATGTAAATCACAATCAAGATTGGGAATCTTATTTGTTTGTTGTTATAGTAATTATGTCAGTGAAGAAATGTATTATTATTATCATATAACATCAATGCAATAAGTTCTAGGCATATATGTTGTGTATTTCTCTATGTTGTTAGCAAAACAACTCTACATTACCAGGTTGTTAAATAAGAATTACTTGAACTTAAATTGTTGGACAAGGTGTCCCAACCAACAAACTCAGGTAAAATTTCAAAAAAAATAGCAAGGGACATTACATCGCAAGAAACTAAAAAAGAATATAAGTATTGGTGTAAAATGGATACAACGGAATCCAATGGTGCATTTTGGAGGTTGAAAAACTTTGCAACAAGAATGAAGTTGACTCATGAACCCACGACAAAATAAAAAAAATTCTAAGTGTAGAAAATAAATATAAAAAAGAGTTTCCAAATGACTTAGCGCATTTGAGGGTGTGCAACTGGCTCCAATTGTGGAAAGTAACGCCCCATGGGTTACTAAGAATCCAAAATCTCAATCATTGGGCAATGGAGTCAGTAAAACAAAAGAAAACAAAGGTTTCAAAAATATGCACAAGGGAAGAAAACTATATACATGTTGAGATTAAAAATTATTAAGAGAAGAAAATTTTGAGATGTTTCCCATTGACTGGCAACATTTTCACTCTTCCCTTCATGTCTTTCAACATATAATAATTATACCCAAGAATGTTTTCAATATTGTATGGACCAATCCACAATGCTTCAAACTTTGTATGAAGAGACAATTTCTCTTTGGCTTTATTCCACAATAACACCATATGTCCCTTTTGAAAATCTTTTGCTAATGAGCCTTGATCAAAATTTATTTTAATAATCTATTGTCTTTGACTCATTTTTCTTAATGCCTCATTTCTTTGTTCTTCCAAATGTATCAATTGATTATATCTTCTTTGTAGAGGAGAAAATTATTCTATATCTTCATAGTTTACAACATAAGCCAAGGCATTTAATTCCAAATGAGTGGGCATTTTGTCTTCTTTCCCATATATCAATGTATATGGTGATGATCTAGTGCTATCCTTTGGTGTAAGTATGCTGGCCCATAATGCATCAATTAACTTCGTATGTCTATTCCTCTGGTTTAGAACGATTGTATTTTTAAGGATCTAGATCAATTTTTTATTTGTTTCTCTGCTAAACCATTTCCTTGAGGATAATAGTTTGATTATTGCCCCATGATGATACCAAATTCCCCACAAAATTTGGTGAACTTTGATCCTATGAAAATTGATCCATTGTCAATTATGAACTTCTCTGGCACTCTGAATCTTGGCAAGATGTTTATTTTAGGAAGTTAATGAGCTCTTCAGAACCAACCTTTTTGAGAGCTACAACCTCTTGCCACTTGGTGAAATAATCAATTACAGTGAGAATGTATTAATGGCCCTTGTCGGACTTTGGATTGATTGGTCCAATGACATCTAGTCCCCATTGTGTAAAAGGTTCCTCGATTGTTATAGGTTGCAACGACATTGCTTCTCTTTTCATTTTTCCTAAAAACGTTTGGCAAGAGATGCATTTTCTAATCATTGAATATGAATCTTTAAAAATGGTAGGGAAATAGTAGTCAACTCACATAATTGTGTGTGCAGTAGTCCTAGGTGAAAAATCTCCACCACAAACACATTCATGATACTCTTCTAGCTCCTTTTGAGATTTTATTGAGTTAATGCATCTTAACAATATTCCATCAAAATTTATTTTAAACAACACTTCAACGACTAATACATACTAGTTTGCCTTCATTTTCAATGCCCTTCTTTCATTTGAAGACATACCAATTGGAATTTGTCCATATTCTAGAGAAAATATAATATCTTTGATCCACTCTTATGTGGATGATGATGACCCTACTGAAATAGATATATCCCCATTTACTGCATAAAACCTTGTCATTAGTTTACACAACCCTTATCCTTTAATTTCTTTCAATGGTTTGATCTCAATATCATATTCTTTAGTTTTTCCCAACCAATTTGCCCATTTTCCTTCTTTGAGCTATTGGTTAAGGAGCATATTCACTGGATAAATTGGTACATATGCCATGACATGAGATGATAAGACATAAGTTCTGAAATGTGCCACCGATTTAACCAAAGAGAGAGCATGCTTATCTATCTCTGAATATCTTAATTCATAGTCATGCAAAGCATTACTCCTGAAATTTATTGGCAATTCTTCTCCTTTGAGATTTATTTGTGTCAAAATAGAAGAAATAGTCTCTTCTAAAGAAAATGAATATACTATGAAATCTTGATCAAAATTTGGGTTGAAGAGAACTAGAGAAGTAGTGATTGCAAGTTTGATTCTGGTAAATTCTACTTGAATTTCTTGAGTCCATTCAAACTTTTGGTCTTTTTTCAACAACATATTAATGGGATTTACAATGTTTGCATAATCTGGTACAAATCTCCATACAAAGTTTATATTTCCAAAGAAATATTGGACTCTTTTTTTAGATGTTGGGGGATTCAAATCATTGATGGACTTAATCATCTATGGATCTATATATATCCCCTCCTTACTTACTATGTGCCCCAAAAAATTTCCCTATGATACAACAAAGAGACATTTCTTTGGATTTAGAGATATGCCATACAATCTGCAACACTCAAAAACCTCCCTTAAAATTTTTGATATGTTCTTCTCTAAACTTTGAGTGAATGGTAAAATCATCCTGATAGCCATCCATGAACTTTCCAATCAAATATTTAAAAGTGTGATCCATTTATCTTTGGAAAGTTGCTCCAACCTGTTGTAACCCAAAATACATACAAACATAGGCATAATTTTCCCAAGGTGTAACAAAAGTAGTTTTGGGTATGTCTTCTTCAACAACCAACACCTGGTTGTATCCAAAAAATCCATCAAGCATACACATTAAGGTTGAACCAATAACAATTTGTAACAACATCTCCATAATTGGGAGAGTCATGAATTCCAATGTTTATCTTTTGTGTCTCCTTCACTTTCTAGCAGACGTCTCTTTCTTTAGATGATGAAGTTTTGTTTGAACATCTCTTGTGAAGAGAGATTCAAAACAAATATGACCTTTTGTGATAGATATGTGATTTTGATCATTTAGACTTTTAGAGACATCATTTGAATCAACAAGAAAATCAACTACATGTTCGTCATTTTCAAAAACTTGTAGGTAATCTTGATTGTCAGGACTGAGGGCCTAAAAAATCTCTTATTACAGAATGTATTTTGACTTTGAAAATCATCTGGATTAAAGAGGGATGCGAAAACCGCCATTGAGTCGACCTTCTGATTTTTGTCTTTAGGGATAAAAGAGATATTGAATTAATTGAAAGAGTCCATAAGTTCAATTACTATTTTTTCATAATGCTTCATCCTTTCTTTCTTATGCTTGTATTTCTTTTTAATATGATTTATGAATCACCAGTTACTATCAAATTATCTACTTTCATCAATCATGCAAGATTCATCCCTTGTATTTGTGCTTCGTATTCTTCTTCTTTGTTTGTACAAGGAAACTCCAGTATGATAATGTGGATAAATAATTGACTGAGGACTTTTGAAAACAATCCCTACTCCACTTCTAGATTTGGAGCAGGTGCCATCAAAAGACATCTTCTAGAATCCTTGAAAATAATTATCCTCATCTTCTTTTGGAGGGTAGACCTGTTATGGACTAAAAACAACATAATTTCGATCCTTGCATCAATACAATTCTCCATTAATTCATTTTTGTACTTCCTTAAAGATACATGGTTTGTCTAGTAACTCTAGTCATTTTTCCATCTTTGTTAGGAAGCATCATGCATCTTCCATCATTATAATATAACCTCCAATCATTGAATACCGGTCTATTCCTGAAAAAACTCTATATGCTAGAGTCAAATCCACCACTATAATGGTAAAGACTATTTTGATGTGTGGTGTTGCAGTTATCCGTGCACGAACATATTTAATCTTACTGTAAGTTGGGACCTTTCTTGAATCAATTGCATAAATACTTTCCCTGGTCTCATAATATTTGGTACATCCCATTCTAAATTCATCCACTATCAACCAAACAATTGTGTAATACAACATTGTGATTTTTTATAGTTATGTAAAACGACAAAACTTTACCCCTTGGCTTGACTGATGAAAAATTGTGATGTTGTCTGGATCAAGTGATAGTTGCTTCTATTCTAGTGTTTGGTTCATCAATAATCTTTAAAATATTCTCCCTATGTTATGGAATTTTCACCACTTCCATGAAATGAAAAGTAATTCTTAACTTGGTCAAATTGTCAATCACATTATAGGTCATTTCTTATGGATTATTTACCTGATTAGCAATTGTTTGTTGCTTTGTTGTTTCTGCAGCATTTTCTTTTATCTTTTTTTTTTTTTCTCGACAACCTCTCTCGTTTTTAATATATTTACTTGTGCTCTTGTTTGTACAAAATTTTATTGTGAGATGTTAGTTTCTTCTTGTTTATTAAATATATAAAAGGATGATTCACCTTCATCCACCTGTACTGATTCAAGAATTTCATCTTGAATGATATCTGCCTCTTGATCAAAATTCTAAAAATTTTCTTCTTCAAAAACTTCTTCCAAAACCATAGCATTAGGGTTTGGATCTCTAGGTTATCCTAACCTATGTTATTTATTTCTATCATCTCTATCATGTATCATTCTTTGCTCCTGGACATGGTTTCTTCTTTGTTCATGGACATGAATTCTTGGATTTTGATTTGTAGGAACAAACTTTTCATCTCTTCTCAACCTTGTTAGCTTGTTTTGCATTTTTCAAATGGTTCTATTCATTTGAGCTATTTCCATTATTTGCCTCATTTCTTGAGTTGTGGCTGGATCATTTCTTACATTAGGGATAACCCCTTGGAGCATTCCTCCACCAAATCCTTGATTCTCAGCAAGCCTTGAAGTTGATGATCCTTGATTTGATATCGCAAGAGTATTCATTTTCCTTTGAACTTTCCCTAAGATGATCTCACGATCTGCATTTACTTCTAACATAAATTCCTCCATATCCGTTGTTTTTTGAATAGTTGCATCTAAATTATTTATTCCTGGGGATCAGATGGAATAATTTACATTGGTGGGAATTATGTTCTTATAACAACCAAAAATAACCAGAGCATTTGGTTGTTTCTCTTATGGAATTTGATTCAACATCTTGAAAAATCTTAAATTAAAGTCTTTGATTCTTTCACCCTTTTTCAAATAAATTTGAGTGAATTGTGAAAGAAATGTATGATATGTAGCTGGGGGTGCATACATAGTCAGGAACATGTTCTCCAAATCATCAAATGATAAAATTGAATGAGCAGGAAGAGATAGGTACCACTCATAGGCTTGTCCTGTCAAAGTATGCAAGCATACTCTAACCATGACATCAACATGTTCTATCGTATTAATATCACAAACCGCCAAGAATTGGTCTAGATGTCTCTTTGGATCTATGCTTCCATATCCTGAGAAAACTGGTAGAGCCCCTCGGGGAAGAGTCGGTAATGGATGTTGTTCCCCTTGTAAATTAAGTGGATTAGTTCTAGGCCTTCTTCTTCTTGGTATTCTTTGTCTCTCTTCCCAATTCTCAGGAACTTCATTTATTTCTTCTTTATCTCCCATTATTAGGGTTCTTGAATATGTTTTGGAAGTTTCACCAACTTCGGGAAAATGAAGTTGTTTACTCTTTCCTCTCGTTATTGGACCTTTATATGATTCAAACTTTTTTCTTGAAATGTTAAAATAGGTGATACTTAAAAGAAACCCCAATATTGATCACTCAACAAAATATAAAATATTACTATTTGAAAAATAATATATTCACAAAGAGAATTCCTGAGAATATGATTCCAACTCTAAAATAGGGGAATTATCTTTATTGGACCTTTATATGATTCCAGCTTTTTTCTTGAATTTCAAGTTCTTCTTCTCTGTCTTCTCGTAATTTCTCTTTCTTCTTCATGGACGAGGGCTTCCCATGATATGTTGAGCTCCTCTTAGTTTCTTGTTGTTGACATCACTATCATACAACTAATGAAAAACGCTTGTTCGATTTCCTATTCCAAATTGTAATTGGGGTTGATTAGGTTCAGGTTGAGTCATGAATATTTCGATCTGTGGAACCAGCCTTTAATTCTACCTAGTATGGTCGCCAAAAATGTTAAAGTTTAGATTGGTTAATATCCAAACAACAACCTCATAAGGATAAAATATCCCCCTATGTTTTTATAGATGTGGTACTCCTTTGTATTTTCTAAAAGATATATCATGATACTTGAAATATTAAAATAGGGGATACTTAAAAAAAACCCCAATCTTAATCACTCAACAAAATATAAAATATTATTGATTGAAATATAATATATTCACAAAGAGAATTCCTGAGAAGAGAACCATGAATATTTCAAAGACTATGAAACAATATACGCAGAATATTGTATAGAAATAAAATAACCATTATATAAAAATAATATAATTCTCACATGCATCACAGTATCATAAATTTTGACCACATTCATAAGAAGTAAAGACACAATTCCACAATTGAGAGAACTTAAAAATAGTATTTCATTCAAAATAAGAGAGAATATGATAGGTGCACTTCAAACATCCCATGCTCAATAACTTAGAGTTTTCAAAATCATTGAAATTACACCCCAGAGTAGTTCTCTTGGGAGTTCCAAAAAAACAATAGTCGTAATAGTTTGTTTTTCAATAAATAAAATAGCATTCATCCAAATGGACTGGGATGGGGCTCTTGTGGTCCATAAAAAGAAAGTGGAATAGGTATGAACGTGAAAATAAGAAAGAAGGAAAGAATTAGGGACCGGTTTTGTTTTTATAAAGAACGATAAGACACAACTAGATGATTCATGAACATAAGAGAAAAAGAATAAAGAAATTATGAAAAATGTGATCATTTTACTCATTGTGATGGATTTCTCTCTCCTAGATGATTCATGAACATAAGAGAAAAAGAATAAAGAAATTATGAAAAATGTGATCATTTTACTCATTGTGATGGATTTCTCTCTCTCTCTCTCTCTCTCTCTCTCTCTCTCTCTCTCTGCTTGCCGAGGTGTCTTTTGTATTCTCCTTTGTTGGGATTCCTTGACCGGTTGAAACTACCTTTTCTTGATTTGGTTCAGTTATTTTGATTAAGGCATTCTTTATCCAATTTTCAATATAATCTCTCATAGGCTCAACAATTATCTCATGCCTTAATTTTATATCAAACAATGAATTTTCCAAACCTTGAAAATCATTTGAAAGTTGATGTAAAGTATATTCAATGTATTCATTCTTCTTTACATAATTTACTAACCAACTTTCAATTTCTAAGTCTGAATACTTGGTCAAACTATTAAACCTTTTGGCTATTGCAGATTTCAATAATTCAAATTTTTCTTCATTTTATTTTGTTTTGGTAAGTTACTAATTGTATTAAAACCTTCGAATCAAAAAAATTACAACTTTCATGATAGCATAGGAGGTTGTGACAGCATTTCCCTGGTGGGAAACTAATGTTGCCACCTAGCCAAAAATACATAATGTCCATGCAAAACTTGCAGAGTTGTAAGAGACGGGGATCTAATGTGCCACGCAAGGCCAAAATTATGTATGCTAGACTGAACAGACCAAACCCCCAAAAGGATAGAATTATGCTAAGACTAAAAATCCCTAAAAATGTGGAGTCACGCAAGGAAAAAACCTTGTAAATTATACTAGTTGAAATCATAAAAACACATGAAACCTGAGACAGAAGGAACTAGCCAATGTCAAGGTCACGCTTCTGCTCCAAGAAAACCTAATGCATATGCATGGTGTCTCTATCGAGCTTGTCTCTTTTCGAGATATCCTTCCTGAGGTCCTAAAGGAAAGTCATCAGAATATCCACTCGGCGTCATCGCTCTGTTTCCTTATGCTGCATCTCGTTGAAGAGGCCCTTGATGTCCTCGATTCCTCGCTTGATAACGTCCAAACACTTCTCAAGAACATCCCTTTCTGTACAGTGAGAGCATATAGTAGAGAGTGGATGAGGAGGAGTTTAGTCGGAGTAGGAAGC
>JZKD02S2153037.1:78096-94835 GCA_000966675.3 Picea glauca | reverse complement strand
GATGGACTAAGCTTAGGAGTGAAACCGAGGGAATTAAAATGACTTTAGAACCATCTGACACAACAAGAATAACGATTTGATAGTGGGGAAAAATCCGAAGTGGTGTCTCGAGAAGGTAGAGCAGAGGTGAAGGAGGGAGTGGGAGCGATAATTGGCGTTGGGTTAGAGACAAACTTAGGTTTTGGAGAGTGTGGATGAGCCTGTCGGCATCGACCTCTCGGTTCCCTACCTCTGGCAGCATACGATGTTGTTGTTATTCGAATTACCCCTGGGTCAAGGCATCGAGAGAGCCACCTGAAACCGAATGAGGAGTGCGTAAGAAAAGTGAGACCTGTTGCGTGAAGAGATCAAGACCAACAAAAAGAAACAACAAATATTAACCAGAAGAGAGGTTGTGGGTGTCGTGAGTCGAGTGCACTGCAACAACTCAAGCTAGAGTAGAAACACGGGACCAAAATATGGAGGAGACCAAAGCTCTAGATGCCAAGGGATCGAATGAGCCTTGGCACTCCATAACACAAGCCTAAAACCACCATTCTAGGATGGGTGATGGGACTATGAATGCATCCATTCCATTACCATAAAAATTCCCACAAGCCGACGCACCAAGAAGTTACACCAGTCCAGAGTCGAGTGAATGTCGAGGAGCGACGACCAAGGTTTTAAATACATGAGGTGATGGTGGAGGAAGAGTGTGCATGAGCTGGCGCGAGGTGGCGGGAGACAAGGCCAGGTGTCCTCCCCTCCGGATGTCGACCCGTTGTGTCTGTAAACACCCCATCTGGGACTTGGTCCTTTTTGTGAGACAAATTTATGCAATCGATCATGAAGGGGTGAGTTGGAGACGAGGCTGGAGAACAAGAGAAATCACCTTCCTGTAGGTCTACCCCAAAGTTTGCCAACATATCTGCTACTTGATTTGTGTTTCTTCGAACGTGATAGGGAAGAATTACCCACTGAGGCTGAAGGATGGACTTAATTCTGAGCAGCTCCTTCATGAGTCTCCAACTTGGTGATATCTTCTCTATATCTGGACCATTTAGGAGATAAGACATGAGGTTAATGACTAGAGGGATATCCCTTTCTCTTTGGCCTCTTGCAAACCTTTGAGAAATCCCCAAATTTTTGTTGCATTGTTGGTGTTAAGACCCAAGTTACCTACAGAGATGTGGAGGATCTCTCCTTTGCTATTGTGAATGGTTGCTCCATATCCTACGGGTCCCAGATTCCCCTTGGAGGCTCCATAAAAATTTAATTTGTAGAATCCTCTTTGTAGAGCTTCCCAGTGGGAAGGGATTCTCTTAGAAGTGTCACCTAGAGAGGAGACAGAAAGAGAGGGAGCGAAATTGAGTTGACATGAATTAAGGATGATGCACTCATTCGTCGGGCAATCAAGGTCCTGACCCGTCCAGTGGTGCAAGTAAATTTTTTCCTTAATATTGGAGTGAATTTTAGACCAGACTTCTTGCCAGTTACGGGAGACAGATTTAAATATTCGTCGTTTATGTTCCTTCCAAATTTTCCAAAGGATAAAACTAGGAAGAATTTGTCAGATTATATTGAGGATTGGAGACTGGAAAGTTGACTCTTGCCATCCCTCGATTGTTTCACGGATACATGTTCAGTTCCCGTTTGAGGTTCTCATGATGTGGGCACTGTGATCCCAGAGACACAAGCTATAGGAGAAAATATTGAGAAGATGATTTTGAGTCTCCTCTTGTATACCACAAATATGACACCATGATGGGCCTATAAAGCCTCTTTTCCTTAGGTTGTCCCAAGTAAGAATGCTGTTGTTCACCATTAGCCAAACGAAGGTGCTAATTTTTGGCCAGAGCTTTGCGCCCCAAATTTTGCTCTAAACTTCTCCTTTTGGGAGGGAGCTATGTCATGTGCTGAGGGAATAAGCTTATTGAATGTTGAAGGTGTCAGTGTTGGAGTGACCCTATCTGAGGATGTCCTCCCCTTGTTGGCTGAAGATTCACCTTGAGTTGAGTTGATCGAGAAGTGGTTGAAAGTTTGTCTCATAGGGGATGTTTGGATCTTCGTGAGTGTTTTTCCATTTGTGCCAGGTGTCACTTGAATCTTCGGGAATCCAAAAGTCGGACACTTTATGGAGGCCTGCATCAATCATTAATGGAATGAGAGAGCTCATTGTGGGATATTTTTCCAAGGTAGGAAGTTGATGCCAGGAATCACTCCAAAAGAGAGCAGAAGTCTCGCCTTGAAATTCCCAAAAAGATTGATCCATTATCAATCCCTTGTTGTGTCTAGTTGCGTTCCAGATAAGATACCTAGGCCTCTGACCATTCCATCTAATTAGATCCTTTTCCAGAGTGGATGGTGTATATTTTTTCCTCCATAGGCACGCCCAGAGGTATTGCATCCTTTTTAACCACCTCCACCAGATTTTTGCACTGAGGAATTTATTGAGAAGAGAGGGGTCTCTGAGACCGAGTCCCCCTGTGTTCTTTGGTATGCACACTTTTTTCCAATTGAACAGAGTCATTTTGTGCCCCTCTTTGGTCCCCTACCAAAGGACTCCCCTTTGAATACTTCTTAAATTGTTGGGGATAAAGTTTGGGGCCGCGAGCACTGAGAAGACATAGATCAGGAGAGATTGCAGGACAGACTTGAGGAGGATGAGGCAACCAAAAAGATTGAGGGAACGAAAAGACCAAGAGGATAGTTTTTTCTGGAAGCTGGAAAGTAGATTTTCCCAAGAGGTATTTCTTAGTGGATTATCAATTAGGGTTATTCCAAGGTATTTGGAGGGGAGGACACTACGGGTAAACCCCAAGAGCTGCGTAATATGACGTTGGTTCTGGATGGGCGTATTGAAGAAGAAAATGTGGGACTTGGAAAGGTTGAATTCCATGCCCAAAGCATCACAAAAAAGGTTGATAACAGAGCGGATGGGAGAGATTTTTGGACTGTAGGGACTCCCATTAGGAGAATATTATACACGAACTAGCTGTGAGAAATGGGTGGAGATATCCCATGGGGGTTAAGACCATAGAAAGAGTGATCTGTGATGATTGCTTTAATGGCTTGAATCATCCCTTCTTCCATTAAGATGAAGAGAAAGGGTGAAAGTGGGTCCCCTTGACTTATACCTCTAGAAGGAGAGAAGGGTTTGGAAGGGATGCCATTGACCAGGATGAAGAACAGAAGTGACAAGGTGAAGTTGAAAATCTAGGAGACCCATGAAGGATCAAAACCAAAGGTGAGAAGGGTTGATTTCAAGTATTTCCAGTTTAATTTATCAAAAGCTTTAGAAAGATCCAATTTTAGAATCATACCTGGAGACTTGGTCGAATGAAGCGAGTGGATTACTTTGTGAGCTAGGATGACACTATCCAGTATCTGTCTGCCCTCCACATATCCCAATTGTTCTGTAGAGATTATGTATGATAGGATAGGTTTAAGATGCTTAGCGATGACCTTCGTGAGAATCTTATAGATTACATTGTAGAGTGAAATGGGACGGAAGTGAGACGGGGAGGTGACTTTGTTCTCTTTGGGAATGAGAGTGAGAAAGGTGGCATTGAGGGCTTGAAGGACCTACCCAGATTTTATGGAATCCTCTATAATTTCCCAAACTTCTTCATGAATGATGTCCCATCAATGATGGAAAAATTCTAAAGTAAACCCATCCGACCCAGGATCTTTGTCGAGCGAGGTGTCCCTAAGGGCTTGATCTACTTCTTCCTAAATGATAGGACTCATCAGAACCTTGTTCTTCTCTTTCATGACCTTCTTTGGAATGTGCTTGAGGATAGAGTCAATCGCAATGGATCGATCTATAGGGAGTTCCATAAGAAGGTTTTTTTAGTAAGAGAGTAATTCCTTTTCTATATCTACATGTTCTTCAATCTCCAGGCCCTGGTCCAAAACCATGTGAGTGATGGGATTTGTGTGTCAACGTTGAACCATCGATCTGTGGAAAAATTTGGTATTTTTTTCTCCCTTTTTGAGACATTGGATGCGAGATTTTTGTGTCCACGGGAATACTTCATGTGCTCATATTTCTGCTAACTGGTTGTTGAGAATAGATTCTTGCTCCTTTAGTGAGTCAGTGAGGCCTTTTGTTCTGATCTGTTGTTGTAGGTTTTGTATTTGTTGATTGAGGATTTCCTAAGCGAGGAAGATGTTGCCAAAAGTGGACTTATTCCAAGATTTCAATTGTTGCTTGAGGTTTTTTAGCCTTTGTTGAAATTTGTACATAGGAGTGCCTATTGGGATTGCTTCCTCTTTCCACCAGAGCTTTATGTTAGCTTGAAAATCTGGGTGGGTCAACCAGAATTTTTCAAAGCGGAAGAGTTTCTTGCCTGGGGTGCCACTGATGTTTATCGATAAGAGAATTGGCAAGTGATCAGATCCTGGAGTGTCGATCACAGTGGCATTCCAAGAAAGACCATCCATCATGATATATTATGAGATTAGGAAGCGGTCTAATATACAAGAGACATTTTGTGTTCTCGAGCATCTATTGGACCAAGTAAAGGGACCGTTGTTTGTTTCTATGTCAATGAGATTCAACAGACCAATGGTTCGGTGGAACTGCTTGCTGTCATTCTTCTTCAAATTATTCATTTGTCATAAATATAGAATTTAATATGAACTTTGGGACTTCAACTTCTTTGGTTGTCCCAACGAGATCCAACTCAATTAATTTTAAATATGATTATCCCCTTTTGATATTCCAAGTGCCACAATCAACCAATATTTATTTTAAACAAGATTCTTCTAATCTAGTATGATTTGAGTTGTTTAATGTGAACTGCGGAAGGCAAGTCTTCTTCTTTTCTTTTCAACTCACTCATATTTGAAACTTTCATAACAAAGGTGGTAACATCTCCTTTATAAAATTCCTCATCATTTTCTAGGTCGACATGTAGATATTGTCTCAGATTAGTCATCCTTGATCCTAAAGAAACAAAATTGTTTGTCAGTTCCCAAGTCTTGAGGATTAGAGACATTCTTATCTTAATATTTTCTCCAATATATTTTCTAACAACAATGAATAAGCTTGATGTTCCTCTCAATCTTGAACTGGATTCTGGTGTTCTGTCAAAGCTCTTTTAGGGATGCATTGTAGCAATTGGGTTTGAAAATATGGGTGGAGGCATCAAAGCACTGTCTAGTTCTTTAATTTTGTCTTTGAAGGTGGCATTTTCATTCTCCATTTCATCAACAGACATTTTAAGGACTTCCCATGTAGCTTTGTGGATCTGTACAATTATGGAAGGTGGAACCCCTTTGAAATCAAATTGTAAATTAGATTTTCCTTGAATTTTTTATTTTTTGTATGAAATTTTTCAAGGACCAATTTCTTTGTACTCTTATCAAACAAAGAACTATGCAAATTCAAGGAATCTTCTTTAAAGAAGATCGGTTCCTACGTTTCCAATTCTATTTCAACTCCTCTGCTTTCCTGAACTCTTCATTCTTCGTCAAGGAATTGTATATCCTCAATATTTTCATCCAAGTCCATGTCTTCAAGAGAAACTTCATCTTCACGCGCGACCTTGTTTACTTCTTGCTAATTTGTTTTCCTTTTTCTCTTACTGTTCACTACAAGTTTATGGGGTCTCTCCAGACTTCGCTTAGGAGGGTTATGATCACCTCCATCATCAGAATTCTCATTTGAATAATTCTTTTGCTCTTGAGTTGTAAGTTGAGGGTTTTTCTTTGGTAGGCCACTTCTTTGAGAAATATTTGGAGATTGAGTACTCCTTTCATTTACAACTCTTCCATGTTGTCGATTGTGTTCAATGGTGCTAACAATAGTTTCAATGTCTTCAATAGGAAATGCTTGAGGGTATTGGCTATCATCTTCCTCCTCTCCAAATGAAAAATTATTTTCATATGAAACATTGTAAATGTTGTCCCCAACTCCTAGGGATAACTAAGGAGATGATGTCTCGAGGCCCTCGGGTTGCATACATGAAGTACCAAGAGACAAATTAACCAGTAGTGTCCACTTGCACATATAGAGACCCACCTCACCACAACAGCTCCAAGTTCGTCATGATGGTATCCACCACATCAACTAGCCTCCATAAGACAATGGGTCTTGCTCCTTAAGGAATGATTCACCCAATAGGTCGTTTTGTCAATCCTCCCATACCTAAACTTGGAAAATTGCATAGGGTCTTTGAGCATTAGTTTATTTTGATGAGGTGGTTTGGATGTACTTGCTTAGATGGCTCTTTTATTGATTTGATTTACTCATCATGATGCTTTGACTTGAGATCCTTGGAGGGCGTATACATTTTTCTTTGCAGGACCCAACTGGTGGACAGTTTTGGAGGAACAAGACTAACTTGGGCTTCCATGGGGCTTGAAGACCATAGGTTGGATGTCAAGGGCCCACATGCCGAATCACGAAGATATTCCTTTGGAGCCTTAAAATACATCATGGAGTACCTAACCTAGCCCCTACCACCCAAACGATTTTCCTAATACGGCCAAAATGTCACCCTTGAGGGCTTGACGTCATAGTAGGGCTAGGGTTTGATGGTGGTTCAGGACACTCATCACGTTTTGAAGGAAGGAAGTTGTGGATCATGGAGAAGAGGCTTGGATCAAGGACACATGGCCTTTGAAATCCTAGCTCATCCATATCCTACTCCAATGACTTGCAAAAAGTGCCAAAACGTCACCCTAGAGGGGTAACGTCTTACTTAGGGTTTTGATTATGTGAAAATTATGAACTAAAAAAGTATTATTTTATCTAAAGGGGAAAAATTAGGGTTTTTGACCCCTTATCTTTTGTTTTACCCTAATTTATGTTGACAAACATTTTGATAGAGGATTTGTATAAATAGAGGTCACCTCTAATTCATTTTTATCATAGCTCTCACATTGTGAGAAGCCTTCCTAGCAGAAATTTGTGCCCTCTTTGGGAAATATCTCTCTATTGTGCTCTTGTTATGGTTTCTCTTGGATACTGGTGGAAGAAGTAGTGCACTACCTCTCTTGGAGCTAGTTTCTTTCATTTTTGGTGGATTAATCTTGGTAAAAAAGAGGTTTATCTTATCATTACTTGGACTAGGTAAGGATTATATCTTATTGTTGCTTCATTTCTTGGTTACAAGTTTGATTTGCTAGACTTCTTGGGAGTATAAGGGTTTACAACCACACCATATCTATCATTTTTGTATGGAAATAATTTGTTGCTTGAGGTTTTACTAGGAGAAGTAAAAGGGTTTACACCATCATAGTACTTCCTAGTTAACCTTGCTTTCCTTGGGGAGTAAAATGGAATACGCCCCCAAGGAGATAGCATTGCTAGCTATTTTATTTTTTTTACTCCATAACCCAATAGCTAAAGGCATTAAATCTAATTGCATTGGAGAAATAAAATATTTCATTGGTTAACGTGAAAACTCAAGATTTTGAGATTGTCTAAATTGAAATAAATTTTATGCTTTGTGTGCTTGGTTGAGCCACTGGGGCATATCATTTTTCTAAGTGATTATTTCTTCTGTCATAACACTTTATCAACAACCATTAAGGCTGCAGAAAACCTAATACAAATTTCTTAATAACTCACAAATCAACCGTCAAAAGTTGTTAAAAATTTTCCCCTATCCTCTACTAGTATCAACGAACTTTTTGGGTGGATTGTTGGCAAGTTTGGTGGTTGATCTATTTGCTTTAACAAATTGTATGCTACATACATAAGGCTGCAATTATATCTCCGCAGTAGTAATTTCTTACATCCTTGTTTCATGCTAAAGTCTCGCTCTTTCATACTCAAGTTAAACTAGTCACTACTATCTTGTCTCTTGCAATATTAACTAGACTTTTAGTAGCTTTGTTTTCAGCTCTTATTATAATTTTGTTGCTGATATATATTATTATTTATTTCTGCAATTATGTACAAAAATATTAAATTTATTTTCCAACATATTATTGGGCTTGTATCTTCATTTTCCTTGTGTCTTGGGTAGGTACAATCACTACTTGGAAAGTCTACTGCATTATAGCATATCTTCTACTATCTACGAGACTCTTTTCAAGCCCTTCTTACCTTCCATCATTGACCTATAGGGGTACTCTTATTCATCTCTTCATCTTCCATATCGTTTCCCCTAGGGTCACCAGGATTCCCCCCTTGAGGTGATTACTTCATCTCTAAATTGGCGAGAATACCTATCCAAGGTGACAATCGGTAGGTGTTCTCTTATTTTTTTCCATTTTGTGGTTGGGTAGGGATTGTTCCAACCTACAACTTGTGTGATAATATTTTGGCACAATTTCCAAGGAGAATTTTGAATCCTCTTCTGAACCTTAACGACACTTTGGCAATCTATCCTAAATCCTTTCACTAGATTTACTGGAAACTCTACCTAAAGGATGTTCCCCTTCCACGTTTTATGATCTCTTCTTAAAGCTCCTCTGGCGATTCCACCTTCCCAGAATTCATCTTCCCTTAAGACTTTTCCCCTAGGGAGATTCAAACCTTCTAAGGTTTACCAAAGAAGGCCTCCCCTCAAGCCTCCCATTGTCAAAACCCTTTTTCCATGGTACCCTTCCCCTTGCTCCAATGGTTCACCCTTGGGAAAAATACCTTTATAAACCCCTTAACATCGACACCATCCCTGGATAACCCAACACAATGCCAAAAGAGTCTCACAAATGGTTGTCAAAGTTTCCAGGAAATAATGTCACCACTGTAGACGATGATCTCTATTTCATAGGCAGAGACATGGAAAATGTAGAAGTGGAATATGAGGATGTAGCCATGAGGCTACTAGCTTCATATTTGACTGAAGAATCCCAGAGGTGGTTTAGAGGGCTACCTGACAATAACATAGCATATTATGAGTGTTTTTCCAAATTTTTCAAGAGCAGATGGACAATGAAAAAATAAAATGGGATGCTTGTAGCTTAGTTCAATCATATAAAGAAAAAGGAGAACGATACAGTGAGTGAATTTGACACTAGGTTCGACAGATTATACAGTCATATTTTGACAGATTTGCGTCCTACCGCTGCAGTGGTTTGTCTCCTCTATGTGAATGCAGTGGTTCATCTCCTCTATGTGAATGCATTTGATGGGAAATTCCTCTTTACTCTGAAGGATAAGAAGCCCACTACTTTGGCACAAGCCAAAGAGTACAATGCAGAGATTGAATTAAATATCCTTAACTCAAAATTTTATCCTTTTCAATATCCTCATGTTAATGAATAATCAAATACTAAGGCTTCCAATAGTAGTGCTCTTGATCCAACTTCCTTTTTGACTCAAAAGATAGATTATTTGAGTACTCAATTTTTCCAAGCACAAAATCAGATCATGGGCCGATTAAATACTATGGAGAGAAATTAATCTACCCCTAGAACTAAGTTTACTAGACAACAGAGAGATGCCAAAGGTTGGAAACCAAGGCCTCAATAAGAGGCAAAGGCCCCTGACACTTTGAAACTAGACAGGATGGTTGACACAAAACAAACATCGTGGTGTTCTTTGTGCCAAGAACCTCACCGAGAGGATGAGTGTCCTTGACGAGATGAAGATTCTTTTGATAGTGTGAACTTCATGGATATGATCTGTAACTTCCAAGAGGAATAAGTCACACAGGAACATATCAACGAATCCAAAAGACAAGGGGAAAGAGAAGGGAGACTCCAAGCCTTGAATCAGTTGACAGACGATCAGAAGAAAGAACTAAGGAAGAGGGAATATTTGACATACACCAAAAGAAATAAAGATTCAACCCCTCCATCACAACCTACCACTCCTCCTCCATATAAAAAGAAGGTGGTCTCACCACTTCCACCTCTAGTGCATTAGTTGCTTCAAAATACATCCCCAACATATGAGATTCAGATGAACATAGATGTTGTAGCCATGTTTGGGAAGTTAAATATGACGGTTCCTGTGACAGAAATGTGCAAAATCCCTTCTGTAAGAAGGGAAGTCTTGAAGTTATTACAAGTACTGACTAAGAAAGAAGGTCCTCCAATCATTTTGAACACCATGTATCTCGATCAACAAAAGGAAAACAATCCTCCTTTCTACCTTTCATTGGGCATGAATGGCCTCCGCGTGAACAAATGTATGCTAGATTCTGGGGCCTCCACAAATGTCATGTCATTGAAGGAAATGGAACAACTTGGCTTGAAGACGACTAGACCCTATGAAAATGTGTGTTGCATTGATTCTAAAGGGGTCAAGGTTTATGGGTTATGCAAGAACGTTGAGGCCTTTTTGACTAATTTCCTGCATATTAGCCTCCTTATGAATATAGTAGTGATTGATGTCCCAGATTCTTAGGGGATGTTCGTATCGAGGATTTGGTTTTCTTCCCTTGGGGTTTTCCTTATCATGGATCTCACCCATGCACACATTTCCATGGGAGATGGCACTTTTGAGGTACTATACATTCAGGAGCAAGCCAACAAGCATGTGATGGATCCCAACAATCATGACTATACAAGTGAGGATGAGTTTGATGAAGTTCTAGAGACCATTGAGTATGATCCATAAGATTTACCTTTCATGATGGAGGACTGCATAGACATGCTCCTCCCAAGGATAGATTAATACAAAGAAAAACTTGCAAAGTTATGGGGGAAAGAGCCAGGGTCTATCCAAATATTGAAGAAAGAAGATAAAGAACACGAAGAAGCCATGAAAAATGAATTCAATGCAGGACCTCCTTCCTATCCATACATTGAGAATATACCTTACATCAACTACAGTGAAGGAATTTTTGTATTCATGTGGGGCAAGAAGAAGGGAAAGCCCAAACATGACCAAAAGGATGACAACTCATGGCTTGGCCCTTACATCATCAAGAAGAAGTCTGAGAAAGAGAAGTGTTATTTTACAACTTTGGATGGGAGAAAGATGTCATTGCCATTGGATGGGTTTCTTCTCTGACCCTATGTTGAGCTTGACTTCTTCAGGGTCCAGGGCCCAGGTAAGTAGGTAGGTCATCTTGCTATCCTTTCATTTGCATATCGATTGATCGTGATAGTTTACATGCATTTCATTTTTCATTTTTCTCTACTTGCATCTTGATTTCATGTTTAGTTTAGAAGTTTTTGAAAAAATGCTAAAATTTTCTTTTCTAGATTAGTTTCATTTTTGGTTTTCATGTATATAGACAAAGGGTGATAGAACCACCCTATATTTTCCAGTGTGATGTTTTAGTGTAGGCATAGGTCTACCAAAAAATGTTATGGTTCTCATGCACTCTATGGTGAGAACATGTCCCCAAGTAGGAGCTAGATGTTATCCCGAACTCCTAGGGATAACTATGGAGATGATGTCTTGAGGCCCTCATGGTACAGACATGGAGCATTGAGAGATAGATTGACCAACAGTGTCCACTTTCACAAACTGAGACACACCTCGCCACCACATATCCAGGTTCATCATGAAAGTATCCACCACATCAATTGGGATCCAAAATACATTGTGTCATGCTCCTTGAGGAACGATTCACCCAATAGGTCGTTTTGTCAACCATCCCATACCTAAACTTGGAAAATTGCATAGGGTCTTTCATGAGCATTAGTTTATTTTGATGAGGTGGTTTGGATGTACTTGCTTATATGGATATTTTGTTGATTTTATTTACTGATCATGATGCTTTGACTTAAGATCCTTTGAGGTTGTATCCATTTGTCTTTGCGGGACCCAGATGGTGGACAGTTTTGGAGGAACAAGCCTAGCTTGGGATTCCATGGGGGTTGAATCCCAGAGGTCGGATGCCAAGGTCCCACATGTTGTATCATGAATACATACCTTTGGAGGCTTAGAAGACATCATGGAGGACCTAACCTAGCCCCTACTACCCAAACCATTTTCCTAAGAAGACCAAAACGTCAACCTTTAGGGATTGACGTGATAGTAGGGATAGGGTTTGGTGGTGATTGAGGACACATGGCACGTTTTGAAAGAAGGAAGACATGGATCATGGAGAAAAGTCTTGGATCGAGGACACGTGGCCTTTGGAGGCCTGGCTCATCCATCTCCTACTCCAATGACTTGAAAAAAAGTGCCAAAACGTCACCCTAGAGGGGTGACATCTTACTTAGGGTTTTTCTTATGTGAAAATTATGAAATTAAAAAGTAATATTTTATGTAAAGGGGAAAGATTAGGGATATTGACCCCTTATCTTATGTTTTACCCTAATTTATGTGGACAAACATTTTGTTAGAATATTTGTATAAATAGAGGTTGCATCTAATTCATTTTCATCATAGCTCTACCATTGTGAGAAGCCTTCCTAGCTGAAATTTGCGCCCTCTTTGGGAAATATCTATCTCTTGTGCTCTTGTTATAGTTTCTCTTGGCTATTGGTGGAGTACGTAGTGTGCTACCTCTCTTGGAGCTAGTTTCTTGCATTTGTGGTGGATTAATCTTGGTAAAAAAAGAGGTTTATCTTGTCATTACTTGGACTAGGTAAGGATTCTATCTTGTTGTTGCTTCTTCGCTTGGTTACAAGTTTTATTTGCTATAATTCTTGGGGAGTATAAGGGTTTACAAACCCACCATATCTATCATTTTTGTCTTGAAATATTTTTTTGCTTGAGGTTTTACTAGGAGAAGTAATAGGGTTTACATCCTCCTAGTACTTCTTAGTTAGCCTTGCTTGCCTTGGGGAGTAAAATGGATTACATCCCCAAGGAGATAGAATTACTACCTCTTTTATTTTTTTGACTCCATAACCCAATAGCTAAAGACACTAAATCTAATTGCATTGGAGAAATAAATTATTGCATTGGTTAACGTGAAAACTCGGGATTTTGAGATTGTCTAAATTGGAATTAATTCTATGCTTTATGTGCTTGGTTGAGCCACTAGGGCGTCTCATTTTGCTAAGTTATTATTGCATCCATTAGGGCTGCATAAAACCTATAACAACTTTCTTAATAACTCACAAATCAACCGTCAAAAGTTGCTAAAAATTTGACCCTATCCTCTACTAGTCTCAACGCACTTTTTGGGTGGATTGTTATCAAGATTTGGTGGTTGATATATTTTATGTAACAACTTGTATGCTACAGCCATAAGGATGAAATTATATCTATGAAATACTAATTTCTTATGGCCTTGTTTCATGCTAAAGTCTCGCTCTTTCACACTCGAGTTAAATTAGTCATTACTAGCTTGTCTCTTGCAATCTTAACTAGACTTTTAGAAACTTTATTTGCAGATCTTATTATGATTTTGTTGACGATATATATTATTGTTTATTGCTAAAATTAGGGAAAAAAAATATTAACTTGCTTTTCCAACATATTATTGGGCTTGAATCTTCGTTTTCCTTGTGTCTCAGGCAAGTACAATTACTACTTGACAAGTCTACTACATTGTGGCATATCTTCTACTATATATGAGACTCTTTTCAATCCCTTCTTACCTTCCATAATTGACCTATAGGGGGACTCTTCTTCATCTCTTCATATTCCATCTCTTTTCCCCTAGGTTCGTCGAGATTCCCCCCTTGAGGTGATTACTTCATCTCTAAAGTGATGGGAATAGTTATCTAAGGTTACAGTGGGTAGGTGTTTTCTTAGTTGTCGCCATTTTATGGTTGGGTCGGGCTTTTCCCAACCTACAACTTGTTCGATAACAGTAACCCACAGGCATCATGCGTTCATGAATAATTAATTAGGGTCAAACCCTTTAATCTCCTATGTCACCTTTAAATCATATTGATCAAACTAAATTGCATATTCATCAATGTTTACAACATTCTTCAATGTTATTTCACCAATTCTCCATGGCAAGGGAATAAATTGTGTTTTCCTCCTTTCATGAAAGAAATGAGCCCAAAATATGTATTATCTACAAACTTCAATTACAAATATCTTGTCTAGTACATAGTATGGGAGGTAAGTGGGCCTTTCTTTAGAAGAATAAATCTTGATAATACTAAAATGTCACAACGCTTTGAACTTTCCTCTTTCATCCATAAATGTCGATGCTTCTAAAGAAAGTCTTGACTCTATGGGTCCAAATATGAGTTTCTTAAAAAAGAAACAAATGAATTGTGTGCTTCATAAAAATTATACATGGCCTTTTGCTTCCATAAGGCAGGGTACCATGTATGAACTGGGTCAATTTTGAAATTGACTTGTTTGGAAAAATGTAGTCCTTTGAAAACATGACAGTATGTAATAGAAAATATTAAGTACAAAGACATGTAAAACTTCTTACTCTTTCTAAAATTTTCTAGTTGAAAAAATAGTTCACCAGCAATAATCTTCACCCAATCAAAAATTTCCTTCTCCTGAATAGAAAAATATAGAATGCACAGAACCAAAAGAGGGATGATAGCGATCAATTCTTTCCCATCTACCTTGGAAAAGAGCCAAGCCATTTATTGGTAGGGTTTTTTAACAGACTGACCAAATGGATAACAAATATTCTAGCATCAATGTCAAGTATTCACGATATTCCTGCAAAATCTCGAGTCCACCATTCCTTGCCTTCAAGAAATATTTGGCTTCATCCCCCTTAAAAGTCATAGTTTGTTCTAGAAGTTTGAACATTATTTTGAAGACCGAAGGAGATAAAGAAATTAGGGATTCTCCCTGAAGTTGAATAATCCTCTGGTTCTTATCAAACTTATCTATGCACCAAGAAATCAATTATTTGCAGTCGAGAACCTTTGGAACACAACATGTTGAAGCAATCCTAGAGGTCCAAATTTGATTGGAGTTTATTTCTTGAGGTTGCAATGACGAGTAATATTTCTATGCTCTTGACCACTGGAATGTAATACCCATGTTTCCCTAGTTTGTAAATATAACTATAAATGGACAAGAGACTATGGTGGAATAAATATGTGTGAATGCTTGATTTGATGAACCTTTGTATAAAAGGGTCAATCTATGAATTTTATGTTATTAATAGAAACTTGATATGTGTTGCACAACTGCTGAAAGGGGGGAAGTTTTCCAAGATAGACCATGGATGTTATGAGAGGGATGGTGAGGGGAAACTAATAATGGTTGAGATGACCCTCACCAGACCAGTACCTACTGGGTGTAATTGCTCAACAATCCTCTGACCCGAAAATGAATTACCAATCAGGATGGTAGTTAGAAGGCCATCCTCAAGAGTTAATGAGGAGATGGGGTAGGGTACCCATCTGTAAGGCTTCCATTTATGACCATGAATTGGGATTCAAACCCATGCAACCTTGTTGAGGAAGGAAAGAAAGGAGGTAATTTGGGGGAAAGAGACAGATCTGTGAGATAGCAGAGTAGAGAGAACAATCTCAAGAGAAGAATCATGTTTTTTACTCTAAAATAGAGAGAGAAAGCTGAGAATAAAGCTCATTTTTGCCTGAAAGAATCCATGGGAAGGGTTTCACTACAAGATGATAAATGAGGTTGATGAGTGAATAAGGGAGTGCTGGTGCAAACCTCCTTGCTTGAAGTAGAGAAAATCGGTTGCCAATTTTCTGTGGGAGGAGGAGAGTAACCTCTGTCCCTGACCGTCGTGGAGACAGGAGGAAGAATCTCTCTCAGAGCATCATGGTCTAGCTCGGGGGTGGCCAGTGGTAAATCCGTAAGGACTGGTTGTGCCTATGGTTGGGAGGAAACATGCACCCCTTCCAACAGTCGCTTCACATTCTTCATTTCTGATAAGTATTATCATACTCTGTGTATATATATTGGATGCAATGATGAGTGTATGTGTTTATGGTTAAGTATTTCAATATTCAAATAGTTATTAGAAATGTTCTTTTGCTTCTGTAAACTGTTATATCCATATAATCTTTGATTTATCTCATTCTAACTGTTAGAGAGTTATGGGATGTGAATTTGCAAGAGAGTTTGGGTAGGATTGAATGAAATGTCTAAGTCTTGCCAACCCTTTTGAATTCACCTTAGTGGGAATGTCAAGTTCATCTCTATGGGAGAAGGACGTTTTCCTTCTGACTATCCACCCATCTGACCAAGGGCTCATGCCCATGTCCTTAACCCATTTGTTTCAAAAAGGATTAGCGCTTAGCCCCCAAGAATTTCCAACAGACCCATATGACCAGGGTCTGGGAACCGTGCACTAGTCCAAAAGGAGCTCCCAACGTAAAGGATGGTGACACATCAGGAGTTGGGGGAGAGCTCCCACAATAGAGAGGAAGAATCTAATGAAAGGAGGGTGGTAGAAACCCCTCCAGATTTGGATGAAACTGCAAGAAGCTTTATGGCATAATTACAGATTTATAAGGCTGACAATGAAAGGTTGGTCAAGGAGTAGGAAAAGCAGACTGAAATTAATGCAGTCCTACTACAAATTCTATCAGATATACAAAGGAAAATACAACATGGTCTAGCTTCTATTGAAATAATGTAACTACAAAGTGTATTATTATTATTATTTGATATATAATTCATTGGATCAATCCCCATTGTGGATTGATCATGTCGGATATCGTATAAGGACCAAATCCCCTTTTGTGGATTGGTCATAATGTAATTGTAAAAGGCAAAAGAAGAAGTCAGCCCCAGAATATATCAAGAGGCCCCAAAATATAATAAAGGTGGTTATAACCACCCAGTTTGAGAAGTCGGCCCTACCAGTGAAGAGACACTTCACACATGTCAGATTTGTATAAATAAGGAGGCTAGCGCCTCACTTAGACACGCACTTCACTTACTCGTTCAGAGACAAGTTTCAGAACTGCAATTGGAGAAGAGAGAGAGAGAGAGGTCATATTTAGGAGAGGACTTTATGTATTTTCTTGAGTTATCT
>JZKD02S2153037.1:65768-77221 GCA_000966675.3 Picea glauca | reverse complement strand
AATGATCATTGGAAAAGAAGAAGGTGGCTTACATAAGCTAAAGGGTCACTCAGAAGCTGCCATGACACATGCCATTGAGAATCCATGTGAACCTTGGCATAGAAGATTATCTCACATTAACTACAAGGCACTACCATACATATGCAAAGTGGTCACAGGTTTACCAGAACTCAAGGTTGACCATGAAGGTGTATGAAATGGATGTGCACAAGGGAAGAACATCAAGAACCCTTTTCCAAAGAAAGACAACAAAGTAGAAGGAGTCTTATAACTCATTCATTCAGATGTGTGTGTCCCAATGCCATCGTCCTCCATTAGTGGGTATGTATACTATGTATCATTTATTGATGATTATTCTCGTAAGACCTGAGTGTATTTTTTTGAAATCTAAAGATGAAGTGTTCAAGAAGTTCAAGAAATTCAAAGCCTTGATAGAGAACCTTTCCCAAAGAAAGATAAAGATACTCAGGTCAGATAATGGAGGATAATATACCTCAAAAGAGTTTGTGAACTTCCGCAAAAATGTTGGGATCAAGAGGGAACTCACTACTTCCTATAATCCCCAACAAAACGGTGTAGCTGAACGAAAGAACAGAACGATAATGGAAGTTGTGAAGACTATGATCCATGATCAATATCTTCCTATGTGCTTATGGGTAGAAGCAACAATGGAAGTTGTATATGTGCAGAACTGATTGTCCCATAGTGCACTTGGGATCAAGACCCCGAAAGAGATGTTCACCAAAAAGAAGCCAGAGGTAAGCCATCTCAAAATATTTGGCTACCCAGTATTTATTCATATACCGAAAGAGAAGAGAAACAAGCTGGAACCTTCAGGAAAGAAGGGAAAATTTGTGGGATACTGTAAGGTCTCCAAGGCCTTCAGAATCTATATACCAGGTCACCATCACATTGAGATCAGCAGGGATGTGACCTTTGATGAAGATGCAGTGCTCAATAAATCAAGAAGATGTCAGCTTGAAGAAGTATATGAAGAGGAACCCGTAATCCCTAGAACTGCAGTGAGGGAGGTTCCAAGAGCCACAGAACTAGTGAGGGAAGTCGTAACTTCCCCTGATGAGGAAATTCTAGAAGACCATGATATATTAGAAGTTCAAGAACCTCCTCAGATGACGATCCTCCATAAAAGAAATCCATCTTGGGCTAGAGAGCTTATTCAAGATGGATAGAAGTATGGTGTTCCCCAAGGAACCACGAGACAGGTGAAAAGACCAAATCCATTCTCCAGTTATACGACTTTGATGTGTGACCTCCTAGAGAAGGAGCCTACCTTCTTTGAAGAAGCCATTCAGATGAAAGAATGGGAAGATGCCATGACAGAGGAATACCAATCCATAATAAAGAATGATGTATGGGAAATAGTTCCCAAACCGAAGACTAAAGACGTGATATCCTCCAAATGTCTCTTCAAAATAAAACATGTTGCCGATGGAAGTATTGAGAAGTATAAAGCAAGATTTGTCGCTCGTGGCTTTTCTCAAAAAGAAGGCATTGACTATGAAGAGACATTTTCTTCTGTATCCAAATACACTTCAATCAGAACCATCATAGCTCTTGCAGCTAAGATGAAGTGGAAGTTACACTAGATGGACGTGAAGACAGCCTTCCTAAATGGTGTCATCGAAGAGGAAGTGTATATAGAGCAACCTCAAGGATTTGAAGTTGAAGACAGGAAGTCTCATATCTACAGATTGAAGAAAGCCTTATACAGATTGAAGCAAGCTCCTAGAGCTTGCTATGGATGAATAGGCAGTTTCCTTAAGAGCTTGGGCTTTACCAAGAGTAAAGTAGATTCTAACCTCTACTTCAAGGTTATGAACGATGAGCCAGTAATACTATTACTATATGTGGATGACTTATTCTTAACCGGAGAAGAAAATATCATCATTGAATGTAAGAAGAGACTTGCCTCAGAAGTTGAAAGGAAATACCTTGGCCTAATCCATTATTTCTTAGGTCTTGAGGTATGTAAGAGTCCAGAGAGGATCTTCCTTTAACAAGGGAAGTATGCAGTCAAAATCCTGAAGAGATTCGACATGTTGGAATGCAAGTCCATGAATACACCCATGGAGGAGAAGTTGAAGTTGTTGGTCGACACTTCGTCAGAATTGATTGATGCCACGTTGTATAGATAGATTATTGGATCGTTGATGTACCTGACGAACACTAGACCAGACATTTGTTTTGTCATGAACACCTTGAGTCAGTTTCTGGTAGAACCCAGACATGTTCACCTAGTGGCTGCAAAACATGTGATGAGGTACCTTAAGGGTAAAGTAGATTGTGGTCTCAGCTATGATGGAGATCATGATTTCACATTGAGTGGATATATTGATGCAGATTGGGCAGGAAGTGTTTCTGACAAGAAAATAACTTCAGAATGTTGTTTCAGATTGGGATCAGCCATGATCTCGTGGCAAAGTAGGAAGCAATCCAGCATTGCTCTCAGCACAGCGGAAGCAGAATACATTGCTACATGTTCTACTAGCTGCGAATCTATATGTCTTCGAAAGTTGTTGACCGGTCTATTTAACCTAGAGATGGAAGCAACTACGATCCTATGTGACAACAAGAGCTACATAAAGATGACAGAGAATCTTGTATTCCATGACAGGTTGAAGCAAATAGAGATCTGATATCATTACATCTGTGACATGGTGCAGAAAGGAGCCTTAAATCTCCAGTACATTAGCATGGATGAACAGGTTGTTGATGTGTTGACCAAGCCGCTATCTAGTGTAAAGTTTGAGCACTTTCGAGATAATCTTGGTATAGTCCGAAAGGACCTTCCTCGAAAGGGGGAGCAGTTGTTGTGATAAGACATCTCTTGCTTCCAGCTTTATTGTTGTGATGTAAGGCAAGACGATGTGATGAGACTAGAATTGTGCTTCCGGCTTAATAGTTGCGACGTAAAGTCGGTCTAGTATCCTTCTTCCAGCTTGATTGTTGTGACGTAAAGCAGGACGAGTATATTGCTTCCATCTTGATAGCTATGACATAAAGCAAGAAGATGAGATGTGACTAGTACTGAGCTTCCAGCTTGACAGCTATGACGTAAAGCCAGTCTAGTATCTTGCTTCTAACTTGATGGTTGTGACGTAAAGAAAGAATATGAGATGTGACTAGTACTGAGCTTCCGGCTTGACAACTGTGACGTAAAGCCAGTCTAGTATCTTGCTTCCAACCTGATGGTTGTGACGTAAAGCAAGAAGATGATATGTGACTAGTCATAATGTAATTTTAAAAGGCAAAAGAAGAAGTCGGCCCTAGAATATATCAAGAGGCCCCGAAATATAATACAGGTGGTTATAACCACCTAGTTTGAGAAGTCGGCCCTGCCAGTGAAGAGACACTTCACACGTGCCATATTTGTATAAATAAGGAGGCTAGTGCCTCACTTAGACACACACTTCACTTTCTCATTGAGAGACAAGTTTCGGAACTGCAGTTGGAGAAGAGAGAGAGAGAGAGAGGTGCATATTTAGGAGAGGACTTTATGTATTTGCTTGAGTTATCTCTTGGCATTGTATTGGCTATCTATAATAAGGAAGTTTTGTTGGGTTTTCTTCCCCTAGAGGGTTTCCCAGGATAAATGTTGTGTCCCTTGTGATTGTGTATTTCTCAGTGATCTTGTATTATGTTATTGTTATCTATTGAAATGCAAAGAACTATAATAATGGCTTAAACATTAACAGCTTCCAGTCATGTGGACAAACATCATACTAAGAAAACCCCAAGTCCACCTAAGATACAGAAGCATGGTCCTGAAAGTGGCCACACCAGGAGGAGCACCTCAAATAAGGCCCAACATGGATCCAAGAGACATTCAATGGAATATTCCTCTGGTGAGGACACTGACAAATCAAGGAATATTCTAGTGAAAAAACTAGTTCCCATTCCTAGACGAGAAGAAAGAAGAGGAAACAATACAAGATTCATGACCCTGAAGAGTTCAAGAAATCCAAAACACCCACCTTCGATGGAGATATTAAGAAGGGGGAAGAAGCAGAAGTTTAGCTACTCGGCTTGAAGAAGTATTTTAGAGTCCATGACTACTCAGAAAACCTAAAATCTCAAACAATCATTTTCAACTTGAATGGGAAAGATTCCATTTGGTGGGAGGACCTTAGGAATGTGAAAGGAATCCATGAGAAGGACTTGTAATGGAAACAATTTGAGAAATACTTCAAGAAAAAGTACATGTCAGAAAAGTACTTTGATGGAAAGACCAAGGAGTTCTATGAACTCAAGTTGGGACAACTGACCATAGATGAATATATCAACAAATTCCTTGAGTTGATGAGGCATTGTGCCCTATATAAAGGATGAAAAAGTAAAGATGCAACGATTTATTAGTGGATTACCTCAGTCCTACTAGGACATAATTGAGTTTAATGAGCCAAAGACTTTAGAAGATACTCTTCGAAAAGCAAGGTATTTCTATGAGCAATTCAAGAATAAGACAAAACCCCATGAAGATTGGAAGAAGAAAAACAATTCAGGATTTAAGAAGAAGGGGTTTAAATCCTCAAGATTTAAAAACCATGGTAACATGATCCAGGTGGATATCAGTGGCCACCCACCTTTTCCAACTGGCTCAAAACAGTTTTCTAGCAATTTTGGTAATTTACTATATTTAGCAGTTTTTCGGGTCCTGAACTTCTGGAGCCATTTTGAGGCCCTAAACGATATTTTTTTGTAAAACATGGAGCAACATGGAATTTCCTTCAACGTTGCTCACACAAAAATTGTAGTCCTCGGACAGATATTTCTAACGAGGTATCGAGCGCCCTAAACGGAGATTGTATGCAAAAGTTATGCCCCGGGGAAGTTGATGTATCAACTACCCCCACCGGGGCCTTGCAAACCTTTTGGATTTTCATCTTATGGGGTTAGGGTTTTGGATTTTCTTTATGGTAAAAAAATCCCTTAGAGACTCATTTTAACAATCATCTTCTTACGGATGCGAGTAGCCATCACATCTCTTCTTAGAGATAAGATGCCACCATTCTAGCAAGTCTTTCACTCTGTATTTTACAGTCTTTGTACATTTTCTCTCATTAATAGAAAATTGTGTATTATTGTATCTTTGTTTTATGGTTGCATCTATGATACATTTATGTTATATCATTGGATATCCATGATATATCTATGCAATTCTTTATTATATCTCAGCTCTCATTTCGTGTCGAAAATAATCTGGATCAGTGGTATCGGAGCATGTTGCTCTTGATCGTTTTTCAGTGCATGTCCCCGACGAGGTCCGAGTATAGAAAGTTGGGTCTCAAGCTTGTCTCTCTTGAAGAAAATGACTCTTGCATGCCCAAGAAACCCTCCATGGCGGAAGAAAATAAAAACGACGGAGCAAATGATCCTATCAATTTGTTGCTTGAGCAAGCTCTTACGCGATAGAGGGACAAAATGATGGAGAATTTTTCCCACATCCTTCAACGTCTGTCGATAGCAACAGGTGCATCTTTATCAAATGGCCACTTTGGAGGCACCTCATCTTTCAAGGTACAATTTAATTTTGATATTCATGTATTGAAGGACAGATAGATGCAGAAGCCCTAGACAAATGGTTAAACCCGCTAGAAGGTTATTTCTCAGTTCACAATTTTTCCGACAGAGAAAACATCACCTTCGCACTTCTTAAAGTTATCCCCCATGTCAAAAATTGGTGGGAAACTTACTTGGGAGTAGATTTCCACAGAGGAGTCTAGAATATATGGGGCCGAGCCCACTTGGGATTTTTTTTGTCGATGCGGTAAAGGAACAATATTACCCTCTTGGCAACTATGAGGACCAATACATGAGATGGACCACACTGCGGCAAGAGAGGGAACAAGCAGTTCTGGAGTTCACTAATACCTTCCATACCTTGCACACCAAGTTGGGTATCAAATACTCTGAGAAAAATCTGGTTCTGAAATACCGCAGGGCTCTACATAGATACATCCAAACTGAAATGGATTTTCTGAACATCTCGTCACTCGGTTCTGCTTATCGATATGTTGTTAAAATCAAGCAGAAGTTTGAACACCAGAACAAATAGGATTTTGGATCTACAAATCCGCAACAACCAAAGTATGAGAAAGACGGCCCTAACAAATAGATTCTTGAAAACTAATCTAAGCCACGGGAAAAGAAGGGTCACAGGAAGACAAAGGACACTGGAAAATGATGTGATATCCACACAATCCCCTGGCACAACACCGATGAATGTCGCTCAAAACAGTCATTGGTGGTCAAGATCAAAGACAAGGAGTCGAACCCTGATTCAGACTCTGATTTTGAAAATACTCGTAAAAGATAGATCATCAATGCAAACCCCACTGCTATTGTCGCGACCGCAACAATTCAACCAGAAGAACCAACATATCCTAAGGAGGGAGCACCTTTTTCATTCACATATGTGGGTGAAGGGGACCCCGCTGCATTTTATTGTTGATAGCAAAATCTAGAAGAACCTCATCTCAGCAGAGGTCATCAAATAGTTGGGATTGTCGACAACACCACACCCGCAGCCATACAACATCAGGTGGCTTCGCTAGGGACGAGATATTTGTTTCAACCAGCAGTGTTGATTGTCATACGACATCCAGCCCTTCAAGGATGAGGTATTATGTGATGTTTCCCCACTCGATGTCTATGATGTTCTCTTGGGCCAACCATAGTGTCATGCTATCTATGAGTCTTGACCCCGTAGTTTCATTTTTACTCTGGGGGTTCATCTCTACAAGATACCAGAGGTAGTCCCAACTATTGTTCCACCTAAATAGTGTCGCAAGGTAGTATCTCACACTACAAAATTTAGCTTCTTCACAATCTGTTCAAAAGGTGAACAGGAGGATACTGCAACCACTACAACCTCAGCCCAAGCACCTTCTATCCAATAGAAGCAAGTCGATAAGATTGCAAAAAAGTGTAAAGATTCCTTCTGCACACAAGCATCTCATGTAGCCAGACTGGTTAAAAAGGTCCAATCCTTCCAGCCACATGTTCATGACAACCTTCAACAAGCTAAGCAACGCAAATTCTCCAACAAGGCAAGCAGCTCATCAAGATGCAGATTCAGCAAACGCTCTTCCCTCTCCCTCGAGCACTCAACGCAATGGATACCATTGCTTCCTAAGGAGGGAGGATTGATCCAGGTGGATATCAGTGGCTACCCACCTTTTCCAACTAGCTCAAAACAGTTTTCTGACAATTTTGGTAATTTACTATTTTTAGCAGTTTTTCGGGTCCTGAACTTCCAGAGTCGTTTTGAGGCCCTAAATGACGTTTTTTGGGAAAACGGGGAGCAACATGGAAGTTCCTTCGATGTTTCTCACACAAAAATTGTAGTCCTCAGATAAATATTTCTAACTAGGTATCGAGCACCCCAAACGGAGATCGTATGCAAAAGTTACGCCCCCGGAAAGTTGACATATCAACTACCCCCATCGGGGCCTGCAAACCTTTTGGCTTTTCATCTTATGGGGTTAGGGTTTTGGATTTTCCTTATGGTAAAAAATGCCCTTAGAGCCTCATCGTAACAATCATCTTCTTACAGATGCGAGTATCCATCACATCTCTCCTCAGAGATAAGCTACCACAATTCTAGTGAGTCTTTCACTCTGTATTTTACAATCTTTGTACATTTTCGCTCATTAATAGAAAAATGTGTATTATTGTATCTCTGTGTTTATGGTTGCATCTCTGATACATTTATGTTATATTATTGGATATCTGTGATATATCTGTGCAATTCTTTATTATATCTCTTCTCTCATTTCGTATCGCAAAATAATCTGGATCATAATAGCTCTAGGATGAGCCTTCCTACCAGAAGTGTGTATCAACAAAATTTTCCATCCCATAGTGGAAATAAACCATTCAGAGCAGTTCCAAGTAACATTGACAACACGAAGAGAGAACCCTTGAAATTTTGGGGTTGTGGAGAGGAACATTTGCTGAGGGACTATCCGCATAGGAAAGAAAACAATGGGAGGGTCTACAAAATCCAAGAAGCTACCAGAGTCAATGATGTGGCTAGGAGCATGCCACAAATTTATGCAGCCTTCAATAATAGACAATTTGACCACCAAGCTTCAGTGGTGGAGATGGAAGTTACGATTTCCAACCATCTTGTTTCCATTTTAATTGACTTTGGTTCTAATTTGAGTTATGCTACCCCTCAAACTGTTGAGAAATGTAAATTGCAACAAGTTAAACATGTTAAATCATGGTTGGTACAAATAGCCATTGGAACTAAGAGAAAAGTAACAAAGGTCATACCAACATGCCAAATCGTTATAAGTGGGTTGCCCACCCAAGCGAACCTAAACATACTTCCTCTAGGATATTATGACCTGTTGATTGGCATGGACTGGTTGGCTACCCACAAAACCAAGTTGGACTATTACAGTAAGACTTTGGATTGTGAAAATGAAGAAGGAAGAAGCGTAACCCTACAAGGGATTCAAAATCATGTCTCAGTGAGACAAATATCAGCCCTCCAATTGAAGAAGTATTGCAGAAAGGGATGTCCCTTGTATGCAATACAAGTATTAAACTATGTTAAGAATGACAAACCCAACCTAGAGGACCATCCCATATTAAGAGAATATAAATATGTATTCCCAGAAGAGGTACCAGGTCTACCTCCAAGAAGGGACATTGAATTTTCAATAGAACTTGTACCAGGAGCGATGCCAATGTCTAGAACACAGTATAGAGTGAGTACACCATAGCTAGTTGAGCTCAAACTAAATTTGAAGGAGATGTGGGACAAAGGATACATTCGGCCTAGTGTGTCTCCATGGGGAGAACTGACCTTGTTTGTGAAAAAGAAAGATGGCACACTGAGTTTGTGTATAGATTATAGACAACTCAATAACATGACCATCAAGAATAAGTATCCCTTACCCAGGATCGATGACTTATTTGACCAGTTAATGGGTGCTACAATATTCTCCAATATTGACTTGAGTTCTGGATACCATTAAGTTCGAATTAAAGATGAAGACATCCACAAGACAACCTTTAGGACAAGATGTGGTCACTATGAATTTTTCGTGGTGCCATTTGGGATTACCAATTCACCAACCACTTTAATGTGCTTAATGAATATCATATTTAGAAAGTTCTTGGATAGGTTTGTGTTGGTTTTCATTGATAATATCCTAATATATTCAAAGAATAGGGAAGAACATGAAGAACATCTCAATCTAGTACTCCAAGTACTAAGAGAACATCAACTCTATCCTAATCTTAGTAAGTGTGACTTTTTCTAGAAACACGTACATTACTTAGGCCATGTTATTTCTGAGGAAGGAGTGGTAGTTGATCCTGACAAGATTAAAGCCATCATGGATTGGCCTACCCCAAAGGATGTATATGATATCAAATCCTTTATGGGCCTAGCGGGATACTATATGAGATTCATAAAAGGATTCTCCAAGATTGGTTTCCCAATCACCACCCTTCAAAAAAAGGGGGTTAAATTAATTTGGACATCATAATGTGAAGAAAAAATTCAAGAGTTGAAATACCTTCAAACCAATGTGCCTATACTGAAGATTGTAGACCCAAACAAGGACTTCCTTGTGTGTACAGATGCCTGAAGGAAGGGCTCGGGGGATTCCTTATGCAAGAAGGACATGTGATTTGCTACGAATCCAGAAAATTGAATGAGCATGAAGTCAATTATGTGACCCGCGATATCGAATTGGTTTCCATAGTGCATGCTTTAAAAATGTGGAGGCATTACCTCGTAGGTAGAATATTTGTAGTTATGACAGACCATAGTGGGTTGAGGTATTTGTTTGACCAACAAAAACTCAATGTGAGACAAGCTAGGTGGATGGCTCTCCTTAGTGAGTTTGATTTTGAAATCAAACATATCAAAGGAAAGGATAATAGGGTGAATGATTCCCTTAGTAGAAGTATGAAATTGGTTCACTCGGTAGTTGTAAGTGTCAGTGAATCAGACATCAAGGAAATAGTCAGAAGTGCATAAGAAACATATGCATTCTTCAATACCATGACATCATACCTAAAACAAGAGCCCACAGGGCTGAAGTACGAAGGTTAACAAATGTTTTATGAAGGCATGTTCACTTACAAGGGCAGATTGTATATCCCAAATTGTGACGACTTGAAGAGGTTCATAATGGATGGACTACACAAAATACCATATACTCGTCATCTTGGTTATCGGAAAATGATCATGGCCACTAGGAAACTATTTTATTGGCCCGGGCTAAAAAAAGACATAGCTGATTACTTAGCTAAGTGTTTACAATGTCAACAAGTCAAAGCAGAGCACCGACACCCAGCAGGGTTGTTGCAACCCCAACCAATTCTCGAATAGAAATGGGAAACCATCTCCATGGATTTTATCACAGGATTACCAAGATCAACCAAACAGAACGATGCCATCATGGTAGTTGTGGACAAACTGAGCAAGGTTGCTCACTTCATACTCGTCAAGTCAACTTGCAAGGAAATAAATATTGCCAGCATTTTCATGAAAGAAATATTTATATTGCATGGCATGCCTAAGGAAATTATATCTGGGAGAGATACCAAATTTACTTCATACTTTTGGAAATATCTGTTTGTTGGTTTTGAAACAAAATTTCTCTTTAGTACAGCCTATCACCCTCAAACAGATGGGAAAACAGAGAGGGTAAACCAAGTGTTAGAAGACATGCTAAGAATGCATGTAATGCATCAACCCAAGAAGTGGGAGGACTACCTACCACTGGTAGAATTTGCTTACAACAATGGCTATCAAGAGTCATTAAAAATGATCCCTTTTGAAGCCCTCTATGGAAGACAATGAAACATTCCAATCGGTTGGAACAACCCAGTAGATAGAGTTACAATCGAGCCAGATATGCTAAAGGAAATGGAACAACAATTAATTCATATCAGACAAAATATGAAGATAGCCCATGATAGACAAAAGAGCTATGCAGACATGAAAAGGACTCCTAGAAAGTTCAAAGAAGTGGATCATGTGTATCTCTGAGTCAGACCCAGGAAAATCTCTTTGAAGATGGGAGCTTGTACCAAGTTGGAACCTCGGTATTGTGTACCCTTTGAAGTTTTTTATAGAGTGGGACCAGTCTCCTATCGGCTATCACTTCCTCCCATAGTGAAAGCACATAATGTTTTCCATGTTTCTTTATTAAAGAAGTATGTACATGATTCTAATCATATTATTGAATGGTCTGTGATTCAGGTGGAACCCGAGGGAGAATTCCTGCCATAACCTTAATGCATAATAGATAGGAAGGAAACCCGACTTAGGAACAAAACCATTACACAGGTCAAGGTGCAGTGGAAACACTTTGGCCCAGATGAGGCTACATGGGAAATGGAGGATGCCATGAGACATGCATATCCATTTTTGTTTACTTTTGTACAAACAAAGCACATCC
>JZKD02S2153037.1:25580-41356 GCA_000966675.3 Picea glauca | reverse complement strand
TATGTTGTTGATATGTGCTCACATCTAACTGGTTATAAATGACAACAATGGGTAATGAATAAATGTTGAATGTTAATTGATGAGTTTTTGTGCAAGAGGGAAGTTTTGGGAAAAGGAGCCCCACACTCATTCACCCCCCCTTTAAGTGTGGTAGGTGTGTCCAACACTAGGGCCCTGTACAAAGAACTGAACATTTGTATAAATGAGAACTGGAACAATGTTCTTAGAGAAGGGGATGACAACTTTGCATAGACTTTCGAAACTGCTAGTGAATTTGATAAAAGCGATGAATCATAGAATGAAAGACTTGTTGAAACATTGATACATGGATTCACTGAATCACAGTGCATTCGTGACTTGCAAGACAAGATTGTCGAAATTGCACCTGCTAAAGGGCAACATCCACTTGGAATATTCAAGGACAAATTTTATGAGGAAATGAAATTTCCAACATTGTTCTATGGATATCCACGTCCCAGTGACATTACGGAACGATTCAACTACCAAAAAATAGTTCGATGGGAACTGTTACATTCAAGCGATGGCTTCCCCTGTCACATAACAATTTTTTTTTCAAAACAATGCGCATAATAATTGAGCAAGTTCTCTCTTGCATGTGGGTGCGAATAAGAAAAGGCCAGCTACAAGGAAGAAAGTTATTGGCCAAAGATGTCAAGTACAAAGCAAACTTGGAAAAAATCCCAAAATCTGATATTGGATACATAGATTTCAAAAACATTCGCATCTCCCCTGACTATTTGCAACAAATCAAGAAAACAATTTTTGCAATGACCTGACAATTGGGACCGCCAACATTTTTTATCAAATTTACAAGTGCATAGCATCGTTGGGATCTATTGATGGCTACAATGTCTGCATTGTATAGGAATAAGAAAAGGAAAAAAAAAATTGATACATTGGAAAATGATGACATTGACTACCTCATAAGAAAAGACCCAGTGACATGTACTCGCTACTATAGGCATAGAATAAATGCTTTGAAGAAATTGATATTCCATGACGACACATTCTTCGGAAAAATATCGGACTCTGTTTTTGTGACTGAGTTCCAGAATAGAGGGAGTGAGCATGACCATGCACTGTTGTGGATAGAGGGTCCACCAGTCTATGGAAATGACAACAAATCACAGATTGAGCAGTTTATGGACAAATACATAACATGAAACACGGATCATTTGGATCCAAAACTTGCCAAAGTTCATAGACATTATCATACAAGAAGCTATAAAAAATGAAAAAAATCACATTGCAGATACAACTTCCCTATGCCGCCAATGAGAACAACAAGAATCATAGATCCAAATAGTTTAGAGGACAATGTTCTCATTGAGAAATCTAAATCCTTGTTCGCATTTCTAGAAAAACGAGACTTTGATGAGCTTCGGCGAATTCTTGATGGAGCTAAATCTAACAGAAGATGAGTACATCCAAGCCATACAATGTACACTTAAACAACCAACAGTTTTCCTTAAAGGAAAACTTTCCCATATTTCGAACAACAGTTTCTCCAAGGACATGCTAGTTATGTGGAATGAAAATACAAATGCATAGTATGTCCTCAATGCATATGTTGCAACATCATATTGTACCTCGTATATGACAAAATTTGACAAATATATGACAAGTGCATTCAGAAGAATACGCAAAGAACATAAAATAAGCCATATTGATGCTATGCAAATGATACGTACGCTTGGAAATACATTACTTAATATTCACCAAATATCTTCTCAACAAGCAGTCCAAATTGCGCTTTTCCTGCCCCTCAACTGTAGTTCAAGGAAATGTGTCTTCATAAACACATCTCCACTTGAGAAATGCACATTTGTGCTTAAACCATCGTCTTTGCTAGAACAAGAGCTTGACAATTCAAAGGACATACTATGTCACTCTATTATTGATTATTACCTCCAGCATCCATCTCCTATCAAGCATATCTGCTTAGCAGAGTTTGTATCGTGTTATAAAAATAATGGTGCACCCATATCAAAAAGAAAAAAACCCTCTGTAATACGATTTGTCAAATACAACAAACATTTTGACTATGAAAACTATTGTAGAGAAAAACTATTGTTATACGTTCCATTTGATCAAAATTAAAACATAACTTCCCTACATGGGAAGCTGCGTATATTGCTTATGAGACTACAATACAAACAAATGAATCTAGATTTACATATAATGTTAATCCAACATGGGGTGATCTAGAAAGTGCAGTTCATGAACTAGAAAACCCTGACAATGTTGATGAGACATTCACAAATTGTAAAACGACTAGAACTCTATGTGAGTCCTATGACTTGCAAGCATATTTGCCTCGTCCTTGAGCAGTTGACATTGAAAAATGTATCAATCTTGGCTTTCAAGTCACAAAACATCCTTTCCTTATTGAAAATAACGAATACTACAGAGTCAGATGTCTATTGAATTGAGAGCAGTAAGCAATTCTAAAGGACATTGCAATTAAAAAACGCTTGAACATGCACACTCTTGTGCACTTGTTCCTTACAAGCAGGGCAGGAACATGCAAGACATTTACAGCGAAAGCACTATTCCAAATGCTTATACGACTCTATGATTCAAACAATTCCTCTGATCCTATGGAACCAAAGGGGCTAATAGTTGCATACACAGGAAAAGATGCATATAATGCAGGTGGAACAACAGTCGACTCTGTATTTTTTATGCCTTTTAACAAGTCATAGTTTTTTCCACTCATCAAGGAAATGTTAGATACCTTGTCTAAGCTTTATGATCAACTACAACTTGTCTTCATAGATGAGGCATATTTGATTGGAAGTCGCTTCTTGTATTCCATTGACAACCAACTAAGAAACATAAAACATGTGCACACCAAATACTTTGGAAACATTGACATGATATTCTGTGGGGATATTTACCAGGCACAACCCATCCAAGATTCTTTGATATTTGAACAACCTACGGTCAATATGAAATTAGTGATGCATGACTTCTAGAAAGACAATATAAAATGTTGTGAATTGCATACTATAATGCGCCTGACAGATGAAACATTTAATACAATTCTGAATAGAATGCGGGCAAACAGCCAAACACATGATGACTTAACATGTATCAATTCAAGGTGCATGCGACTTGCACCAACAGACCCAACCTTCCCTTACATGTTCTACACGAATAGGGATGTTGCAATGCATAACATGTACATGATATCGCTCATGCCTGACGATGATATCATCATCAATTCAATTAACCTCGAAGAAGACAACCATGGAAATTTACCACGTCGTGAACATACAACCACTTTGCCTTTGCAATTTTTCATGAAATTAGACATGCTTGTTGAAATATATGTCTGCAACTATAATTCAAAGGATGGCTTGGTAAATGGTGCAGATGGAATACTCAAAGGTTATACCAAAACAAAAAAAGTTTATGTCCTCTGGATTAAGTTCGATGAGCCGGATATAGGCCACCAACAAGAAAACAAGTTGGCTTATCTATATAATTCAAACACTGCATGGGATTGGACACCTATCTTATCAATATCAAAACTAGTATTGACATCAGCAAAGACAGGTCGACTGAAGATTCAAAAACAGTTTCCAATTAAACTTGCATGTGAACGTACAATCCACGGATTGCAAGGACTAACACTTGATAGTGTTGCATTTAACCCTACTAGAATTCGAATACATGGACTTGTATACACAGCACTGTCCTGTGTCAGAAGTATAGACTCATTATATTTAGTAAGTTCTCTTACAAAAGATAACTTCAAATTCAAACACAAAGTTGATATTGAGATGCAACGCCTTAGGACTAGCACAAAGTGGCATCTACAGTATGATTACCAATCCATACAAACAAACTCATATGTATCAATTCTCTCACTTAACGTGCGCAACCTACATGCACATATGGATGATATACTCAATGACTATGACACAATGCAATCTGATATTCTGTGCTTGCAAGAAACATACATGACATTATGCATGCAAAACAATAAATTTCCAAATCACAATTGCATATCAAGTTACATTACACATGGGGTGATGATATTAGTGAAAAAACATGTAACAATTTTGGAGCATATGCATTTCGAAGAAAACAATGTTGAGATGGTGCTCGCAAAAGTAATTTTTCATGGATCAAAAATTGCAATATTGAATCTCTATGTTGCTTTGCATGCAACATCCTCCAACATACTAAATGTTCTTTCCAATGCATTAGAGCATATGCATATGAATGAAACCATTGTCATTGTAGGAGACTTCAATATTGACATGCTATATAATAATGCCAGAACAAAAGAATTGGAAAACTACATGTGTAGATACAGTCTCTGCTTTCTTTTGGATAAGATAAACCATGTACAAAACACACTTATTGACCATGTATGGTCGAATGTGCCCATTTCTCAATACATCGTCTTTATCTTAGACACATATTGGTCTAGGTATTGCACTTGAATTATGAAATATACATCAAACATATTGCAAAATCACATTTCTATGTCTCAAAGCATATCTGTCTAGCTTGTTGCACAAAACCAAGTTATCCAACTTCTTAGTTTTTTCTAGTTTGTAATTGATTTTGGACACAATTTTTTTATATATACACATACATGGATGAAGAAAAAAAAAAACGGTACATTCTTCTAACACTATATGTTACTCTATTCCTTTTATTCTAGTTTATTTACTGTATGTACATATTCCTTGTTTTTTCCTTACATATCAACTTACGTTCATGTTCATTGTGTTTTGCACTTTCCTTCATTGAAACAAACAGGAAAATTGGACAAGGCAAAGAACTCTTAACCAGAAATGTATAAGAATACATACAAAGGTGCATACTTCTACTTGTATTCCATATCCAATTGTTTTTCATTTACTATGTCTATATCTATTCCACTGCTTTGCAGCTCTTCTATTTTTTTTCCTTAGATATTGCATATCTTCCTATATATTAACGTATCTTCATGTCAATTGTATTTTTTGTGCCGCTACCTTGAAATAAATAAACTTGTACTCCATCTTTTTTTCATGTGTTCCTACGTAGCAACTTGCCTTCATGTCCATTGTATTCTTTGTATTGCAACATTGAAAAAAGAACAGACTAATTGAACACGAGGATGGAACCTTATGTTCCATAGCTGAGAAAGCTTGAGTACAATCTTCCAAAAGGTATGGTTATAGTGGTGCCACAACAAATATAATGTGTATGCCTAATGCACATCCATATCGAGTATGAACAATATACACATGTTCATAGCCATTGTTTCAGAAGTGACATGGGCATGAGCAATGAACCATCACAAACATCAGCACAACAACAATGTCAAAGGTAAGGATTCGTAGATTACGCTCTTGTTATGTTTATGAAACAAATATCTGCAGTTATTTATTCTACTATGCCATGGTAAATATGTTTATGTCGTTTACACCACATGTTTTTTAGTTCACAAGAACTATCGACAAGTAGAAGTGAAACCTCCATCATAGTACAAGGTACAGAGACTAAGAGGTATGGTTACAAAACTCTGATCTGCATGTGTTATCCAATTTGTGCATATATTGAAGCTTGTCATATTTTAGAATATGCTTGCATGTAATAATGCCAAGTCATATATTGTGTCTATTGCTTGTTGAAAATAGATATAAACAACATCTCTTTTAACTTGAACCAGTGTCTATTGAGCTCCAGCTATATTTCATGCCTGAGAATGTTTTTCCCATAGTTGATTTTTTTCTATCGCTTGATAATTACTAGACTAAGTGTTGTTGTGAGAGGCATAAAGTTCTTTTCTCCCTTTCTTTTTTCTCTTCTATACTTACATGTTTTTCCCTTTTCTTCTTCCCCTCTATTATCTTTTTCTGGTTCTATACTTAGTCGCATATCTATGCTCACGGGTTCTGGTGTGGCAGAGTGAGAAATTTTATATCCATCTATATCTTCACATCATGAATCTGACTGACCATCGTTCATTTCCATACTTATCCAATTTTATGGTCGCGGGTTCCCACGTAGGTGCTATCGAACTCCCATGCCCCATGTTCGGGGTATACAACTTGCACCCAAAACTTCGATGATCTACAATTCGACCCCAGACTCCTCGAATTCCCAAGCCTCACTCTACCTATGATGACTTTGTTTGGATGCTTGCATACAATAATGCCAAGTCATATATTTTGTCTATTGCTTGTTGAGATAGATATAAACAACATCTCTTTTATCTCGAACCAGGGTCTATTGAGCTCCAGCTATATTACATGGCTGAGAATGTTTTTCCTATAGCTGATGTGTTTCTATCGCTTGATAATTATTAGAATAAGTGTTTTTGTGTGAGGCATAAAGTTATTTTCTCCCTTTCTTTTTCCTCTTCTATACTTACTCATTTTTCCCTTTTCTTCTTTCCCTATATTATTCGTTTTTGGTTCTATAATTAGTCGCATATCTATGCTTGCGGGTTCTCGGGGTGGCTAAGTGAGAAATTCTATATCCATCTATATCTTCACATCACAAGTCTAACCGATCGTCGTTTGTTTCCATACTTGGCCAATTTTATGGCTGCAGGTTCCCGCGTAGGCACTATCGAACTCTCATGCCCCATGTTCGGGGTATACATATTGCACTCAAAACTTTGGTGATCTACAATTCAACCCCGGACTCCTCGAACTCGCAAACTTCACTCTACCTACGATGACTTTGTCTGACCACCCTGCCTTTCCATACTTAATACCAAGTGTTGTTGTGTGATGCATAAAGTTCTTTGCTCCCTTTCTTTTTCCTCTTCTATACTTGCCTGTTTTTTCCTTTTCTTCTTCCCCTCTATTATCTGTTTTTGGTTATATACTTAGTCGCATATCTATGTTCGTGGGTTCCCAAGTTAGTGGAGTGAGAAATTCTATATCCATCTATATCCTCACATCACGATTTTGACCGACTGTTGTTCGTTTCCATACTTAGCCAATTTTGTGGCCACGGGTTCCCGACTAGGCCCTATCGAACTCTCATGCCCCGTGTTCGAGGTATACATCTTGCAGCCAAAACTTCGGTGATCTACAATTCGACCGGACTTCTCAAACTCGCAAGCCTCAATCTACCTACGAGCTTGTTGAAATAGATATAAACAACATCTCTTTAGACTTGAACCAGGGTCTGTTGAGCTCCAACTATATTTCATGGCTGAGAATGTTTTTCCCATAGTTGATGTCTTTCTATCGCTTGATAATTATCAGACTAAGTGTTTATGTGTGAGGCATAAATTTCTTTGCTCCCTTTATTTTTCCTCTTCTATACTTACCTCTTTTTCCCTTTTCTTCTTCCCTTATGTTACCCCTTTCTGGTTCTCTACTTAGTCGCATTTCTATGCTCGCAGGTTCCCAGGTGGCGAACTGAGAAATTCTATATCCATCTATATCTTCACATCGCGAGTCTGACCAACCGTCGTTTGTTTCCATACTTAGCCAATTTTATAGCCACGGGTTCCCAGATAGGCGTTATTGAACTCTCATGCCCCGTGTTCGGAGTATACATCTTGCACCCAAAACTTTGATGATCTAAAATTCGACCTCAGACTACTCGAATTCGCAAGCCTCACTCTACCTACGATGACTCCCTCTGACCGCCCCACCTCTCCATACTTAGTCGATTCTTCAAAGTTTCATGGGTTTATGGACTCCCAGTTTCACAAAAGTTTCAAAGCATTTTTCGCTCCCCTCTATCCCCGCCACCTTCGCCCCTCCCCAATGCACATCAATTATGCTTTTACTAGTGAAAACTCACCACAGATGTTCAAAAATATTGGCATTAATAAGCGGAAAGCTCGAGGACATCTCCCATTAAAACACGTTAATGGGAGAATATTATGGAATCTGATGATTTTTTTTGTGTCAATCTTGAATTGGCAAAAAATTGTTGGTTATTTTAGTTGTTTTAAGGCATCATCGTAGCAAGAATGCAATATTGTGCTAGCACACTGTCATCTACAAAGGTGTTGACATGATGCCCTTCTTTAGTATTGTGCATATATTATAGCTTGGTATATTTGAGAATACACTTGCATATGAAAAAGTCAATTCACCCTTCAAATTTGAACATGGTTTGCATTTGGGCCACAAAAAATACTAGTAAAATAAAATAATATGAACAATATTTACGTAAATATAAACAATTTGTCTTTTAACTTGAACCTGAGTTTGTCGAGCTCCAGGTATATTCCATAGCTGACAATGTTTTTCCCATAGTTAATGTTTATGGTCGTGAGTTCCCATATTGGCGCTATCGAACTCTATTGCCCCTTGTTCCATGATATACATCTTGCACCCAAAACTTATGTTATCTACAATTCGACCCCAGACTCCTCGAACTCGCAAGCTTCACTCTACCTACGATGAGTCTGTCTAGGTCCGTCTGACCACCCCGCATTTTCATACTTAGTCGATTTCCCTACCACCTTTGCACACTTCCCCATGCAAATTGATTACGCTTTTATTAGTGACAACTCACCACACATGTTCAAAAAGATTGGCATTAATGAGCAAAAAGATCTAGGACATTTCCCATTAAAATGCATTAAACCAAGATTTATGGGAGATTATATTACCATCCTCCAGTGTTCATTCTAAATACTATCACACAATTACTGTCACATGTTGCAATACAAAAAAATCTTCATCAAAACATTAGCTTTTTCTCACAGGAACCCAACATGCACTCCAGTCGCTTGAACTGATCGATATTTGGATCCATCAACTAAACCTCCCTATTATCGAATTGGCAAAGGTCAATATTATGGCATATGATTTTTTATTTTTTTTTGTGGATCTTGAAATAGGAAAAATTGTTATTTACTTTAGTTTTTTTCAGGCATTATACCCCGCATTTCCATACTTAGTCGATTCTTCACCTCCTATTGTCACAGATTCGTGGGTTCCTGCACTCCCAAGTTCACAAAATTTTCAAAGCAGTTTTCGCTCTCCTCCATCCCCTCCACCTTCACATGCTTCCCAATACATATAAATCATTCCTTTATTAGTGACAACTCACTAGACACATTGAAAAGATTGGCATTAATAGGTGAAAATGTCAAGGACATCTCCCATTAAAACGCATTAAACCAAGATTTACAGGAGATTATATTATCATGCTCCAACATTCATTTTAAATACTATTAGGAGCAAAGGAACGTTCTCATCACCTTATGGTTGTAGCTCGACAAAATTCATGTGGAGATAACTTGAATATTTTCGGGCGTGAGGACCAGAGTTTTCAGTGGTCCAGAGCTTATGACTACTACTCGTCCACTTTTGCCTAGAAGGAAGTTATTTGGACGTCTGGAATTGCACCAGCAAGCTGTGTCCCCTAACTTTTTGACTATAAGGAGTTGGTCACCTATTGTGCCGAAAACTATATTCCAAACCAACGGGTTATCCAGTTGCGGGACCATTCCCCATTCTCCCTATCGCCTCAAGTATTTTGAAAGATGTTAAGACTTCCCGGCCCAACGCCTACTTTCAAGGGCGAGAATTGCAGAGAGTTCTTAAAGACGCATGATAATGAATTGGACCTCTTACTGGATGTAACATACCCAACCAGCCACAGGTTGGGGTATGCTACCTGCAAGCCCGCCCTCGGACTTCTTTCTCATACTGATACCTTCTTTATTTATTAAGGATGCATAATATAAAAAATTTAACGACATGCATAGCAATATCCAGCAAGCAGGCATAATCTAAAGATTATGTTAAACGATAATTAAATATATGTAGCAAAAATACATTCATATACATGTAAATGATAATTAAATTACACAACGAAATTCATTCATACACAGATAGTAATATCGCGACAGAGAGCACTTATCTTTATGAAAGATGACACCGACTAGCTACAGACCAAGGATGTTCCACCCAACCTTAGACACCACTGCTCCAAATCTCAACAGCAGTGTCACCCCCGATCCAGGGCTATGAATCCACAAGGACGGATCCATAGTGTAATTGGGTTCCCAAACTAGTCAACTCTCAAGCTCTCACAGGTTTCCTGACACCCACAACAATCCAAGTACCCACCTCTCTTCTACCTAGCCTGTGCCACCCGAGAGAATGGACCTCCACCCTTCTCTGCCACGCAGTCCCTCGGGTAGTCCTTCTCCTTTCTGCCAGGGCTTCCAGCATAGCTGGTCCAAAATCTCAATGTTGGAACTCTTAGGACTCGCAGTTATGAGGAAAACAGGGCATGAGCCAATGCATTTCAGACATGCAGGCCCAGGTTATGGCTGGATCACACCAGCGACCACTAAATCCAACTATCCCATGGCTAATTCTTCAGCAGCTCTATTTCCTTTCACTTTTTCCAAGCCAAGACGCAGGTGAGGATGGGTCGATGAATGGGTCAGGGAGTGCATGGGAGTGTGTACATCGAAGTGTGTGAGGGAAGAATGAGTGAGTGAACAGGAAAACAACGAACAATTCATCAGTTGAACCCCCCCATCAGACCAGAGGCAGGTTTAAGTAACCTCGTGGGGAAACAAGAACCTCCTGGCCTTCCCCAAGAATCTCACATAAATGATCCCCTCGCTTAGACAAAAACGATAATTAAAAATAGGAAATAAACACTTATTCCCTCAAGCTCCCTCTCTTTTGGAATCGTAGCCCCCTATAACTCTAGTATGTGTCTGTCTAGAAGCCAACGATGTGTTTAATATTATTAATGATCAAAACATTACATTTCTTAGGCATAATGGCCCTCTAATAATTGTTTGGGCACTCAAGCCTCTCTTCATTATAACAATACATTATTTTAAAAATGGGGGTTCGAAACCTGGGGTGTTACATCCCCTCCCCCTTATTTTGGCATTGTCCTCCGTGCATGTACAAAATAGAGATCACAATCTCAAATTTATTCAAAGATTTGTGGGTGTTCTTCCTTCATGGCATATTCATGCTCCCAGGTAGCATCTTCAAGACCGTAGCAGGTCCAATGAACTTTTAACAGTTCTATAACTTGATTCCGGAGAATTTTGACTTTTATGTCCAATACCTGCACTGGCTGAACCTAAAAGTATCCCTCTGTCTCTACTTGAATCAGATGCCAATCAATAACATGGTTAGGATCATGTACATATTTCTTTAGTAAAGATACATGAAATACATTATGCACATTTATGGAAGCAGGCAATGCAAACATGTATGCAACTAGCCCTATTATGTCCAATATTTCAAATGGACCACAGAATCTGGCTGCCAGCTTTGTAAAACTACCCAATTTCAAAGAGATTTTCTTGGGCTTCAATTTCAAAAGTACATGCTCCCCTACTTTAAATTCTCTAACTGTCATGTTCTTGTCTGCATAAATTTTTTGTCTATCCTGAGCTGCCTTTAAATTATGCTTAATCTTGACCACCTAGTCTTCCATGTCCTTGAGCAACTCCGGCCCAAGTACCACTATGTTTGCGAGGTTGTCCCAGCTCACTGGAGTATTTCATTTCCTACCATACAAGGCTTCAAATGGGATCATTTTCAATGAAGCTTGATACCATTGTTATATGCAAACTCAACCAAGTGTAAGTAATCCTCCAACTTAGATGGATTGTCCATCACATACATTCGTAGCATGTCCTCAATTATTCAATTGACTCTTTCTACTTGCCCATCTGTCTGGGGATGATATGTGGTGCTAAAGTTTATATTTGTGCCAAATCCTTTAAACAATCCCCTCTAGAAATTGGAGGTAAACTTTGTGTCTCTGTCCGAGACAATTGTCCTAGGTATCCCATGCACCCTAGAAATTTCCTTCATGAAAATTTATGCAATATTAGTTTTTGTATGCGTTGTCTTCACAGGCACAAAATGAGCAGCCTTTGTTAATTTGTCAACCACCACCATGATTGAATCATGTTGCTTATTTGTTCTGGGTAATCATTTGATGAAATCCATGGTGATCACTTCCCATTTCTTCTCTAGAATTGGCAATGGCTGCAACAAACCCACTGGGTGCCTATGCTCAGCCTTCACCTTTTGACATTCCATACATTGAGCAATGTAATCAACAACATCCTTCTTCATTCCCGGCCAAAAGAATTGGCTTCTTACTGTTGTAATTGTTTTCTAGTAACCGGGATGTCCAACATAAGGAACATCATGCATTTCCTTCAGTACCACATTCCTCAGTTCTTCGGAACTAGGAACACAGATTCTATTTTTATGCATGAGTAATCCATCTTCCTTTATCTCATACTCCTTTACTTTCTGTTGTACATTTCCTTGCTGTAAGTTTTCCTTTACCTATAGGTAATGTTGGTCTGTAACAAGACCATCTAAAATTATGCTCTTCAAGTCTGACTGATGCATACTGACAGCAAACTGAGGTATGATGTAGAAGTAAAATACAGGCCCTCCATACCTGACAACGTCAAACATTGGAAGGTGTTTGAGGATGATCTCGAGATCAAAAAATTCTTGGAGACTATCGAAGAATTTTTAAAGATGCATATCGACCAAGATTCCACCTCTGAGGAAAGGTTTGATGGGGGTGAGTTGTTGAGTAAAATAGCAAAGCATGACATTATTCAGTTGCCTGGCAATCACATTCCGAGGGGACTGGTCCCATTAGAGAGATTGTTTGATGGGAACGACATGGCAGTAAAGGGTAGAGTTTCAGGTGATGATGCTGACACAGTTGAATGCAACATTGGCACACCAGAGGAGCCTAAGTTTGTCAAGTTGTCAAGGAGTTTGAACAAGGAGCAGAGGGTTGAATATACCGAGTTGCTGAGAGAGTTTGATGATGTGTTTGCATGGACCTACGAAGACCTCAAGACGTATGACACATCGGTCATTGAGCACAAGATCCCACTGAAAGAAGGGGCTAAGCCATTCAAGCAGAAGCTGAGGCAGATAAATCCCATGTTGCTACCTGTCATGGAAAAAGAAGTGAAGAAGTTGCTAGATGCCCAAATCATTGTCCCCTTGAGATATTCCTATTGGGTGGCCAATTTGGTCCTGATAAGGAAGAAAAGTGGGGAAATCAGACTCTGTGTCGATTTCAGGAACCTGAACAGGAGCTCAAGGAAAGACAATTATCCCCTGCCCAACATGGAGCACATATTGCAGAAGGTCACTGGTGCATCTAGAATATCCATGATTGATGGCTTCTCTGGTTACAATCAGATATCAGTCATGCCTGAGGACAGAGAGAAAACGACCTTCACCACTCCTTGGGGCACATTCATGTATGCCAAAATGCCTTTCGGATTGATGAATGCAGGAGCAACATTTCAGCGAACCATGGACATAGCGTTCATCGGGGAGAAGGACCAGTTTGTGGTAATCTATCTGGATGATATCACAGTCTTCTCTAGGACAGACAAGGAGCACCGTTGTCATCTGAAGAGAGTCTTCTTGAAGTGTCGAAGGTTTGGCCTATCCCTGAACCCCAAGAAATCTTTGTTTTCTATGAAGGAAGGGAAGCTATTAGGCCATATAGTGTCAGTAGAGGGAGTAAGGATTGACCCTAGCAGGGTAGAATCACTTCAGACCCTGTCACTTCCCAGATTTAAGAAGGAAGTTCAGGCCTTTTTGGGAAAGATAAATTTTCTGAGGAGATTTGTCTCAAATTTTCTGAGGAGATTTGTCTCAAATTTTGTTGAGTTGGTGAAACACATCACAACCATGCTCAGGAAGGAAAATGAAGTGAAATGGACTACTGAACCCCAAGAATCTTTTGTCCAAATAAAGAGGGCGTTGACTGAGGCACCTGTGCTAATCAGTCCTGATTATTCTAAAGATTTCCTGATTTTTTCTTTTGCTTCTTGTGATATAGTAGCAGCAGTCTTGTTGCAGAAAAATGAGCAAGGGCGAGAGCAACCTATTGCCTTCTTTAGCAAGGCATTGAGAGATGCAGAACTCTGGTACAAGATCATGGAGAAGCAGGCTTATGCCTTGGTGAAAGCCCTCAAAGATTTCAGAGTCTATGTCTTGCACTCAAAGATCACCGCGTACGTTCCTTCTGCCTCTGTGAAGGACATCCTTGTACAGCCTGACATAGACGGGAGAAGAGGTAAATGGATTGCCAAGATCCTGGAGTTTGATATGGAGGTTAAACCCACCAAATTGATAAAGGGGCAGGGTTTAGCCAAGTTGCTGGTTAAATCCAATTGCAAAGCCTTGGGAATTAACTTCATCAACGAGCAAGCTGAGTCATCCAACGAGCGTTTCTGGAGTGCCTTATCACTAGCAGCATGCGCCTAGTATAAGGATATCTTATATTTTCTGCAAGAATTGAGGCCCCTGATGGAATGGAAAAGAGCAAGGCGAGAGCTTTAAAGCTCAAGGCGGTAAGATATTGCCTCATCGACCAAACCTTGTACTGGAAAGACCCTTTGGGGGTATTTTTAAGATGCCTGGACCCACAAGAAGCCCATCAGGTAACATTTGATTTCCACAGTGGCCTTTGTGGGGGTCATCATTTCTGGAAGACCACAGCCCATAAGATCCTCCAAGCTGGGTATTACTTGCCCACTTTATTCCCTGATGTCTGCAGAGAAATCAGAGCTTGCATCAAATGCCAGAAGTTCTCAGAAAAGCAGCAGCTCAAATCTCTGCCATTGAAGCTTGTAATAGTTTCAACGCCCTTTCAACAGTGGGGACTGGACTTCATTGGAGAAATTCATCCTCCCTCAAGTGGCTAGCACATATGGATCTTGACTGCGACAGACTATTTCACCAAATGGATAGAAGTTGTCCCCACCAGAAGCACTTTCCACAAAGTAATTATCAACCTCTTGGAGGATATCACAGCCAGATTTGGCTGCCCTAGCAGAATTTTCACTGATAACGCTGCCCCCTTCAGATCTGAGTCTTTGGTCAAGTTCTGTGAACAGTTTGAAATTTCACTAATTCACTCTACTCCCTATTATCCTCAAGGAAATGGATTGACGGAATCTTCCAATAAAATCCTGATCAAGCTCATTAAGAAATTACTGGAAGACAATAAAAGGGCCTGGGATTCAAAGCTCAATTTTTCTCTTTGGGCCGATCGAGTGACAATGAAGAATTCCCTAGGCATCTCACCCTTCCAACTTGTTTATGGAACAAAGGTCGTTTTCCCTACTCAGCTCGCCTTATCTGTGGCAAAATTCCTCCAGGACCTTGAAGGAGAGCCTGACAATATGGTCAGAAGGATTCATCAGATGGTGGAAGTGCAGAAGACTAGAGAGTAGGACATGAACAGAGCCTACGATCACCAGCAAAAGATCAAGCAGGATTTTGACAGGAAGGGCAGAAAGAAAGAATTCGAGCAGGGTGATCTGGTGCTCAAATGGGATGCACCCAGGCATGACAGGGGCAAGCACAGTAAGTTTGATGCCCTCTGGATTGGGCCTTTCAAGATCCTTGAAGTATTTTCAAACAACACTTACAGGTTACAGGATCTGGAAGGCAAAGAAGTTTTTAGTGGCCCAGTAAATGGGCATTTCTTGAAAAAATGTTTTTTGTGAGCCGCAATCGGCTCTTTTGTTTTTGTAAATATCGTTTTTTTTTTTCAGCTTAATAAATGACTCCATAGCCCAACAGCAAGGCACTGAATCTGTAAAAGTGTTCTTAAAGCATCACAGGGACGACTCTATCCCCCATGGAGCCTAATGTTAGCGACATTTCTAGTAAGGTGGGTTAGAATGCAAAGGAGTGGGTTAAAAACCCGCTTCCCTAAGTACCGGACTCAAAATGCGCCTATGGTAAGCAACAAGCAAATTTCAACGACAG
>JZKD02S2153037.1:4591-25474 GCA_000966675.3 Picea glauca | reverse complement strand
TAATTGGGGGCACACCTCTTCAACGGTCACGATCGGAGCACCCGAATCAACGACGCTCAAGGAGATTCCGGACCCCCCCGCCTTTCTACCTTTAAGCAGAGGGGGGGGTCTGGAATCAAGCGCGCATCTTCCCAACAGTCGAGATCAAAGCACCCAGATCAACGGTGCTCAGGCAATCCCATCCTTCTTAGCTGCTCTGTTTTAATCAACGTGGTCCCTTATCCCTAGTTGCCATGTGTCCCCCCATCTTCACCCTTTTTAGTCCATCTCATCATCCACTCACCACCTGCCACGTGTTCCGCTCCCTTCCACGTTAGCCTCCCACTAAAAGTGTGTCCATTATATCTCATCTCCTGTCCTCGCCACTTATTTCCTTCCGCCATGTGTCTTCCCTTGTAACCTCTCTCACACCTCATCACTTCTTACTTCACCCTCACAATGTTTGTGCCACCACTCTCATTATGCGCCCCACCCTTCACACCGGCCTCCATGCCTATTCATTAGGCCGTTTCAGCTGATCTGGGTGGCAACGCGAAGGGTCTTCCATGTTGCAGAAGTGCTGAGTTGGTTGGGCCATCCTCAATCCCAATGAATCAGTTATTAAAGTAGTTGGTGGTGGTTAGACATCGCCTCCACCACAATGGGAAGTCCGGCGACGAATTGAAGGCACATCGATTCGTCCACGGAACTGTCAGGAGTTCGATTGCGTCTGTCATAAGTTGCACAATCATTCAGAGACGGCAGCTACAGATTTTCAGAAGCCATGCAGATACAATGTGTTTAATGCGACGTATCGATTTTGTTGCTTTTGTTGTTTTGAGTATATGAAGGAGTTTTCGCCGTTTTTTGTATCTATCGATGGTTGAGCAGAGCTCCCGGTTGTAAAGCTTTAACGAAGCATTGTTATTCTGGTTATGCATGGACTTTTGAGACTTCTTTCCTTATGAATGTCAGTTTCTTTCACATCTCTGTTTACACTGTGTTAGAACAGTTCGGAATTGGAGGATCCAGTCGAGTTGTAGATGTTATAGGATGATGTAGGTTGGATCACTGTAGCAGTTACATTGTCCTAATCAGTCCTTGTGTTTTTCCCAACGCTGAGTGACTTGGAATTGGAGGATCCAGTCAAGTCCCCTTTTCAGTTTCTTGAGACCCTGAACCAAGAGGATCTTGCATTCAGAGTTTTTCTTCTGCAAACCGCTGAGAGCCTGTCGCCCAAAGTCGTTTGTTCACCCTTCTTACCAAGTCTTCCACCTGCTCATCTTTTAATCAACTCACTGGCTGAAGTTAGATCAAGACCTCAAAACTTCTTTACATACCAGATCCAGTCCCTGAGTTAGAGTGATGTCTCCTCGAGTCTTCACCACCATTTGATCATCCCTTTATAAATACATCGTGACATTAAACTAATGGGTGTCGGGCTCTGCTCCCGCAAGCAATCCAGGAGTGACTTCCGACGCTAACAGAGCCCTAACACGTCACATCATTGCATGCCTTTCAATTTGCAAGGGCATGCATCGACGGTTTGGAATAACCTGCTTTTCGCCCCACAATTCTCCTGATGATGACACGTAACCCCTCAGGGAAACTATGGTTTGGATTGCGGGACCACCTTGGGAAATTATCTCCCATGCAACTCAGTTCCTCGTAATGCCTATTGGCCGTTGATCTCTCTCTCCAATGGGATCCAATGGTCCCGGCCTTAACCTTGCTTCCTTTTCATCGAACAACCCCTATTTACCTGTCCTTCGATCCAATGATCTCAGATCTTTCCGATCCTACAATGGTGGTCGCTCCCAAATTAAAAAGGAATGGTCATGATCCTTCGAACCCTCACAAAGGTTCTATGACATTTTGTCTCCTATGTAGCATCTGCAACTCCATTCCTCCTGAGCTTTTTAATTTCACGGTCAGATTTTGATCTCGACCCTGAGATTCTGACCAACAGACCCAGCCCATACCAGCCCGGTGTTTCAACCAGAAGCTATGATACCAAACTATAACATACCCATCCATCCACAGGCCGGGGTATGCTACTTGCAAGCTCGCCCTCAGACTTCTTTCTCATATTGATACCTTCTTTATTTATTAAGGATGCATAAGATAATAGATTTAACGACATGCACGACAATATCCAACAAGCATGCATAATCTAAAGATTATGTTAAACGATAATTAAATATATGCAGTGGAAATACATTCATATACATGTAAATGATAATTAAATTACACAGTGAAATTCATTCATACACAGATAGTAATATCACGACAGAGAGCACTTATATTTATGAAAGATGACACCGACTAGTTGTAGACCAAGGAAGTTCCACCCAATCGTAGACACCACTACTCCAAATATCAACAACAGTGTCACCCCTGAGCCAGGGCTATGAATCCACAAGGACGGTTTCAGAGTGTAATGTCATTCCCAAACCAGTTAGCTCTCAAGCTCTCACAGGTGTCCGGACACCCACAACAATCCAAGTACCCACCTCTCTTCTACCCAACCTATGCCACCCGAGAGAATGGAACTCCACCCTTATCTACCATGCAGTCCCTCAGGCAGTCCTTCTCCTTCCGGCCAGGGCTTCTAGCATAGCTGGTCCAGAATCTCAATGTCGGAACTCTTAGGACTCACAGTTGTGAGAAAAATAGGGCATAGGCCAATGCATTTCAGACATGTAGGCCCAGGTCACGGCTGGATCACACCAGCGACCAATACAGCCAACCATCCTATGGCTAATTCTTCAGCAACTCCATTTCCTTTCAATTTTTCCAATCCAAGACGCAGGTAAGGATGGGTTGATGAATGGGTCTGGGAGTGCATGCATGGGAGTGTGTGAGTGAAGAATGAGTGAGTGAACGGGGAAACAATGAACAAGTCATCAGTCGAACCCCCCCATTAGACCAAAGGCAGGTTTAAGTAACCTCACAGGGAAACAAGAACCTCCTGGCCTTCCCCAAGAAGCTCACGTAACCGATCCCCTCCCTTAGACAAAAAGGGTAATTCAAAATAGAAAATAAACACTTAGTCCCTAAAGCTCCCTCTCTTGTGGAATCATATCCCCCTATAACTCTAGTCCTTGTCTGTCTAGTAGCCAACGATGTGTTTAATATTATTAATGCTCAAAACATTACATTTCTTGGGCATACCGTCCCTGTAATAAATGTTTGGGCACTCAGGCCTCTCAACATTGTAACAATACATTATTTTAAAAATGCGGGTTCGCAACCTGGGGTGTTACACCAGAGTTCTTAGAGAACCCAACAGCCAGTCTCAGGGACATGGCCAGATTATAGGTTAGTGCATTTAAAAACCCTTTCCGAGAAATTGCATGGCTTTTCACGAGGATAATGGGACAAGAAAGTACAACCAACATCTCTTGGATGATTCTGTATATTTTATATTTTACGGTGAAGGAACAAGCCATCTTCCATTGGGGCAAGTTCATTTCCATTGAAATCTCTTCAAAGTTATTTTTTTTTTATGGTTAGTGGAATCAACAACTAGTTGGGCACGTACTCGCGTTACACATGGTCGTGTTATCCAACTGCTACCACTATAACCTCCAGGTGTGGATAGCGGCCCTACACGTTACACACTAGATTAGTCTGGGGGACTTGAACTTGAGACCTCTTTGGAACTTCATTTCCACGGCACTTGCCAATTGAGTTGCTCCCCTGGGGGCAATCTCTTCCTAGTTATTGCAATACACAAGGCAGAAGAATTTATTTATGTCATCTTATTTAATTTTCGCGGTGGCGCATTGTTGTCCATTCCCTGGATTATCTATGTGTAAGAAGGTAAACTGCGAATTTGACCCAATAATCTTCTGGTACCAGATATTATGGAGACACGACGCCTCCCAACATTTTTATGAAGTCTTTAATAATTTTGTTTCAATTTTTAAAGGATTTTCCCTGGATGTCTGACCAGGCGACCAAGTTCTTGGATAGGAAGGGCACACTAGAAGAAATGGAGAACTATAATGTTGGAAGGATTTTTGGGTCCAAACAAAATCATTGCTTCCTTCCATGTCACATATCTGGTACAATGTTTTTTTTTTCTGAAATAGCAAGGCAGTACACCTGTTGCTTGCATTTTTTCCATGAAAAAAGAAAAAGGCAATTCATCCCTCTACCTTGGAAAGTCAGGGATTTCATAGTCAGAAATATGAACAAGATTGACGGTTTCGCGGGCCACTTCCACAACTTCAATTTGAAATGTGTTGAAAAAGAAAAAAGGTTCGACCCTGATGGTATTTTTGTAGAACACATGTTGGCTATCGGTTTCAACAGTTCTTTCACTGACACTATCCTGAATGAATACGAAGATAACGCCTCAACAAGTCATGCTCATGACATCAATGACCTGGAGACAATACTCAGCACCAATGAGTCGTACAAGCAGAAACGAAAAGGCACAGGTGAGAAAATTTCCCAATCCCTGACTGCCACACCTAAGACTACAACATCTCAGAGTAGCACTCCAATGACCTACCCAAGAAAGAAAGTCACACACAGTTCTTCAAGTGAAGGAGGAGATAAGAACCCTCCCTCTGACAAAATTGAAATTTCTCACAAACTTTCTACAAGCAAAAAACGAAAAACAATAGTGCAAGAATAGGAGGGACCGAGGGGAGAAATTGATATCCATGATCTCTCCCTCAAAGATATGGAACTAGAAATTGACATTGACAAAATGTTCCCCGACGATGACCAGCTAGAGAGCACTGCTCCCCATAACCCTGAGATGGAAATAATTGGGACCGATACCTTGGACAAAGAAGAGTCTTTTGCATTTCATAATGTTGTTTTTGAGAGTGAATCCAAAAAATTAGTTATTGAAAAGAGAGATGTAAAGAATAAGAAAGGGAAATCTCGTTCAGAAATGAACCTACGGAACATGCACCCTTCCCAGATCTCCCAGATACATCGAGCAACTGGAAATGCTCTAGAAAACTCTATTAGCAGCCTTGAAGCGGAGAACATCAAGTTAAAGGAGTGAATCAAAGAATTGGAGGGAGCTCTAATGCCTCTTTCAATGTTTTCTACTCTTTTGGCAATGATCGGGCCCACTGCGCCTGCGACAAAGTTAAAAGGATCAGTAAGCCTTCTCACATTAGCCCGAGGCTATGTGGAAAACAATGTAAATATAAGAATGGAATTAATAACAGAAGCTTGGGAGATGTCAAAGAGTATGGTCTCTTTTGGAACAAGAGCGCATGCTTTTCATGAGTATCTGCAAGCAGATCTCGAGAACGAGCAAGGTTTCTACCTCGATGTAGTTGTACCATTTGGTGTTAAAGTTACTAGTATGACAGAATTCAGAAGAAGAGAGGAATATCTCCCTTCCTTGGATAGAATAAACCAACTAAACGCATGCTGGAAAGAAAAGGTTAAAAACCTTAATGGTATCGTTCAAGCATGTAGCCAGGCCATATCTAGAAGAGACAAACTATTCAAGAAGCTAACTGAGATAGATCTAGCTGGCAACACCAATGAAGTCCAAGACCCGGAATTGATATTCAACTCGTTGTTTTTAACAAAGCAAGCATTTGATGATCGATTTCAGATCTATAAAAGACTATCATTTGAAAATTTCTATGGCATTCTTGAATATGGTGAAGATGACGTGAAAAACTATCTAGTCAGTTATTCGATTAAAAACCAAGATATTCAAGAAGCATTGTACATAATCTCTATTGACCTAAGGGACTTGGAAAGTGAATAGTTCAATATAAAAATCCAGCATGAAATCAACGGGGTGCCCATGAGGAGCTACATCGAAGAGTGGTTGAAAAAGGTTGTTGACAAGATTACCAATGAAGGGAAAAGGACGCTTCACACGGTTCTCATAATCGTCGAGGAAAGCCATAAAAGGACATCAGCAAGAAAATGACAAGGCATGGGACACAATCATAGTAATTTGATATTGATCACATTCTTATGTCTTTGTCGATGTCTTCATCCAATTACTCTATCTCTTTAAATACAAAGTTTTAACCGAGGACTGACAATTTTCTCTTTATTCTTGCCAGTCTTGTTGTTTTCCATCACCAACTTTCTTCTTTATACAAGCTTGATTCTTGTACATATTTTCTTTGTAGTCTGCGGGAGCCCCAATCCCAGTCATTATGGCAGACACATTTAAATTTCACAAAATATGTACTGAACTATATATTTTTTTACAAATTCCAAGACAACTATTTTGGGAAATATTCTCAAATGTGTATTGTAACCTAGTTTATCTTAATATAAAATATTTGAGGTTGTTGTATGGTGATTTTCAATGTTTTGTGTTGTTATTTTGAATTTTGTAATTTTTTTTAAATTAACTCATTTCCTTGTACATGTTGGGGTCATGTTCTTGTTTAATATTGTGCATATGTTACAACTTCCTATATTTGAGAACATGCTTCCATATACAAAATGTTAAGTTATATATTTTTTCTCTATTGCTTATGGGTTTGACCAAAATTTGCGAGTCAAAAACACCCTTCAAATTGGAACATGGTTTACATTTCGACCACAAATAATCTATTAAGATACATTAATATGAATACATTTGAAATAAATATAAACAAAATCTCTTTAAACTTGAACTTGACTTTCTCGAGCTCCTGAATTGGAACACCCTTCAAATTGGAACATGCTTTACATTTTGACCACAAATAATCTATTAACATAAATTAATATGAATACTACTGAAATAAATATAAACAAATTCTCTTTGACTTAGTCACATTTCTATAATCGTGGGTTCCCGGATTAGTGGACTGACAGATCCTCATCTCTATCTATATCGTCACATCATGAGCCTGATCGACCGTCGTCCCTTTCAACACTTAGCCAATTATGTCACCGCGAGGTCTCGACTTAGCGCTATCGAATTCTTATGCCACGTGTTTCGTGATATTCATCTTACACCCAACACTTCTATGATTTACCATTCGACCTCGAACCCCTGGAACTCGCAACCTTCACTATACTCGGGTTCACAAAAGTTTCAAACCATTTATCGCTCCCTTAAATCCCCACCACATTCCCGCCCTTCCCAATGCACATTCATTGTGATTTTACTAGTGACAACTCAGCACACAGGTTCGCTTATTGGCATTAATAAGCAAAAAACGCATTAAACCGTGATTTACGAGAGTTTGACCAACCGTCGTTGTTTTTCATACCTAGCCAATTCTATGGCCGCCGGTTCCTGGGTTGGCGCAATCGAACTCTCATTCCCCGTGTTCCGTGATATACATCTTGCACCCAAAACTTTCATGATCTACAATTCCATACTTAGCCAATTTTATGGTCGTCGGTTCCCGGGTTGACGTTATTATAAATCTTGCACCCAAAACTTTCATGATCTGCAATTCCGTGATATACATCTTTCACCCAACACTTTTGTGGTCTACGATTCCTCCATATCGCAAGCTTCACTCTACCCGAGTTCATAAATTTTTCAAAGCATTTATCGCTACCTTCCATTCCCGCCACCTTTGTGCCCTTCCCAATGCACATTTATTATGCTTTTACTAGTGACAACTCAACACACATGTTCGAAAAAATTGGCATTAATAAGCGAAAACCTCGAGGACATCTCCCATTAATACGCATTAAACCGCGATTTACAGGAGTTCGAACGACCACACTTCCTTTCCATGCTTAACCAATTTTATGGTTGTGGGTTTGCAACTTGGTGCTATCGAACTCTCATTCCCCGTGTTCCGTGATATACATCTTGCACCCAAAACTTTTTTGCTCTACAATTCCACCCCGCACTTGAAATAATAAGCTTCACTCTACCTGGGTTCACAAAAAGTTTCAAAGCATTTATTGCTCCCTTCCATCCCTGCCACCTTTGCACCCTTCCCAATACACATTAATTATGCTTTGTTTACTAACAACTCACCACACAGGTTCGAAAGGATTGGCATTAATAAGCGAAAACCTCGATGACATCTCCCATTAAAACACATTAAACCACAATGTACACGAAAACCTCAAGGACATCTCCCATTAATACACATTAAACCGTGATTTACGGGAGTCCGACCGACCGCCCTTCCTTTCCATACTTATCCAATTTTATAGTTGTGAGTTCCCGGGTTGTCATTATTGAACTCTCATTCCCCGTGTTCCGTGATATACATCTTGCACCCAAAACTTATGTGATATACAATTCCACCCCGCACTCCTCGAACTCGCAAGCTTCACTCTACTAGGGTTCACAAAAAGTTTCAAAGCATTTATCGCTCCCTTCCATCCCCACCACCTTTGTGCCCTTCCCAATGCAGATTAATTATGCTTTGATTACTGACAACTCACCACACAGGTTCAAAAGCATTGGCATTAATAAGCGAAAACCTTGAGGACATCTCCCATTAAAACGCATTAAACCGCGATTTATGCCACATTATATTATCAGATATCTTCTTCACATGTTACGTTTCATATTACTTTATGGGAAGATTTCATTTCATACTAATTGCTTTGTTCCTGCCATCTATTTCTGGGTAGATTCTTTTTCAATAACTGTAAAGTAAGATATAAGTTATATCTTAAATTACTATTTAATGTAATTTCAATATAGCTTCTAATATTTACTATTTTCTTATCATTTCCTTTCTAAAAAACAATTGAACATAACTTTTTAATATATATTTTTTAGTTTTTTTTCATTTACTTTTACATATTTCAACTTTCATTTGGTTATTGTTAAAGATCTATTCTAATTACTCTTTACTTACCATACTGTTAATTTATGTTTTTTTAACAATATTCCTTGTCTCTCCCCATCTTCCAAAAATCATCATCATGGATAATTATAAGGTGCCAACTTTCATCTCCATTCCCAAATCTACTTGGCAAGGACTAAGCTGCCACACAACACTTGTTCATAATGTGACGGCCTATAAAATATTATACAATGAAAGAATATTATTGATTTTATACCTAAAGTGAATTATTTCATACAAATAGCAAAATAAATGTTTATTAAAATTAGCACCAAATACAGGTTTTAAAACTAAATTTGGTAGAGTATTGTCTTATGCCAAAAACCAATTACCTTGGTGCATCCTTAAATATAAAACTCTTTTATATGTGGGTTAGAAATTCTAAAATTCCATAAAACATTTTAATTTAGAATTTCTCAAGTATAATTTAAAATGTATCTAAATATATTGGTATGAGCCTTTTTTAATTACCAAAGTAGATCCATTTTAAACTCAAATCTATCAAGTATCAAGAGGGATCAATTTTTTCTCAAGTAGGGTTGTGACTGGGGGAAACACGCCACACATAAGACAAGGTGGACAAAGTAGGCCATATAGAGGGAAGGGACAAGGGTCGAAGTCGTGGAAACCTAACAAATAAAAGCAAAGGGTGGTTCTAGGGGGGATGTCGAGCTGGAAGAGACCTGTAACCTGGCTCTTTGTGCATTGGTTGGTAGGCTATATTACAGAGATCTGTGTAGACAGAGCTTACAGGAGTGGGTGATTAAAACCTGGGATCCTATGTTGGGATACTCACCGGAGCTAGTGACCCTAACTAGGGGCTAGTATTGTTTCATTTTCAACACACCATAGGACTCATTGAAAGTCTTAGGTAAGACTTGGGTCATTAATGGTGGCATCCTAATGTTGAAGAGATGGAGGGTTAGTTTTGACCCCACAACTGAATATTTCCAGTTCAAACACATATGGGTATTGCTTCTAGGTCTACCTTTATAGATCTGGAATACCTTTATAGCTCTGGAATGTCAGAGCTCTTGCAACTATTGGAAATGAGTTGGGTCGTTACATCATAGTGGATGAAGAGGCCCTCAAAGGGACGGATAAAAGAATAGGGAAAGTCCTGGTCAAACTGGACATACACAATGGTCTACTGGAGACCCTGGACATAGAATGGAGAGGGAGGGTCTATGGACAAAATTTGGACTATCTAGGAGTTCCCTTCAGATGCTCTTATTGTCATAAAACGAGGCATTTTACATAAGGATTGTCAAGGGTTTGATCTGGATTATTTTCAGAACAAAATGAAAGCAAAGATATTACAATGAAATTCACATAAAAAATGCAGAAATTGAGAAATACAACAATACATGGTTTCTATTAATGAAAGAAATGTACAGAGACTGTAAACATATAGAGTGCAAGACTCACTAGAATGGTGGCAGATTTATCTCTGAGAAGAGATGTAGCGGCTACGCTCATTTGAAAGAAGATGATTACAATGAGGCTCTGAAGGTCTTTTTATGATAAACACGAATGCCAAAACCCTAGACATCCAAAAACCTAACCCTAGGAGATGAAGCGTCAAAAGTCATGTGGGCCCCATTGGGGTAAGTTAGTACATTAATTTCTTAGGGTCGTAAATTTTGCATACGATCTCTATTTTAGACGTGTGATAGCTCGTTGGAAAGGTATTTTCGAGAAATACGCATTATGCCATCAAAATTTGATTCTGTCTATAGTTTGACTATGGCAAGCAAAACAAATATTGTTTAGAGCCCCAAAACATCCCTAGAAGTACAAAAAGATGTACTGACATGAAAAATTCCAAAATAAGCCAGTTGGAATAGGTGGGTGGCCACCAATATCCACCTAGATGTTGTGTAGGGATTCAAGACATCCACATAAGTGCAGAACCCACAATTACAAAGAAATGTACCCATTACAGAGAAACATGTTGAACTAAAAACTGTCGAGATGAGCCAGATAGAAGTTGGAACAGGTGGGTGGCCACCGATATCCACATGGATCAATCCTCCCCCTTAGGAAGCAATAGTCTACATTTTGTTGAGTGCTTAGGGAAGAGGGGAAAGTGTTTTCTGAATCTGAATCTTGGTGAGTTGTGTGCCTTGTTGGAGAAGTTGCGCTACTTGGTTTGTGGAAGGTTGTCATGAACCTGTTGTTGGTGGGGTTGAATCTGTTCCATCAACCTGTTGTCTCTGGGCTTGACGGGGCATTGTGTAGGTACCATCGTAGGTGACGAAATAATTTCTGCAATCTGCTTCTGCTTGATAGAAGGTGTTGAGGTCGCAATGGTTGTTAGGGCCTTATGTCCATCCTTTGAACAGATTGTGAAGAGGATGAATTTTGCAGTATGAGAGATTACCTTGCGGCATTGTTTTGGTGGAACATTAGTTGAAACTACCTTTGGTATCATGCAGATCTAACCCCCAAGAGTAATAATGACACTACGGCATCGAGAGTCATAAAAAACATGATGTTTCTACATATATGGTTGACCCAAAACATCATAGATATCAAGAGGGGAAACATCACACACTACCTCATCCTTGAAGGGTTGGATGCCATAGGATAGGCAACATTGTCGGCTAACACGGAGATCCCATCCCTGGTGAAGGCACCCGATGTTGTATGGTTGCGGGTGTGGTGTTGTTGACAACCCCAATTGTTTGTCGACCTTAGCTGAGATGATGTTCTTCTGGTTGTCGTTATACACAATGAAATGCAATGGGGTCCCCTTTACCCACATCTGTGAATGGAAGAGGCACTCCCCCTCTTTAGGATCTACTGGTTCTTCTGGTTGAATTGTTGCGGTCACAAAAGTAGCAGTGGGGTCTGTGTCGATGATCTATCTATTTTGAATATTTTCTTGATCATATTCTAAATCAGTGTTTGGCTCCTTGACTTTGACCTCGACCACCAATTATTGTTTCGAGCGACATTCATCGGTGTTGTGCCAGGGGATTTTGTGGAAGTCGCACCACTTCCCAGTGTCATTCGTCATCTTTCCCTTACCCTTCTTTTCCTGTCCCTTGGACTGGTTGTCTGGAGGCTTTTGGTTAGGGTCATCTTTACCATGCTTTGGTTGTTGCGGATTTGCAGACCCAAACTCCCATTTGTTCTGGTGCCTATATATTTGCTCGATTTTGACAGCATATCGATAGGCAAATCCCAATGATGAGATGTTTAGGAAATCCATTTCGGTTTGGATGTACCTATGCAGAGCCCCACAGTATTTCAGAACCATGTGTCGCTCGGAGTCTTTGATACCCAGCTTGGTGCGCAAGGTATGGTAAGTATTTTTGAACTCCAACATTGTTTGGCTCTTCACTTTCCACAGTGTAGTCCATCTCATGTACTGGTCTTCATAGTTATCAACAAGGTACTATTGTTCCTTGACCACATCAAAAAAAAAATCCCAAGTGGGCTCAACCCCATATATTCTAGATTCCTTCATGGAACTTTGCTCCTAGTAAGTTTCCCACCAATATTTGACATGGGAGAGAGCCTTGAGGAGTGCGAAGGTGATCTTTTCCCTATCGGAAAAATTATGAACAGAGAAATAACCGTCTAGCAGATTCAACCATTTTTCTAATGCATCTACATATATCTGACCTTCAAATATTGGAATATCAAACTAACTTGTACCTTGAAGGGAGAGGTTACTCCAAAGTGGCTACTTGATGAAGATGCATATGTTGTTATTGACAGGTGTTGAAGGATGTGGGAAAAATGATCCATCGTTTCGTCCCTCTATCACGTGTGAGCTTGCTCAAGCAATAGGTTAATAGAATCTTTTGCTCCTTCATTTTTTATTTTCTGCTGCCATAAAGGGTTTATTGGGTGTGCAAGAGAGATTATCCTCAAGAGAGACAAGATCAAGACCCAACTTTCTATACTCAGACCTTGTCGAGGACATGCACTGAAAAATAATCAAGAGCAACCTTCTCTGATACCACTGATCCAGATTATTTTTGAAACGAAACGAAAGCAGAGATATTACAATGAAATTCACATAAAAATTGTCAGAAACAAAGAAATACAACAATACATTATTTATATTAATGAAAGAAATGTACAAAGACTGTAAAAATACAGAGTGCAAGACTCGCTAGAATGGTGGCATCTTTATCTCTGAGAAGAGATGTGACGGCTACGCTCATTCGCAAGAAGATGATTACAATGAGGCCCTGAAGGTCTTTTTATAATAAACATGAATGTCAAAACCCTAAACATCCAAAAACCTAACCCTAGGAGATGAAGTGCCAAAAGTCATGTGGGCCCCGTTGGGGTAAGTTAGTACATTAACTTCCCAATGTTGTAACTTATGCATACAATCTTCGTTTTAGGCATGTGATAGCCCGTTCGAAAGGTATTTTAGAGAACTACGCATTATGTGATCAAACTTTGACTCTGTCTATAGTTTGACTGTGGCAAGCCAAGAAAACACTGTTTAGAGCCCCAAAATGACCCTAAAAGTACAAAAAGATGTACTAACATGAAATTTTCCAAAATAATCCAGTTGGAATAGGTGGGTGGCCACCAATATCCACCTGGATGTTGTGTAGGGATTCAAGATAGCCCTGTAAGTGCATAACCCACAATTACAAAGAAATGTCCCAATTACAGAGAAACGTGTTGAACTGAAAACTGTCCAGATGAGCCAGTTGGAAGTTGGAATAGGTGGGTGGCCACCGATATCCACCTGGATCAGTGTTTGAGGAGGAAGAGGAATAAAAAACTTTAATGCTCAAGAAGGAGACACTTTATGAGTCCGCGGGGGTGGACTCATTCTGGAATGGGGACTACAACGCGACTGAGGAAGCAATGTCGTCTCTTGCGCCGGACACTGATGCTGGTAAGTTACAAAAGTTTTTCCCTTCTTTTGTCTCCACGTTGTCGGCCTTTGATCTTGATACTTTGAAAATGTATACCATCCTGGCCTATGCTACACAATCTACTTTACCTACACAAGTTAGCCCCGTGCAAGAATTGGGAGGGATGCAGGCTCAAGGGACCGACGACTTTATCTTGGGGCTGGGGGGAGGATCTGACTATACACCCTTTAGTGGACAGCCAGGGTGTGGAGGGTCTTACTTTTGATATTGTTGGGTGGAGAAGGGATGTATAGGGTTTCAGGGAGTTAGAAGTTGGGGAGTGCTCATTGGGGGTGATCCTAGATTCCCTGGTTCCTTCGTACTGAGATTCTTTGACAGCAACACCACTTCCATTTTATAGGGGTTGAGATGAGATTGGCCGAGAGGTGATTACACTTGCTGACAATTTTGGGGGGTGGGCTGAGGATTTAGTAGGGAATGATTGTTCCTGGTCGAGGGGGTTGGGGTGAGATATCTCTCCCTTAATGACTATAAGTGCACGTAGGAAAGTACTAGCAAGTGCTACGATTTTGAATCTCCAAGACAACGACAAAACTAAACAATGGGCTCTTAGAGGCATTAAATCCCTAGCCAGAGCCAAGTAATGATCCTCCTCACACTAAATCTTAGGGGAGTTGGAGGGGCTCTGAAGTTAGCCTCCCTCTGCAGATTACTTTCAAGAACTTTGCCTAATATTTTTTTTTTTCTAAGAAACCCTGGTAGAGGAAAGGAAAGCTATAGATTTTGTGACAACTTTACGTCCTAACTGGTTATTCACTGCTTGAATTACCAACAATGAGTCCCCAATCAATGATGTTTTTGATATTCCTTCCTCCTTAGCCATAGTAATCCCACATCATGTCTCATAAACTTCGACCAGATTATTTGACACATTCTCTATGCCCCAACCATAATTCACTACTTAATTTCCTCTGAAATCTTGGATTGTCCCCCCCATGCCCCTGAAATTTGATCCCTCTTAGTGCTCGATAGATATGGGTGTTGATATTATGGTAGTTGCGGGATGTATTTACCTCCACGTGTAAACATGACGAGAATATAATATTCCGGGAAGAAAGAATAAACCCTAGTGAGTTGACTAATAACCCTAGAAGACAAGTCGGTTCAAGAGGATAATTTGTATTAGGTTATTAGCCTCCAAGAGAAGAAGTCATCCAGAAGAAATATTATATACTGAGTAAATAGGCACCCAAAATGAGAAGTCGGCCCAGGTAGTTTTCTAGTTTTAGTATAAATACAGGAGGCCAGTCTTCATTCTGGTAGGCATTCTCAGAACTGCAAAGCTCACTTGTGTGCACTGCAGTTAGCCAGCTTGTGCGCAAGTTTGGAGGAGAGCTATCATTGCAGCTGTTGCAGCTAATAGATTACGTTTTGGCTTGGACTATCTCTTGGTTATGGTTTGGATTATCTGATCAACTCTTGTTTATTGCGTTATCCTTGGAGAAAGGTGTGCCACCCTTTGTTTGGCTATCTAGCCTAGGGTTTGCTTCTGGAATGATTCTTTGTCAAGGTTAAGGTGCTCGGAGGGTGGCTTCGCCCTATGGCTGGGTGACAATAATGATATTGTCTATGGTAAAACGAGCACATCCATCATATTCTAACATGTTATGGGCCCACACCCCCTTCATTTAGTCTAACCGATGGAAGGGAGCATAGCCATAAGGATATTAAGCTTGTTGAAGAATTGTCGCTAGGGTTTCTAGCAGGAGCAGTCACCAAAGCACTATTGCTAGGGTTACTAGCAGGTACAGTTGTAGAAACCCTAATCCTCTCATCGAGGCACCTTAAGTAAAGTGATTGACCTAATTTACTAATAGACCAGTGTGCCTCAGCCTAGCGCATCTTCTGGTACTCTCAGCAAGCTAAGACGTCAAGTTTGAGTTTTTGGTCAAATCTAGGGTTGACCAAGTCAAGGCAACCATGACTTACTCTATGAAGTCAGAAAACAAGTTAGATGTGGATTCTAACTTCAGAGCGTAAAGACAAGGATTGACCTCATCCTTGCCAAGAATAAAGTGTTGGATATCCTGAAAGGAAAGATCGTGGAACCAGAGTTTGAAGAAGGAAAAGAGAAGGAACCATAGAACATTGAAGTTATGGAGAAGTTCAAAGACAGACCACTAAAAGACAGAATGTCAATGCCATGAGTATCATAGTGGACTCTATAAAATACCACTTGATACCCTACATCTCCCATCTTGACTCATCAAAGAAGATGTATGATGCCCTAACAAACCTCTTCTCAGCCAGAAACCTTGGACAAGTAATGAGTTTGAAGAATGAGCTCTGTGACATGAAGATGAATGATGATGACAGCATAACATCATACTTTGTGAGAATCTCTTAGTTAAGAGATCAACTACAGGTTATTGAAGAGATCACTTCAGATAAGGAATTGGTAAGCATAGTACTCAATGGTATTCCCAAGACATGGGATGCAGTTGTTGCAAGCATGAACACAAGGAAGGAGTATCCTAAATTTGAAGAACTTTGGACTTGTTGTGCTCAAGAAGAATCAAGGATAAGTGAAAAGAGAAACCTCAAAATAAGTACGATGATTAAGCCTTCACAGCAAGATTCAAGAATTTCAGGAACAAAAGGAAGTTTGGTTCAAAGAAGAAGCCAAATCAAGAGAAATATATGTCAAGAATACAATGCTTCAATTGTCAAAAGTATGGTCACTACAAGAATCATTGTCCTGAGTTAAAGAGAAGGAAGGAAACACATGAAGGATTAGTTGCCGAAGAAAGGGAACCCTCAAAGAAAGCCAAGCAAGACAAAACAAACTTCTTCTTCTAAGACAAGGTAACAATACACTTCAGAGTTCTTGTATATACCATGTTTTTCTGTACATATCTTGCATATCTATTTTCTAGAAGATAATATGTTCAAAGAGAAACTATACTTATGGAAGAACAACAAGATAAGGACTGCTATCACTATGAATATAAGACAAGGTGCAAGATAAGCCAAAAATCAGAAAGAAACCTAGAAGAAGTAAAGACAGAAAGAAGTCAACAATCAAAAGGAATTTGGAAAAAGATTTGTGACACTTTGCAGAAGGCAATAAGGCTGCAGACGGAAGCGTGGACTCTCCTAGATGGAGGGAGCCAATTATTTATTACCAAAATAAGAGCATGCATTCATACATGAAGCAAGGATTATGAGGGAGCTAATCCTATGATCCATTGAAGATGAAGAAGTATATATATCCATGGTAGCATCCATGAAAAGCAGTATGTGTTCAGTTTGACTTTAGAAGAAGTCTTCTCTGAAAGAGAAGCCTCAAAGTATACCTGGTTGTCCATTCACATCCATGATCCTATGATGAAAGGAAAAATACGAAATATTCAGGGCATGGAATCTATAGAAAACTCCATGAACTCAAGAGCTAAAGAGAAACATGAGAAATAACATGAAGATTCCAAGAGAGAAAGAAAAGACAGAACAACCAGTCATTTTATTGAGAATCACAAGACTACCAACATGATATGAACTCACTAAAAGAAATCAAACAGAGGAACTGAAAGTTGTAATGAAGAACAATGTATGAAAGACTTATGAATGTAAGCATTACGAGATCCAGAACTAGAGGTTCTCCCATATGGAGGGAGAAGACTATGATGATTGTTTGTTCCAGTAAACCAGACATACCTCTACATGAGCCACTATATCATCCACAATATTCATGGGTTGGAGCTTACATCAGATGAATGCAAAGACTTTTCTCCATAATAGATGAAGAAAGAGCATATGCAGAGCAACCTCAAGGCTTTGAGGTATACCAGAAAGAGACCCTTGTATGCAGATGGAAGAAGACAACTTGGTGGAGAACCTCCAATGCACAACAAAAGTGTGGCGAAGACTTTCTATAACAGAGATATTGTATCAAAATGGTTACTCAGAAGCTCAGGATGATGGTTTGCTAATCCATGACAAACTCTCATGATGGCAGAGGAAGTACCACTTGGATATGTTCCAGTTTGACCGTTGCCACAATGTTATGAGCTAGAAAGAAACAAAGATGAATCCAACAATGATATACTATATTGATCAGAGCTATATGAAGCCTTCAGAGAAGACCGATGTTCCAGAAAGACCGAAGTACATTGAGATCAAGCATTACATTCCCCGTGATGAAGTCCAAAAAAGGGAAAGTGGTTCTCCAATATACATCTCCACAGATGAGTAGATAAGAAGACATTTTGGTAAATCCTTTGTCCAAGATGAAAGAGTTTGTGTACTCAAGCTAGAGCTCATGGAGACAACTTCCTTATTGAAAAAGGAAGAGATGGATCCCAGGTTGGGAGGGAGAAATGATGTGTTATTGATTTATGGACAGTCATTTTTCAGTTCGAAAAATGGTCCAGGATGAGTAGTTCCTTTCCAGTTTGGAAAGTGGTTTGAGATTTCTGATGGACAAGCATTTTCCAATTCGGAAAATGGCCCAGATCGAACGGTCATTTTCGTAATGAAAATGGTTCGATGGATTGTTGATGTACCATAGACATAGATTTCCCATTGTGGTTAACATGGGGAATGGTTTAGGACAATATCTCTTCTTGAGGGTTACTCAAGAAGACTGGTCCGCCTCACCGAACAATCATTCTTTCGAAGCTCACAGTTGTGAGAAATTTTTAAGAATGGTCTATTTTGGAGGTTGGTGTAGGACAGTCATTTCCTTTGGAAATGTTCCGGACAGTCATTCATTAGGGCAGATTCATTCTCTCCAGGTTGCACTTTGTTTAGTGCCGGAGGAATGGCCCAGGGTGGGGAATGGTCTAGGCTCATAAATTGGGACAATTATTCTTCCTTGCTTGAGAAGAATAGTCCAGATAGCTCATCATCAATGTTTGACCTTCTGAGCGAAGATGCTCTTCCAGATCTCACAGATGTGAGTGGAAGAATGGCCTAGATGATTCAGTTTATATCATAACAATGTTTTCGATGCAGGTTGATATCGAATGATTGTTATGGAGACTGTATGTCTCTAGACAGTAGATGTATGCTACTGTGGTGGAATGTATTCCATTGTTTTTTACTATACGTCACTGATTAAATATCTATGTGCTACTTGGTGTGGTAGTGTACCACTGGATTGTAGTTGAGTACTACTATGGATAGACACAATTGTGTTATATTGAATGATATTGTTCTGATTTCCTTGAAGACTATCAACATTGTTGGAAATGATTATCAGCTAGATGGATGATCAATGGACAGAGATTTCCCAGAAGGAAAATGGTCCAGGACATTTATTCTTCTAGGACATATGTCTGGATTAGAAGAATGGTTCTTGTGTCACTCTATGGAGTGAGTGACTTATCCAACATCATGTCTGATTACTCAGATGGAGTATGATTTCGAGAGATGATGCAGTTGATGACACTGACAGTGATGATGGTGCTCATGATCTAATCATGAGATAGTCTATACGACTATGTTGATTCTATTGGGTGAATGGTATGTTTGTGCTAAAGACCATTGCCTTCAATACCTCCCTAGCTAGGAGGGAGTGTTGATATTATGGTAGTTGCAGGAGGTATTTACCTCCACGTGTAAACCTGACGAGAATAGAATATTTCGGGAAGCAAGAAGAAACCCTAATGAGTTGGCTAATAACCCTAGAAGACAAGTCGACTCAAGGGGATAATTTGTATTAGGTTATCAGCCTCCAAGAGAAGAAGTCGACCAGAAGAAATATTATATACTAAGTAAATAAGCACCCAGAATGAGAAGTCGGCCCAAGCAGTTTGTCAGTTTTAGTGTAAATACAGGAGGCTAGTATTCATTCTGGCAGGCATTCTCATAACTGCAGAGCTCACTTATGCGCACTGCAGTTAGCAAGTTTGTGCGCAAGTTTGGAGGAGAGTTGTCGTTGCAGCTACTGCAGCTAGCAGATTACGTTTTGGCTTGGATTATCTCTTGGTTATGGTTTGGACTATCTGATAAGCTCTTGTTTGGTGCGCTATCCTTGGAGAAAGGTGTGCCACCCTTTGTTTGGCTATCTAGCCTAGGGTTTGCTTCCGGAATGATTCTCTGTCAAGGTTAAGGTGCTTGGAGGGTGGCTTTGGCCTATGGTTGGGTGACAATAGTGAAATTGTCTATGGTAAAATGAGCACATCCATCATATTCTAACAATGGGTTTAAGATGGATCTACATTGGTTTAATTTCTTAGGTGTTGTCATGTAAGCATACATAGTTGTTTATTTTTTATTTGATTTTTTAGATGTTTCCATGTAAACATACGTATTTATTTGTTTTTTATTTATTTATTTTTGTCACGTAAACATCTCCCCCATACGTTTTAGAGAACCTCGATACTCTCGGTGCAACAAGTTTACTAAATTTGAATATTTAGATGAAAATTTATTAAAAATAAAATTAAATGTCATCATAATAATGACGAAGAAAAATGCTCATTACATTTAGTCTAAGTAATTGTGTGATGGAGTGTTATCCTCCCTACTAAATGAGGGTGGGGAAGGCGAGAGATATTAGGGAAAGCTTATTAAGATTTGAATGAGAGTGAGGGCGAGGGTAGGGGGAGATATTAGGGAAATATTGATACGCAGTCATACTAGAGATATTAGGGAAAACTTAATTAGGGTGGGGTGCGACGGTGGGGAGATATGAGGGAAAGATTAATTAAGGTGGGGTGGGGGGAGATATTAGGAAAAACTTAATGAGATTTCCCTAATACCTCCACCCTCATCCTCATCTAATAATCTCTCCAACTTTCCCTACTATCTCTCCCCACCACCACCACTCTCACCTAATACGTTTTCCTTAATATCTCTCCCCATCTCCATCTCCACCCTCATATTGGTGGGGGTGGGGGAATAAGTTTTCCCTATTATCCCTCCATTCCCACTAATAAACTTTATCTGTGATATCTTCACGGCCCCAAAAATATCATAGAAAATTTAATAAACTAGGTTGAGGTAAAAGTGACAAGCTTTCCCTAATATCTCTTGTGAACCCCATTTTCATAATATTTTTTCCAACCCCACTTTCATATAAAGGTGATTGATTGAAGGAAGAAATTAAGAAACTTATTATTCCCTTAATTAACATGGCTTTACAAAATCCACACTACAACAATAGGTGAGAATGTATATGGTGGAGTAGTTGTATAGTGGTTGTAAAAGAAGAAATTTTTTTGATCACAAATATTCCAATAAATAAGATTTAAAGAAGTAAAAGGAAAATTAAATTGGAAAAA
>JZKD02S2153026.1:0-38103 GCA_000966675.3 Picea glauca | reverse complement strand
CATCTGCTAATTCGAAACTGGAGTGAGCACCATCAAACTCCAAAGTCCACATTCCATTGGTATCTTGACACTTTTTATCTCGAGATGTAGGGTTGATTGCATATAAACTTCCCATTTTGTCATCCAGGTAAAATATTTCATCCATGGGACCCTTTGGGGAATCAACCTAGTACCTAACGATGGGATCTCTATAGAGGGTAACAAAACCATTCTCGGGGTGAGGGATGGTAGCATATGATAAGTCCATTTCAAGGATACCTCCCAAGTTTTCCGCCCATTCCCTGGATAATAACATCCCCCAAGCATCATGTATATCAATCACTACAACGTTAATCACAAGGGAAATGAAAGGAAAGGCAACCAGGATAACCCTAAGGTCCTTAATCAAGCCACATACTGTGATAGGTTTAGACTCTACTCCACACATGTTTCAGTAAGGTCGTGATATTTCAAGGCCATGTTTTTGCATCACCTTTAAAGGAATAATATTCATGGAGGCACCTGAATCTAACATACAATTATGGAGGGTGAACTCGTTCACCGGGAGAGAAATGAAGAAGGGTGCATGCTTTCAACATTTTTCTACCAATATTCTCATCATGAAGGACTATAGGAAGATCCTCTTCATCTTGAGATTCTTCAAGGTCAAGGTTTTGTGAAGGAGTGAGGTTGTCAACCTTTTCATCTTCACTAGGGCCAAATGATGGTGGAAAATCATCGAGTTTGAAAATTTCCAATTTATCACCATCCTCCTTGAAGGTAAGAGAGATAATTTCTTCCTCAAAGGTCCCATCTTCCTCTCCTAGTTCTTCATTCGTGAGTGTTTGGAGTTGTATTTTAGTCACCTTAGAAATACTCACAATTTTGGTGTGCCACTTTCTCTTAGTGACTGGCTATGGTTCTTCACGAGATGTATATGCCCATGCAATATCATTTGTGTCTAGTTGAGAGGGTGCACACTCTTCATCTAGGGCATTTACCTTGGTCATGAGGGTCTCATGGGATAGCACAATATTTGTAATATTTCCATTAAGAGTACTCATCATAGGATGATAATAAAGTTCACATGATTTTAAATTTCTTTCTATTTGGTAGGCAAGATCTTGTGCCTCCTCGAGGGTCTTAAGGGACTTATCTTTTAACAAGAATTGAAACTGCCCTTTGAAATAATTTATATAGTGGGATAAGGTAACTACCTGTGTGGATATTCTTTTGAGGGAAAAATCTCCTATCAAGGTATTAAATCTAGCATTGAAATATTTTACATACTCTTTCTCATATTTTCAAATCTTGTGAAATTGTGAAAAGAAAAAATCTTGATATTTTCCATCACCCCACTTTTTCATGAAAGCATTCTCCAGATCCTCCCATATTCTCTACTCTTTCTTGGGAGGTTTTTATACCATGCCCTAGTTTTCCTACCAATGAGGTAGAGAAAAGTATCATGATCACATCCAAGTGTTGGTTTTTGGCCTCGTGGAAGCCTTACTCATTGTAGAACCTACTCAAATGATAATCATCCTTGGTATCATAACTACCATAGAATTTTGACATCCAATAGTTAGCCCTCTTGGGCATGTCATGGGAAAACCATGGATTTTACTCATATCCAAAGGTCCACACACATTGATAGAGGCCCATTTTGGAGGAGCCATGGGGGAAATGGGCTTATAATGACGCCCAATATGGGTTGTCATTAATGATCAACTGGACTCAAAGCCTAAGGAGACTTTCAATATACTTGAAGGCACATGGAAGTAAGACTCTAGGTTTAGGTGTTGTCTAATGTAATACTACTCAAGTGGGTAACAACATGGGTCACACGAACTTCCAACAGAGCGATATGTAATCTCTAGGTATCCCCTTGAAATCACATGTTTCCCTGCATGTATTGATCCCAAACCATAGTTTTTAAATTTTCAACAATATAACTCCCCATTTTTATTTATAAACACTGAGTGTGCATCTTTTCATCCATTGGAGTCTCCAGATGATCCATCAAAAATATCATCAAAGGAAGACGAGGGAATCATCCTCAGTGGAGTCACCAAGTCAACTTGAGAGATAAGGGATTCGAGAGAAAGTTAACCGAGGATATGTCGTTGAGGAGAATGACTCAATCCTCTCTCTGACAACGACATCAAAAATTTATCACAGGATTTGTGTTTGTGAAAATCCCTACCACAAGTCCCCAAATATTGTGTAACAATGAAAGATCCTACCACTGTCACCTTAGTAAGAACTTCCCTCGTTTTAGTTATAGAAGAGGTCCACCACAAGGGAGGCTTCCCTCGTGACCTCAAGGGATCAAAGTAGCAAGTATAGTATCTAAGCCTATTGTTCCCTCTCCTGGTCACCTAAAGTTTGGTCTAAGTCAAGGTAGTAGAAGTGATATGAAGTTGATTGAGTATCTTCCTAGAACAAAAACACTTTATAGAATATACGTAATGATTTCCAAGTTCAAACATGTAATTAATACTTATTTAAGACACTAGAAAAAGTAAATTGCAGTGGTTGTTATAAAATTACAACAATTAATAGTGATACAACAATAGTAAAAGATTTGTAACAATAGCAATTATTAGGGTTCAAAATTGCAACAATTGACTATGAAAACAAAGCACATATCCACTAGAATGAAAACATAACACATATACACTAGAATGAAAACATAGCACATATCCACTAGAAAATAAGAGTGTTATCATATGGTTGTAGCAAAATTTTGTAACAACAACAAGTTTATTAGCAAGTTAACCAATATTAGTGTTAGTAAATTTAGTAGAGAGCTTAAGAGAGTTGAAAGAGAGTATTTTTTTATCACTTCACCATGAGAGAGCGTTAAAACCAATTCCTTTTGAGGGTTATGGAGTCTTCTAATAGAAAATGAAACTAAGGTTGAAGGTTGAGCTAGTAGAAACTAAGAGGTAGGGTTTAAACTCTAAGGTGCTAACACATTATGGCCTTAGGGTTTAAACATTGAAGAGAAGGATTTCTAGAGTGCAAGCATGTTTGGTCTCTAGCAATCATTTCTCCCTTCTTAATTCTTTAACAAGATCAAAGATCAAACGTCTAACCCTACCAAGGATTCCTTCACAAATTTTAGAAAAAATTAACCTTGTGAGAGGAGGAAGCACTTATGCTCCTCTCTTAGGGTTTCACCAAGGAATAAGTCTAGCATGAAAAAATAAATTTATCGTGAAACATTAATAGCATAAGAATGAAATTGCAAAAAATTAACTTCACCAAGAAACCATGAGACAATACCCTAATTGCAAAAAATTCCCTCCAAAATTAGCAAAGAGCATCCACAATTGACCTTCCAAACATGGTGCATGAGTGTAGAAGAGTAGATACCCCAATAGGGTGAAAATTTCATAAGTTCTCTCTCACGAAAGGTGAGGAAAAATGTGATGATAAAATGAAATGTGAGGGTGGCCTATTTATATGAGGCCACCCTAATACAATTTGTCAACAAAATTTGTCATTAACATAAAACAAGTGGGGTTGACCCCTTAATTTTCCTCTAATAATATGCCAAAATACAAAATACATAAACAAAACCCTAAAAAAGGTGATGTGATGCCCTAGAAGGGTGATGTAATGCTCAAATGTGAGACATCAAGGCTCATAGATTGAAATGTTAGGCTTCCAAAGGCCATGTGACATGCTCCAATGTGAAAGGGTGTGAATAAAGGTGTCTTATTACCCCAATCCATGTCAAATCATCTCCAAAACCACAAAATCCATCAAACCCTAGCCCCAAAAGGTGACGTCAAGGCTAGAGGGTGATGACATAGGCCTACAAAGGACATGTCCAAGTGCAAGAGGAGTGAATTCTTGTCTCCAAGTGATGCCAAAACACCTCCAAAGGCAACGTCCTCCATCGTCTATGAACAAGAGCTCTGCGGTGCTCTACCCAGCCTATGGGATTCTAGTCCACATGAGTGGCATAATGACCAATACTGCTCAAACCAAGCCCATATGTCTATTGCCCAAGGTCACGAGAATGTGATAGCGACTGTATGAGGATGGAGAGCAGTTATTAATGACCTCATCTACTACAAAGACCGAATCTTCTTGGTTTCTGGGTCAGCCTTCAAGGCCAAGGTATTACAGGCATGCCATGACTCACCAATGGCGGGACATCAGGGGATCAGCAAGACGTACAGGTAGGTGAGAGAAAGATTCTCTTGGAAAGGGATGAAGGAGGATGTGATTAGGCACGTCAAAGAGTGTGCGACATGTCAAGCGAACAAGGATGAGCACACACACCCAGCAGGACTTTTGCAACCCTTGCCCATTTCGGAGCACAAATGGGAAAGAATATCTATAGATTTCATCACCAGGCTACCAAAAACATAGGGAAAGGACTGCATATTCGTAGTGGTGGACAGGTTAACGAAGTTTGCACACTTCTTTTCCATAGCTACTGACTTCAGTGCAGCACAGGTGGCTGAACTGTTTTTCAGGGAGATTTTCAGGTTGCACGGCCTCCCCAAGACCATTGTCAGCGATAGGGATAACGGGTTTATGAGTACTTTCTGGTAGGAGTTATTTCGGTTGGTTGGTACGACCTTGACCCCTAGCACCAACTATCACCCACAGACAGATGGACAGACAGAGATAGTCAAAAAGTGGGTGGAAGGCTATCTCAGAAACTACGTGGCAGGGCAATAGAAGGCATGGGTCAGATGGTTGCATTTGGGAGAGTATTGCTACAATACCACCCAGCATATGTCTATTGGCATGTCCCCATTCAGAGCTTTGTATAGCTATGATCCCTTGTCATTTGTAGAGATTGCATTTGGAGATAGCATGGCACCGATGGTACAGGATTGGATACAGCAGAGCCAAGACATTATCAGGGAATTGAAGGATCATCTACAAAGGGCACAAAACCAGCAGAAGGTCCAAGCAGACAAGCACAGAGTTGACCAGACTTTTGAGGTTGGCGATTTAGTCTACTTGAGATTGCAACCATACAGGCAGGCTTCCATTAAAAGAAGCGGAGCATAGAAACTGCAGCCATGGTTCTTTGGACCCTACAGAGTCAGCAGGAGGATAAGGGTTGTAGCTTACGAGCTGGAGCTTCCACAGGGTAGCAGAATTCACAACATTTTTCATGTCTCGTGCCTTAAGAAATCCCTCGATCAACACATCAGGCCTATTGAGGTATTACCCCCCATGGATGAGGAGGGACAACTTGTCTTGATTTCGGAGGAGGTGCTAGAATTTCGAGAGAAGAAGCTCAGAAACTTAAGCATCAAGGAATACCTAATCAGGTGGAAGGATTTACCCATTGAGGATGCCACTTGGGAGAAGGAACACGTGGTAAGAGAAGTAGGTTTGGAATTGCTTGAGGACAAGAAATTTCAAGCAGGGGAGACTGTAATGTCCCCCACCTCTTAGAGAGGTGATGAGGAGACTCAGTGACCTGGGCAACCCCACTAGGTCATAGTCTTACACTGAAGGGGGAAGTCAATGAAGCTAAAGTTATATTTTTAAGTTGACTTAAGAAAGGAAAAAGGGGATTAAAGGTAAAAGATGACTCAACAAAAGAATAGAATATTAACCATAGGAGTTAACCTAACTCAACAGAGAATTAGAAGGAAAATGTATAAGTAAGAGTTTGGGCGCACCTATTATTCATTCTGGTTTTGGATTAGCATTTTCTATTGCTCTTGAGCACTCAGTTTGGGGGTTTTGCTGTACAAACCCTTGTGAGCAACTCAGTGGTGAAATATCCACTCACCTTGTTCCACAGCTTGGTCTCGGGGATGAAAGATTCCTCCACACCATTCTAGTCTCAGTTCATCTCCATCTAGCGCTTCAGAAGGTAGCAGGCCATATTGTCCTTGTGATTCCAGCAAGGGTGCACCATTATCTAGAGGGAGGTTCGATCCAGCTTATCTAGAGGGCCTGGGGCCATTCCAACACTTGGGTTTTGTTTACAGGGGCATGATCATCAGTTTGAGGACTTTTCTGGAGGGTTATCATCCTTATATCATTATGTGCAGATTGGGACGTCTTGGAGCCATAGGGGACGTCCTGTGTTTTAGAAAAACTCATATCTAGGGAGATTTGCTTGTGATTTGGTTCTGAAACTTCTTCCACAGGATTTTCTTAGCCCGATCTACATTCTAGGAGAGTTTCAAGTCATTCAGAGTTATATTCCTTCAGAGACGAGTTGCATTGGGGTTCTAGCTATTCAGGAGGGCGTAACTCCCTTAGGAGATTCAACAGTTGGAGGGGTTTCACTTGGACATTGGGCTTGAAACTGCAGGAGGAGGTTCCCACTACCTTGATCTATCATTGGGCTGAGTTTGAGCTCATTTGGAGCATCTTACCATCAGGGTCGAATTCTTGAGTGTTTCAGACTTCACTTGGAGCATGGCACTCTGCAGCTAGAGGGTTTTGACATCCAGATCTGTTGGGTATTGGTCTTCATTACTTATTTAGCCTTTGGAGGCTTCTTTTGTATCGGCAGAGCATTTTGTAGCAGCTCATATCTATTGTATGACCATCTGAGGTTTATGCCATATCGGCCATCTATTGTATTGATTCTGCATAATAAAAAGGTCAGATCTTGCTTGTGCTTCTATATATATCTTGATTTTGTTATGATCTTCATGTGTTGGATGAATTTGTATGCACATACTAACTCAATAAACACCTGCACCATAATAAATCAATAGTAGTTAGTGATACCAAGCGAAAAAATTGGCTTGGGATCATTACACTGGTATCATAGCTTCGATCCTCCAAACCTGTGGAGAGATCGACGCATGCAGAGGTACAGTGGAATTGTTATGGGTCGGAGGAAGAAAAAAAATAGTGAAATAGAGGCAAAAATGGAAGGGTCAGGGGATGAACATGAGCCTCAGAGCTTGGCTCTCTTAGTAGCCGAATTTGGTAAATTCCAGCAAAACATGAACCGCACAGAAAGCACATTGATCCAACAGTTGGATGAGTATCAGGAAACCAAGAGAAGGGGACAGGCCGAAATCTCTGAAACCTTGAAGAAAGTTGATGAGAATCTACAGAAGATGAACGAGAACCAAACTAGGATAACTAACCTTCTGATGCAAGTAACCCATCGAGGCAAGGATCCTGATACGTACGAGAATAAGGAGGCGGGGGGTTCCGGTGGAACCCATGAGGAAGTCATATATAACCCGGAGAAAGCACAGGGATCCAAAGGAAGTCTGGGAGGTGGCACATTCCATGGGCAGATGGGTAGCAGGGCCAATCATAGGCCATACATGCTAGTGTTCACAGATGAAAAGCTAGGCCGACACTCAAGTAGCAGAGTTAACCCCAGACCATACATTCCCACATTCACAGATGAGCAAGGGCAACATGAACAGGTTGAAGACTTTGTGGAACAATTAGCTAGGAGTACCAAGGAATACTACAGCCTGGATATGAGAGTTCAAAAATAGATGTACCTAGACCAGTATTGTCAACTCAGGTTTAGAAACCAGCCTAGGAAAAACCATAGGGGCAGCTTTGAGTTTGAGCGAAGGGTAGGGAAGATAGAGATTCCATACTTTGATGGTACGGCCAAGATGACAGCACAAGCATGGGTGCAGAATTTGGATACTTACCTGCAACTTAACCCCATGAGAGAGATGGAGGCCATCAAGTTTTCCACTATGTACTTGGATGGCAAGGCCCACGACTGGTGGTACCATGGGCTCACCACACTCGGCCACAACCAGATTGTATCCTATACAGAATTCACTCAGAGGCTCATTGATAGATTTGATCAAGGAGATCTTGAGCTACATTTCTGGGAGCTCACCCAACTCAAGAAAATAGGTATGGCTAAATCATACATTGATGAATTCCATAGGTTGGCAGTGATGGTGCAAGATATGTCTCCGACCAGGCTCATGATGCTTTTCACAGAAGGGTTGATGGAACCCTTGAAGGGTTGGGTAAAGGCCTTCAAGCCTACTAACCTACAAGAGGCCATTTGGAAGACGAGGGATTTGGGTCCAGCTGCTAAACCAAAATCCGTACCCAGACCTCCTCTTAACAATGGAGGAAGAGATCAAAGGCCTCTAATAAACCAGGGAGGACGTGACCCTAAGGGTTATGACAGGGGTCGTGGAAGAATAGATGATAACACCAGGAGAGAACTGAGAAGGAAGTAACTCTACTTCACATGCAAGGAACCATGGAATCCCTCACACAAGTGCATGGGACGTGGACAGGTACATTACATTGAGGTCACCTCAGATAACGAAGAGGAAGATGAGATTGGACAGATACAGAACATGGAGGCAGAAACCACTAAGGCAGCAGAAGAAGAAGAAATTACAGAACATGATAGTATGGCCACCTTGGCATCTATCAGTAGAGTGCCCAAGTATAACACCTTCCGAATGAGGGGGGTCTTGCAGGGTCAGAGAGTCTCGGTCTTAATTGATGGAGGAGCTTCCCACAACTTCATTGATGCAGCATTGTTGAAGAGAAGACACATACCGACAGTAGAATTTGAAGGATTCAAAGTAGAGGTTGCAGGAGGAAGCACCATGCCTTGTGACAGATATATTCCAGGTCTAAAGCTCACCTTGGGAAGGAATGAGTTGACACGGGACGTCTATGTCATGGATCTTCCGGATACCAACATCATCTTAGGAGTTCAGTGGCTCAGCACATTAGGGCCTATCACCACCAACTACAAAATGATGGAAATGTCATTCACGGAAGAGGGTGGATGGAAGGTAGTGCTTCGGGGCATGACAGGGAATGATGCAAAGGTAGTCATGGCCAAGAGAATGGAAGCCATCTTCCAGGGAGATGAAATAGTATATGCAGCTGAATGCAGGGTTGTGACACGTGTGGATGAACAGGGCAAGGTTTATTACACTCCTGAAATCAAGGAAATTCTTGACAAACACCACAAGGTGTTTGGGCCTATTCCTCTGGGGGTTCCACCGGATAGAGGATTTGAGCACATTATTGAGCTAGAGGAAGGGGCCAAACCAGTGATCACCACACCGTACAAACATCCCAAGAAGTACAAAGACGAGATAGAAAAGGCCATCAAGGAACTTCTGGACATGGGACACATCTGGCCCAAGAGTAGTCCTTTTGCTTCTTCAGTAGTGTTGGTGAAAAAGAAGGATGGCACTATGAGGATGTGCATTGACTACAGGGACTTGAATAAAAAGACCATCAAAAACAGGTACCCAATACCAAGGATTGATGAACTGTTGGATGAATTGCATGGGGCTGTCTACTTCACTAATATTGACCTTCGTTCTGGCTACCATCAAATCAAGATGAGGGAGGAAGACATCTCAAAAACAACTTTTAGATGTCACTACGGTCATTATGAGTTTCTGGTGATGCCCTTTGGGTTAACCAATTCCCCTACTACGTTCTAGTCATGTATGAACCATGTATTCAACAAGCAGCTAAGGAAGCACCTATTAGTATTCTTTGATGACTTGCTTATTTATAGCCGGATATGGGAGGAGCATCTTAGGCATTTGGACCAGATTTTGTCAATTATGGAGGAACAGTCGCTATATGCTAAGGAGTTCAAATGTGAGTTTGGAATGACAGAGGTCCTTTATCTAGGACACAGTATTAGAGCAAAAGGGGTACAAGTGCATCAAGAGAAGATCGAAGCCATCATGAAATGGCCCACTCCTAAGACACTCACAGAGTTGAGAGGATTTTTGGGAATGTGCTCATACTACAGGAAGTTTGTCAAAGGATTCTCTCAATTATGTGCACCCTTGACCGATTTGACTACGAAGGGAGCATTCAAGTGGGACGAGGAGGCTCAAAAAACGATGGACAAGATGAAGAAGGTGATGAGTACATGCCCAGTCTTAGCCCTTCCAGATTTTAGTCTTCCATTTACCTTGGAGTGTGATGCATCCGGGGAAGGAATAGGGGCTGTACTGATGCAGAAGAGGCACCCTCTTGCCTACGAGAGCCGGAAACTTCGGGGTCCTGAGCTACTCTACCGCATTTATGATAAAGAAATGTTGGCTATCATGCATGCACTAGCCAAATTCCAGAAATACTTGGTAGGTGCTCGGTTTGTTGTCAAGTCAGATCATAACAGTCTCAAATACTTATTGGAATAGAAGGACTTGAATGAGAGGCAACAAAAATGGGTAAGAAGAATACAGGCCTATGACTTCGACATTGAGTTTTTCAAAGGAAAGAACAATGTGGTAGTGGATGCCTTATCCAAGAGACCATCCATCCTTGCCATAATAGGGATAACAATTGATTGGAGAGACCAACTAGTGATGGAGTATGCAGAGGATCCGTTTGCGTGCCAATTACTGGGCAGACAGATACACGATGAAGATTTCAAGGTTATTAATGACCTCATCTACTACAAAGACCGAATCTTCTTGGTTTCTGGTTCGGCCTTCAAGGCCAAGGTATTACAGGCATGCCATGACTCACCAATGGTGGGACATCAGGGGATCAGCAAGACGTACAGGCAGGTGAGAGAAAGATTCTCTTGGAAAGGGCTGAAGGAGGATGTGATTAGGCACGTCAAAGAGTGTGCGACATGTCAAGCAAACAAGGACGAGCACACACACCCAGCAGGACTTTTGCAACCCTTGCCCATTCCGGAGCAAAAATGGGAAAGCATATCTATGGATTTCATCACCAGGCTACCAAAAACGCAAGGAAAGGACTGCATATTCGTAGTGGTGGATAGGTTAACGAAGTTTGCACACTTCTTTGACATAGCTACTGACTTTAGTGTAGCACAGGTGGCTGAATTGTTTTCCAGGGAGATTTTCAGGTTGCACGGCCTCCCCAAGACCATTGTCAGCGATAGGGATAGCAGGTTTATGAGTACTTTCTGGCAGGAGTTATTCTGGTTGGTTGGTACGGCCTTGACCCCCTAGCACCAGCTATCACCTGAAGATAGATGGATAGACAGAGATAGTCAACAAGTGGGTGGAAGGCTATCTCATAAACTATGTGGCAGGGCAACAGAAGGCATGGGTCAGATGGTTGCATTTGGGAGAATATTGCTACAATACTACCTAGCATATGTCTATTGGCATGTCCCCATTCAGAGCATTGTATAGCTATGATCCCTTGTCATTTGTAGAGATTTCATTCGGAGATAGCAGGGCACCGATAGTACAGGATTGGATACAGCAGAGCCAGGACATTCTCAGGGAATTGAAGGATCATCTACAAAGGGCACAAAACCAGGAGAAGGTCCAAGCAGACAAGCACAGAGTTGACCGGACTTTTGAGGTTGGCGATTTAGTCTACTTGAGATTGCAACCATACAAGCAGGCTTCCATTAAAAGAAGCGGAGCAGAGAAACTGCAGCCACGGTTCTTTGGACCCTACAGAGTCAGCAGGAGGATAGGGGCCATAGCTTACGAGCTGGAGCTTCCACAGGGTATCAAAATTCACAACGTTTTTCATGTCTCGTGCCTTAAGAAAGCCCTCGGTCAACACATCAGGCCTATTGAGGTATTACCCCCCATGGATGAGGAGGGACAACTTGTCTTGATTCCAGAGGAGGTGCTAGAAGTCCGAGAGAAGAAGCTCAGAAACTGAAGCATCAAGGAATACCTGATCAGGTGGAAGGATTTACCCATTGAGGATGCCACTTGGGAGCAGGAACACGTGGTAAGAGAAGCAGGTTTGGAATTGCTTGAGGACAAGCAATTTTAAGCAGGGGAGACTGTAATGTCCCCCACCTCTTAGAGAGGTGATGAGGAGACTCAGTGACCTGGGAAACCCCACTAGGTCATAGTCTTACACTGAAGGGGGAAGTCAATGAAGCTAAAGTTATATTTTTAAGTTGACTTAAGAAAGGAAAAAGGGGATTAAAGGTAAAAGATAACTCAACAGAAGAATAGAAGATTAACCCTGGGAGTTAACCTAACTCAACAGAGAATTAGAAGGAAAAGGTATAAGTAATAGGCTGGGGCGCACCTATTATTCATTTTGGTTTTGGATTATCATTTGCTATTGCTCTTGAGCACTCAGTTTGGGGGTTTTGTTGTACAAACCCTTGTGAGCAACTCAGTGGTGAAATATCCACTCACCTTGTTCCATGGCTTGGTCTCGGGGATGAAAGATTCATCCACACCATTCTAGTCTCAGTTCATCTCCATCTAGTGCTTCAGAAGGTAGCAGGCCATATTGTCCTTGTGATTCCAGCAAGGGCGCACCATTATTTAGAGGGAGGTTCGATCCATCTTATCCAGAGGGCCTGGGGCCATTCCGACACTTGGGTTTTGTTTACAGGGGCATGATCATCAGTTTGAGGACTTTTATGGAGGGTTATCATCCTTATATCATTATGTGCAGATTGGGATGTCTTGGAGCCATAGGGGACGTCCTGTGATTTAGAAAAACTCAGATCTAGGGAGATTTGCTTGTGATTTGGTTCTGAAACTTCTTCCATGGGATTTTCTTAGCCTGATCTACATTCCGGAAGAGTTTCAAGTCATTCAGAGTTATATTCCTTCAGGGACGAGTTGCATTAGCGTTTCAGCTATTCAGGAGGGCGCAACTCCTTTAGGAGATTCAGGAGTTGGAGGGGTTGCACTTGGACATTGGGCTTGAAACTGCAGGAGGAGGTTCCCACTGCCCTGATCTATCATTGGGCCGAGTTTGAGCTCATTTGGAGAATCTTTCCATCAGGGCCGAATTCTTGAGGGTTTCAGACTTCACTTGGAGCATGGCACTCTGCAGCTAGAGGGTTTTGACATCCATATTTGCTAGGTATTGATCTTCATTACTTATTCAGCCTTTGGAGGCTTCTTTTGTATCGACAGAGCATTTTGTAGTAGCTCATATCTATTGTACGACCATCTGAGGTTTATGCCAGATCGGCTATCTATTGTATTGATTATGCATAATAAAAAGGTCATATCTTGCTTGTGCTTCTATATATATCTTGATTGTGTTAAGATCTTCATGTGTTGGATGAATCTGTATGCACTTAATAACTCAATAAACACTCGCACCACAATAAATCAGTAGTAGTTAGTGATACCAAGCGAAAAATTTGGCTTGGGATCATTACATAACAAGTCCAGTCCCATGGTAAGTGTCACTTTAATAATTGAAGCATTTAAGCATGTTGCAAAGATTCCTTTATTGATTATGGATATTTTTCTTGGAAATTATATCTTTTGCCTAATTTCACCTTGGTTGTTGATGTGGTATCCTAGTAAGTTGGTCACCTTTGGGAAAAGGGTTTCTACTGGGGATTTCCTTGAAGGATCACCATACCATTACCACTCATACTTACCACTTTCCACACTTCTTCCCCTCTGTTTCCTCATCTTTTGGTTTTTTGGTTCATTGACCCCAAGAAGGGTTTGTACCTCATTTCATGGGAAGAAGGGGCTAAACGCCCAAAGGTGTTGCAACTAGCATTGTAAAAATAAAAAACCATAATCTATCCTTCTAGATTCTCTCCCTAAGGTTGTGAGATCCATGAAATGATTCTCTATAAAAAAAAAGGACCTTTAAAAGAAAATAAATAAAAAGTGTCTTGCTTGATGGGGGAATGCATTGTGGTGTTATTTAATTTCTAGTGCACATAACACTCAACGTGTTCTAACTTCAAGTGGCATTGCAATGCTCTTTTTATTTCCTTTCACATAGCACTCAATGGTCGGACAATAAAAAACAAAGGAAGATAAAGGGCTTGTAAAAATGTTGCATTGCAAATGAAGGGATGCAACACACCCTCCACAAAGGCACCCATAGATGAGATAATATGAGCCCTTGATATGTCAAGGACCCCATGCCCAAGAGTACTTCCCCCAATCTACCTCATACACATTACATGGTCTAGAAAGGGTCTTCTTAGGAAACATTCCTTTACTTGGGGATTTGCCTACCCAATAGGGCACCATTACACCTTTCCCATACCTAAATTTGGAAAAGTTTATAAGGTCTTTGAGCATTTGCTTAATTTGAAAAGAGGAGACTTAATGTACTTGTTTGGGTGGTTCTTTTATTAAAAGTGTCTTACTTGGCATGATTCATATTACTTATGGACCATTGGGGGGCGTATTTTCTTGTCTTTGCAATACCTTTCCCAATGAAAGTCATTCGTGAAGGAACTAAGCCACTTGGACCTTCATAAGGGCTTGGAATCCCATTGGATGGATCTTGTGCCCCACGCATTTGAGGCCTAGGATGATGAGTGTTTCACCTTGGATGACATCTTTTTCACATGAGCAAGGGCCATATTTATGGAGAGGAGATGATGCCACCCTCCTATGTTGAAACTTCCCTCTTTTGCAGTATGATGTCACACATTTAGGAGGAAGTTTGGAATATTTATTGCACTTGGTGGTATTGTGGGCTTGTACCCCCACTCTTTTGCTTGATTTAGGGATGACATGACACCTTAGGAGCATGATGTCTTAGCCTTTGGAGGCTTAACTTCACATGTTCCACCTTGAAGAAGAGTATTGTGGTATTACATGCCATTTTTCATCATATTGTAGCCTATGTGGGGAAAAAGAGCAAACTGATTTGCTAATTAAGCATTGTAACTTTTATTTGACCTAAAATTAAGGATTTAATTGTAAATGTGGACAAATATTACTTGGGTTTTCCTATACAAATAGAGGCAAGTCATTTTTCATTTGATACAACTCACTTGTGAGGGTTCTCCCTCTCTAAGGAAAATTTTGGCCTCTTTATTTTCTCTTGTGCATTGTGGAAAAGGCTTGTCTTTGGTATTTTGAAGCAAATCAATTTCTCTTGAGGCTTTATCTTGGATGAATGTGGATGATATTTAGTAAATAATAGGGTTTGGCATCTATATTCTTGGATTTTGTGAGTATACTTCTGTAATTTCTTATCTTTGTTCAAGGATTTTAAATTTTAAACCTTAGGATAAGTACAAAGGTGTACACCCTCCACTAGAGATTTTTCATTGTTTGTATTGGAATTTTTCAAGCTTTGTTATAGGAATTAGAAGGGCCTACACCTATGTTGCAATGTTTTGTCTAGAGTTTATCTTCTAGGAAGTAAGAGGGTTTACACCCCTAGAAGATCTTGCCCTAGTTCAATTTAAATCACTAGAACAATTTGAGGAAAGGAGGACGACTTGGTTTTGTAAGGGTTCAAAAAAAATATTCAAGTTGGTTCTCCCTCTTGATATTTTAGCTATTATTTGACTCCATTTCCCAAGGATAAATTGTTTTAATTGCATTGGATAACGTAAATTGTTGCATTAGAATACGTTAAATAAGCTCATTTTGAAATTATTCTAAATTGGCTTGATTTCACTCATCATATGCTAGGCTCCCTAGGCAAGGAGTTTTGGTTGAAGGGAATTTGATTACTACTGTAATTAAATGATGCATAATCATCTTCTACAAAAAACTAGTATTTGACCTCTAAGGTCTGAGGAACCTTCTGAGAGGAAGTTGGTTTCCCCATTGTAATTGTTTTTAATTATTTTGTAATAGTCTAGGGTGTTCGAGAAGAAGGCAATTTTGGCACGAATGTAATAGGAGGTGGAAGAGTTAGATAAATTATGAATTATGTTTATATTTGATCCTATCTTTTAGGATCAAATTAGGTTATTGTAAGCTAATTAGAGTCTTTGTGTAATTTAAGTCAGATTCATCTTATATCTATGGATAGGATCAATCTGGTCCTTATTGTATTAAAGTTTTGATGGGAGAGAACAGAGTATGAGTGTGAGTGTGAGTGTGTGGAATAAGTGCAGAGTGAGAAGTGTGGAAGTGTGTGGATATTGGGAAGGAATCGAGCTTCTTGTGTAATCTTGTTTCCTTCAATCCATTGAATAAAAAGACAATTGTGAATTTGAATTCATTTACATTTTGGATTCATCCATATATGTGTTTTGTTTGAAAGATTGTGTGTAGAGCCTCGATGCACGTCTGGACGATATTGAGACTGTATAAATCACTTTGCTTGTTGAGTTATGAAAAGGGGACCCGCAAGTGTAATATCTAACCGTTGATTGGAGCGGTAGATCGACGATGTAGGATCACCGCATATCAAAAAAGTACGAGGAGGTTAACACAAGGAGGTCTGAGACCCCGTAGTCTGGGGCCCAAAATATGTGGAATTCAATTATTTGTCCCATGGTTCCACACACATTACCGACATGTACCACACAAGAAACTCTTTATAATAAACAGACAACAAAGATTAAATCTTTGAATCAAATATTGACGACCCTCATCGGAGTGGACCAGGACCATTGGAGAGTTTTGGTGTTAGAGGTTTTAAAATGTCCCAACATCTTGATGTTGAGATATGTTAAGTTGACGTCATGTTCCATGGTGGCCCCAATTATTTGTATTGAGTTTTGATCAATAGTCTAGAAAGGATCTAAGATCTATATCAACGACCCAAATTGTTTGTGTACCTTCATGCATGAGTGTGTGGTTTTTAACATATGGTCATATGGTTAAAAGAGATTAGTGCCTGAAATTAAGCCCTCGGTTCCAGCATATGGTCACATAGCGAAAGGAAAAGAGCTAAGTGCATGTGTAAGGTAAGATTCAAATTTCTTTTAATTTGGAAATTATGTTTAATTAGCAAACTTTGCATTAAAATTGGATTTCTAAGATAGAGAACCATTATGGATTGGTCATCGGCTTGGTATCAAAGTGCACAACATCTAGGAAAGGATAATTGAATATGCCCTTTAGAATACAAGGAGGAAGAGACCGAGGTCAAGGAAGACCAGTTGCAAATGCTGAAGTCATTGAAGAAATGAGAAATATTTAGGCATGATTGGAGGAAATGGAAGTTTTTCAATGAAGAGGTGTTGATTTGGGAGATGTCAATGAAGAAGAAGAAGTTGCAGAAGCTGAAGAGGGAGCATAGCCTGAATAATAAGGTGTTGAAGAAAAATTAATTAGAGTTGTTATGGGAGTTAAATCTTGGCTAATAATGGAGGTGTCGTTGTATGAAGGAAACCTAAATGTAGATGAATTAATGGATTGGATCAACACTTTGAACAAGTACTTTGAATACGAAAATGTACCTGATGAGAAAAAGATAAAATTTGTTTTGACAAGGATGAAAGGACATGTATTACTCTGGTGGGATGGAGTACAAGTTGAGAGGCAGAACAAAGGAAATACGAGAATCAAGAGCTAGGACATAATGGTAGCAAAATTGAAAGGTAAATTCATGCCCCAAGACTATCAACTTAATCTTTTTAGACAAATGTGTAATTTAAAGCTGAGAGGTATATTAGTTAAAGAATACACTAAAGAGTTTTATAAATTGAATATAAGAGTTGGTCATATAGAAGAGAATTCTGAGAAATTTGCTAGATATCTTAATGGATTAAGATACGAGATCCAAGATGAAATTGTCATTTTATCTCCGAACACTTTTGAAGAAGCATATCAATTTTCTCTTAAAGAAGAAGAAAAACTAGCAAGAAATCATAATCATAGAAGAAGCGGTCACAATTCAGCAAGAGGCAAAGGACAACAAGGTGGCAGAGGAAAATATTCAGCTCCAAAAGTAGAAGCCAACAACTCACATCAGCAAGAACAATCACCAAGAGGTGGTGATTTCAGACGGAGAGGACCTTATCAAAGAGGTAGGGAATCTTCTATTAGATGTTTTATATGCAATAAGTTTGGGCATAGATCATATGAATGTCCAAAAAATGCTTCCACCAGTAGAGGAAGTGCAAATGTTGTTCATGCAAAAGAAGAAAGTGTGGAGTCATTTGTACATGAGAATATACCAGAAGTTGGAGAGTATTTGATGATGAAGAGAATATTGTTGAAACCACATAAAGAGATTAAGGAACCTGCACAGAGGAAGACACTCTTCAGAATTTTTTGTAAAATCAAAGTTAAATGTTGTAAATTCGTTATTGATAGTGGAAGTACTGATAAGTTGGTGTCTACAAAAATGGTTGAAAAGTTGGCTTTGAAAAATACAACACGCCTTATTCCATATAAGGTGTCATGGTTGCAAAAGGGACATCACCTGATAGTGAAAGAGCAATGTGAAGTGGAATTTCAAATTGGAAGCTATAAGGACAAGGTACTTTTTGATGTTATGCATATGGATGTGTGTCATATTTTTCTAGGTAGACCTTGGCACTATCACAAAAAGGCAATGCATGATGGAAGGAACAACACATACACTTTTGAGAAAAATGGAGAAAAACACACTCGATTACCATTGAAGGATGAAGGAGCAACTCAAGAAAACAACTCAAAGGTCTTGTTGGTCAATGGGAAAGAATTTTTGCAAGACATTAAAAAGGAATAGGTATATGTTTCCTTCATTGGTAAACCAAAGGTAATTCTCACTAGTACACATTTAAATGATCTATCTGAAGAAGTTAAAAAAATGTTGGATGAATTTGTTGATATTGTGGTTGATGATTTACCAAATGAATTACCTCCATTGAGAAGTATTAGTCACCATATATATTTAATTATATGGGCTAACCTTCCTAATAAAGAAACATATCGAATGACCCCATGGGAGAGTGAGGAGATACGAAATCAGGTACAAGAGTTGTTAGATAAAGGTATGGTCAGAGAAAGTTTGAGCCCATATGTAGTTCCTACAGTACTAATCCCAAATAAAAATTGAGGATGGAGAATGTGCACAAATTCTAGAGCTATAAACAAAATCAAAATCAAGTATAGATTTCCATTACCCCGAATTGATGATTTGATGGATTGCTTAAGTGGTGCTAAATATTTTTCAAATTTGGATTTGAAGTGGGTATCATCATATCAAGATTAGAGAAGGAGATGAATGGAAAACAACATTTAAAACAAATGATGGATTGCATGAATGGATGGTAATTCCCTTTGGACTCACAAATTCCCATAGTAATTTTATGAGATTGATGAATGAAGTACTTAAAAAATTCATTGGTAAGTTTGTACTAGTTTATTTGGATGATATTCTAATCTACAATCAATCTAGAGAAGAACATTTGAGACACCTTAGGTTGGTTTTAGATAAACTACAACAAGAGAAGCTATTGATCAATTTGAAAAAGTGTAGTTTTGTGAATACGTAATTGGTTTGCTCGGGATTTGTGATATCTGGAAAAGATGAGGATGGACCAGGAAAAGGCAAAGGCTATAATAAGTTGGCCTACTCCAAAGAATGATTTTGAGGTAAGAAGATTTCACAGCTTTGCAATATTTTGTAGAAAATTCATCAGGAATTTTAGTGGGATATGTGCTCCAATTATAGAAACCATTAAAGGAACCAACCAACCATTTAAATGGACAGAAGTAGCTGATAAAATTTTTAAATTATTAAAGAAGAAGATAAAAGAACAACCAATTTTAACACTGTCAAATTTTAATAAACTCTTTCAAGTTGAATGTGATGCAAGTGGGTCTGCAATAAGAGTTGTTCTAAGTCATGAAAAGAAACCAGATGCTTATTTTAGTGAGAAATTAAATGAAGCAAAGAAGAAATATTTTCCATATGACAAGGAGTTTTATGCAATTATTCAAGCAACAAAGAAATGGAGACATTACCTCACACCAAAGGAATTTGTTCTTTACACTTGCAATCATGCCTTGAATTATATTAGCATCCAAACAAAATTAAATCAGAAACATGTCAAATGGATTGAGTTTTTGCAGAATTTCACTTTTGTATTAAGCACATAAGTGGGAAATCAAATAAGGTAGCAGATGCATTGAGAAGAGTAAGTTTAATTTTACAAGAGTTTCAAGTAAATGTTGTAGGATTTCATGAGTTGAAAGAGATGTATAAGGATGATGTAGATTTGAAATATGCTTATGCAGTCTTTGAAAATCTAGTAAGAAAAGACAAAACTCCATGGTTAGAATGCATGCTTCAAGAAATTTTATTGTTTAAAAGCAGTAAATTATGCATTCCAAGATGTTCAATGAGGGAAAACATATTGAAGGAAAAAGACAGTGGTGGATTAGCAGGACATTTTCGACAGGACAAAAAATTTTCTCAGCAAGTACATTTTATTTATGGCTTGGCATGAAGATTGATGTCAGAAAATTTCTTGAAAGATGTAGTGTTTTTCACTATGTAAAAGGAAGGAAACTAAATACTGGATTGTATCATCCATTTCCAATCCTAGTCCGACCATGAGACCTTGTAAGTATGGACTTTGTGTTAGGATTTCCAAGAACTCAGCAAGGTAATGATTCAATTTATGTGGTTGTTTATAGATTCTAAAAAATGGCACACTTTATATCTTGTAAGAAGACCAATGATGCAACACACATTGCATATTTGTTGTTCAAAGAAGTTGTTAGGTTGCATGGATTGCCAAAAAGTTTTGTTTCTAACAGAGACTCAAAATTTGTGGGTCATTTTTGGAAGAATTTATGGAAAAATTTAGGAACCAATCTCAACTTTAGTTCAACATACCACCCACAAAATGATGGGAAAAAAGAGGTGGTAAATAGAATCTTGGGAAATATTTTGATATGTCCAGTAAGTGAGCATCCCAAACAATGGGATCAAGTACTTGCACAAGCAGAGTTTGCATATAATGACTCATCTAATAGAAGCACATGATTATGTCCATTTCATATATTGTATGAAATGCATCCTAGAGGAATTTATTAGTTAAGGAATCCAGGAAAACAAGAAATTAGAAGTGTTGATGGTGAATATTTTGCAGTAAGCATGCAAGAATTGCAGGAAAGGGTCAAGTAGCAGTTATAGGACAACAAAAGAAAATACAAACAAAAGGAAGATTTGAAGAGAATATGGTTGGATTCTGATGTTGGAGAATTGGTCATGGCACACCTTAGAAGAGAAAGGTTTCCTAGGGGGGATATAACAAATTAAAACTCAAAAATATTGGACCATGTAAAGTGTTGAGAAAATTTTCCTCAAATGCTTATGAAATAGAACTTCCAAGTAACCTTGGAATTTATCCAATCTTTAATGTATTATATTTATACCCTTTCAAGGAACCAACATATAATTTCACAGATGCACCTCACAGTGAAAACATTCAATCCATTGACTAGAAGAAACAACTACCTATAGCATTGCAGAAGAAGATTAAATCTATTTTGGACCAAAAGGTTGTAAATAAGACAAGGGGTAAAGATTACTTTCAGTACTTGATCAAGTGGAAGGGAAAACCACTTGAAGATGCCATGTGGATGAAAGCAACATAAATATGTAAGTATGGTACAAGTACTGAATAACTACTACAACAAGCCCAAGAAAAAGTCTTTTCTTCCTCGAGAGTCTAATACAAGAGCATCTTCTACAACAAACTAGTATTTAACCTCTAAGGTCTTAGGAACTTTCTAAGAGGAAGTTGGTTTCCTCATTGTAATTGTTTTTAATTATTTTGTAATAGTCTAGGGTGTTCGAGAAGAAGGCAATTTTTCCACGAATATAATAGGAGTTGGAAGAGTTAGATAAATTAGGAATTATGTTTGGATTTGATCCTATAATTTAGGATCAAATTGGGATACTGTAAGCTAATTGGAGTATTTGTGTAATTTTAGTTTGATTCGATCCTATCTCTGTGGATTAGATTGATCTGGTCCTTATTGTACTAAAGGTTTGATGGGAAATAACAGATTATCAGTGTGAGTGTGTGGAATAAGTGCAGAGTGAGAAGTGTGGAAGTGTGCAGAAATTGGGAAGGAACTGAGCTTCCCATGTAATCTTATTTCCTTCGATCAATTGAATAAAAAGACAATTGTGAATTTGAATTCTAGTATGTTTTGGATTAAGCCATATATGTGTTTTGTTTGAAATATTACATGTAGAGCCTCGATGCACATCTGAATGAGATTGAGATTGTAGACGACCAAGAACGAATTGTGATATTAGATCGATGATCCACAACATTTTGATGCATCGACGTTTTCCTATTGTTTGAATAAGCTCGAATCCCTGAAGTCTGGAGCTCTGACACACATGGCATATTTGGAATGGTGAGGAAAGGTGTTATATGGAGGAGAAATATCTAACGTCGATCACGATAGGATTGACAATGATCATGTTTTAAATGACATCGTTGAGTTATAAAAAGGGGACCCATAAGCGTAATATCTAACCATTGATTGGAGTGGCAGACCGACAATGTAGGATCAACATGTATCAACAAAGTACGAGGATATTAACAAAAGGAGATCGAAGACCCCACAGTCTGGGGCCCAAAACACGTGGCATTTAATTATTCATCTTCGTGGTTCCACATGTAGTTCCAACGTGGCCCACACAAGAAACTATTTATAATAAAGAGACGGTGAATATTAAATATTTGAATTGAAGATCGACGACCCTCACCGCAATGGACTGCGACCATAGGAGAGTTTTGGTGTTAGAGGATTTAAAAATTCCTGACATACCTACGTTGAGATACGTCAGGTTCCATGGTGGCCCCAATGATTTGCATTGAGTTTTGATTAACGATCCAGAAAGGATTCGAGATCCAGATCAACAACCCAAATTGATCACGTACCTTTGTGCATGAGCGTGAAAATTTTATCATATGGTCATATGATTAAAGGAGATTAGCACCTGAAATTAATCCCTCAGTTCCAACATATGGTCACATAGTGAAAGGAAAAGAGCTAAGTCCCTACATAAGGTAAAATTCTAATTTCTTTTAATTTCAAAATTCTTTTTAATTAATGAACTTTGCAGAACAATTGGAGTTCTAAGAGAGAGAACTAGTCTGGATTGATCATTAAATTAATGCTACAATCACTAGGGGCAAAGCAAAACACTCTCTTAAAGTTGTCTTTCTCTCAATTCTGACAGCTGAATGTTGCATACAAATATTGAAAATTAATCTACAGGTTAAGGGGTTTTCATTGGAATATTTGTTTGTTGATTTTAACGGCTAGAATTCACTGTTGTAGAAAAAGTTTGTTACAGCCATATAGGGGTGTCATAAAATTGTTGATAACACTTGGTTTATAGCCCTTTCAATTGTCAAAATTATTGTTTGAATATTGAAATGTTATCTACTAATGAAGGGTTTTTGTTTCAAGATATTACTTGTTGATTTTGACAATGATTTATTGCAGTTGTTAACATTTTATTCTTGTTGATATAAATTACANACAAGCAGCTAAGGAAGCACCTGTTAGTATTCTTTGATGACTTGCTTATTTATAGCTGGACATGGGAGGAGCATCTTAGGCATTTGGACCAGATTTTGTCAATTATGGAGGAACAATCGCTATATGCTAAGGAGTCCAAATGTGATTTTGGAATGACAGAGGTCCTTTATCTAGGACACATTATCAGAGAAAAATGGGTACAAGTGCATCGGGAGAAGATCGAAGCCATCATGAAATGGCCCACTCCTAAGACACTCACAGAGTTGAGAGGATTTTTGGGAATGTGCTCATACTACAGGAAGTTTGTCAAAGGATTCTCTCAATTATGTGCACCCTTGACCGATTTGACTACGAAGGGAGCATTCAAGTGGGACAAGGAGGCTCAAAAAACGATGGACAAGATGAAGAAGGTGATGAGTACGTGCCCAGTCTTAGCCCTTCCAAATTTTAGTCTTCCATTTACCTTGGAGTGTGATGCATACGGGGAAGGAATAGGGGCCGTACCGATGCAGAAGAGGCACCCTCTTGCCTATGAGAGCCGGAAACTTCAGGGTCCTGAGCTAATCTACAACATTTATGATAAAGAAATGTTGGCTATCATGCATGCACTAGCCAAATTCCGGTAATCCTTGGTAGGTGCTCGGTTTGTTGTCAAGTCAGATCATAACAGTCTCAAATACTGATTGGAACAGAAGGACTTGAACAAGAGGCAACAAAAATGGGTAAGCAGAATACAGGCCTATGACTTCGACATTGAGTTTGTCAAAGGAAAGAACAATGTGGTAGCGGATGCGTTATCCAGGAGACCATCCATCCTTGCCATAATAGGGATAACAGTTGATTGGAGAGACCAACTAGTGATGGAGTATGCAGAGGATCCATTTGCGTGCCAATTACTGGACGGACAGATACAAGATGAAGATTTCAAGGTTATTAATGACCTCATCTACTACAAAGACTGAATCTTCTTGGTTTCTAGGTCGGCCTTCAAGGACAAGGTATTACAAGCATGCCATGACTCACCAATGGTGGGACATCAGGGGATCAACAAGACGTACAGGCAGATGAGAGAAAGATTCTCTTGGAAAGGGCTGAAGGAGGATGTGATTAGGCACGTCAAAGAGTGTGCGACATGTTAGGAAAACAAGGACGAGCACACACACCCAGCAGGACTTTTGCAACCCTTGCCCATTCCGGAGAACAAATGGGAAAGCATATCTATGGATTTCATCACCGGGCTACCAAAAACGCAAGGAAAGGACTGCATATTCGTAGTGGTGGACAGGTTAATGAAGTTTGCACACTTATTTGCCATAACTACTGACTTTAGTGTAGCACAGGTGGCCGAATTGTTTTCCAGGGATATTTTCAGGTTGCACGGCCTCCCCAAGACCATTGTCAGCGATAGGGATAGCAGGTTTATGAGTACTTTCTAGCAGGAGTTATTCCGGTTGGTTGGTACGGCCTTGACCCCTAGCACCAGTTATCACCCACAGACAGATGGACAGACAGAGATAGTCAACAAGTGGGTGGAAGGCTATCTCAGAAACTATGTGGCAGAGCAACAGAAGTCATGGGTCATATGGTTTCATTTGGGAGAATATTGCTACAATACTACCCAGCATATGTCTATTGGCATGTCCCCATTCAGAGATTTGTATAGCTATGATCCCTTGTCATTTGTAGAGATTTCATTCGGAGACAGCAGGGCACCGATGGTACAGGATTGGATACAGTAGAGCCAAGACATTATCAGGGAATTGAAGGATCATCTATAAAGGGCACAAAACCAACAGAAGGTCCAAGCAGATAAGCACAGAGTTGACCGGACTTTTGAGGTTGGCGATTTAGTCTACTTGAGATTGCAACCATACATGCAGGCTTCCATTAAAAGAAGCGGAGTAGAGAAACTGCAACCATGGTTCTTTGGACCCTACAGAGTCAGTAGGAGGATATGGGTCGTAGCTTACGAGCTGGAGCTTCCACAGGGTAGCAGAATTCACAATGTTTTTCATGTCTCGTTCCTTAAGAAATCCCTTGGTCAACACATCAGGCCTATTGAGGTATTGCCCCCCATGGATGAGGAGGGACAACTTGTCTTGATTCTGGAGGAGGTGCGAGAAGTCCGAGAGAAGAAGCTCAGAAACCGAAGCATCAAGGAATACCTGATCAGGTGGAAGGATTTACCCATTGAGGATGCCACTTGGGAGCAGGAACACGTGGTAAGAGAAGCAGGTTTGGAATTGCTTGAGGACAAGCAATTTCAAGCAGGGGAGACTGTAATGTCCCCCACCTCTTAGAGAGGTGATGAGGAGACTCAGTGACCTGGGAAACCCCACTAGGTCATAGTCTTACACCAAAGGGGGAATTCAATGAAGCTAAAGTTATATTTGTAAGTTGACTTAAGAAAGGAAAAAGGGGATTAAAGGTAAAAGATAACTCAACAGAAGAATAAAAGATTAACCCTGGGAGTTAACCTAACTCAACAGAGAATTAGAAGGAAAATGTATAATTAATAGGCTATGGTGCACCTATTATTCATTCTGGTTTTGGATTATCATTTGCTATTTCTCTTGAGCACTCAGTTTGGGGGTTTTGTTGTACAAACCCTTGTGAGCAACTAAGTGGTGAAAAATCCACTCACCTTGTTCCATAGCTTGGTCTCGGGGATGAAAGATTCCTCAACACCATTCTAGTCTCAGTTCATCTCCATCTAGCGCCTCAGAAGGTAGCAGGTCGTACTGTCCTTGTGATTCCAGCAAGGGCGCACCATTATCTAGAGGGAGGTTCGATCCAGCTTATCTAGAGGGCCTGGGGCCATTCCGACACTTGGGTTTTGTTTACAGGGGCATGATCATCAGTTTGAGGACTTTTCTGGAGGGTTATCATCCTTATATCATTATGTGTAGATTGGGATGTCTTGGAGCCATAGGGGACGTCCTGTGATTAAGAAAAACTCAGATCTAGGGAGATCTGCTTGTGATTTGGTTCTGAAACTTCTTCCATGGGATTTTCTTAGCCCGATCTACATTCCAGGAGAGTTTCAATTCATTCGAAGTTATATTCCTTCAGGGACGAGTTGCATTGGGGTTCCAGCTATTCAAGAGGGCGCAACCCCCTTAGGAGATTCAGTAGTTGGAGGGGTTTCACTTAGACATTTGGCTTGAAACTACAAGAGGAGGTTCCCACTTCCCTGATCTATCATTGGGCCGAGTTTGAGCTCATTTGGAGCATCTTTCCATCAGGGACGAATTCTTGAGGGTTTCAGACTTCACTTGGAGCGTGGCACTCTGCAGCTAGAGGGTTTTGACATCCAGATCTGCTGGGTATTGGTCTTCATTACTTATTCAGCCTTTGGAGGCTTCTTTTGTATCGACAGAGCATTTTGTAGTAGCTCATATCTATTGTACGGCCATTTGAGGTTTATACCAGATCGGCTATCTATTGTATTGATTCTGCATAATAAAAAGGTCAAATCTTGCTTGTGCTTCTATATATATCTTGATTGTGTTATGATCTTCATGTGTTGGATGAATCTGTATGCACTTAATAACTCAATAAACACCTGCACCACAATAAATCAGTAGTATTTAGTGATACCAAGCAAAAAATTTGGCTTGGGATCATTACATAACAAGTCCAGTCTCATGGTAAGTGTCACTTTAATAATTGAAGCATTTAAGCATGTTGCAAAGATTCCTTTATTGATTATGGATATTTTTCTTGGAAATTATATCTTTTGCCTAATTTCACCTTAGTTGTTGATGTGGTATCCTAGTAAGTTGGTCACCTTTGGGAAAAGGGTTTCTACTGGGGATTTCCTTGAAGGGTCACCATACCATTACCACTCATACTTACCACTTTCCACACTTCTTCCCCTCTGTTTCCTCATCTTTTGGTTTTTTGGTTCATTGACCCCAAGAAGGGTTTGTACCTCATTTCATGGGAAGAAGGGGCTAAACGCCCAAAGGTGTTGCAACTAGCATTGTAAAAATAAAAAACCATAATCTATCCTTCTAGATTCTCTCCCTAAGGTTGTGAGATCCATGAAATGATTCTCTATAAAAAAAAAGGACCTTTAAAAGAAAATAAATAAAAAGTGTCTTGCTTGATGGGGGAATGCATTGTGGTGTTATTTAATTTCTAGTGCACATAACACTCAACGTGTTCTAACTTCAAGTGGCATTGCAATGCTCTTTTTATTTCCTTTCACATAGCACTCAATGGTCGGACAATAAAAAACAAAGGAAGATAAAGGGCTTGTAAAAATGTTGCATTGCAAATGAAGGGATGCAACACACCCTCCACAAAGGCACCCATAGATGAGATAATATGAGCCCTTGATATGTCAAGGACCCCATGCCCAAGAGTACTTCCCCCAATCTACCTCATACACATTACATGGTCTAGAAAGGGTCTTCTTAGGAAACATTCCTTTACTTGGGGATTTGCCTACCCAATAGGGCACCATTACACCTTTCCCATACCTAAATTTGGAAAAGTTTATAAGGTCTTTGAGCATTTGCTTAATTTGAAAAGAGGAGACTTAATGTACTTGTTTGGGTGGTTCTTTTATTAAAAGTGTCTTACTTGGCATGATTCATATTACTTATGGACCATTGGGGGGCGTATTTTCTTGTCTTTGCAATACCTTTCCCAATGAAAGTCATTCGTGAAGGAACTAAGCCACTTGGACCTTCATAAGGGCTTGGAATCCCATTGGATGGATCTTGTGCCCCACGCATTTGAGGCCTAGGATGATGAGTGTTTCACCTTGGATGACATCTTTTTCACATGAGCAAGGGCCATATTTATGGAGAGGAGATGATGCCACCCTCCTATGTTGAAACTTCCCTCTTTTGCAGTATGATGTCACACATTTAGGAGGAAGTTTGGAATATTTATTGCACTTGGTGGTATTGTGGGCTTGTACCCCCACTCTTTTGCTTGATTTAGGGATGACATGACACCTTAGGAGCATGATGTCTTAGCCTTTGGAGGCTTAACTTCACATGTTCCACCTTGAAGAAGAGTATTGTGGTATTACATGCCATTTTTCATCATATTGTAGCCTATGTGGGGAAAAAGAGCAAACTGATTTGCTAATTAAGCATTGTAACTTTTATTTGACCTAAAATTAAGGATTTAATTGTAAATGTGGACAAATATTACTTGGGTTTTCCTATACAAATAGAGGCAAGTCATTTTTCATTTGATACAACTCACTTGTGAGGGTTCTCCCTCTCTAAGGAAAATTTTGGCCTCTTTATTTTCTCTTGTGCATTGTGGAAAAGGCTTGTCTTTGGTATTTTGAAGCAAATCAATTTCTCTTGAGGCTTTATCTTGGATGAATGTGGATGATATTTAGTAAATAATAGGGTTTGGCATCTATATTCTTGGATTTTGTGAGTATACTTCTGTAATTTCTTATCTTTGTTCAAGGATTTTAAATTTTAAACCTTAGGATAAGTACAAAGGTGTACACCCTCCACTAGAGATTTTTCATTGTTTGTATTGGAATTTTTCAAGCTTTGTTATAGGAATTAGAAGGGCCTACACCTATGTTGCAATGTTTTGTCTAGAGTTTATCTTCTAGGAAGTAAGAGGGTTTACACCCCTAGAAGATCTTGCCCTAGTTCAATTTAAATCACTAGAACAATTTGAGGAAAGGAGGACGACTTGGTTTTGTAAGGGTTCAAAAAAAATATTCAAGTTGGTTCTCCCTCTTGATATTTTAGCTATTATTTGACTCCATTTCCCAAGGATAAATTGTTTTAATTGCATTGGATAACGTAAATTGTTGCATTAGAATACGTTAAATAAGCTCATTTTGAAATTATTCTAAATTGGCTTGATTTCACTCATCATATGCTAGGCTCCCTAGGCAAGGAGTTTTGGTTGAAGGGAATTTGATTACTACTGTAATTAAATGATGCATAATCATCTTCTACAAAAAACTAGTATTTGACCTCTAAGGTCTGAGGAACCTTCTGAGAGGAAGTTGGTTTCCCCATTGTAATTGTTTTTAATTATTTTGTAATAGTCTAGGGTGTTCGAGAAGAAGGCAATTTTGGCACGAATGTAATAGGAGGTGGAAGAGTTAGATAAATTATGAATTATGTTTATATTTGATCCTATCTTTTAGGATCAAATTAGGTTATTGTAAGCTAATTAGAGTCTTTGTGTAATTTAAGTCAGATTCATCTTATATCTATGGATAGGATCAATCTGGTCCTTATTGTATTAAAGTTTTGATGGGAGAGAACAGAGTATGAGTGTGAGTGTGAGTGTGTGGAATAAGTGCAGAGTGAGAAGTGTGGAAGTGTGTGGATATTGGGAAGGAATCGAGCTTCTTGTGTAATCTTGTTTCCTTCAATCCATTGAATAAAAAGACAATTGTGAATTTGAATTCATTTACATTTTGGATTCATCCATATATGTGTTTTGTTTGAAAGATTGTGTGTAGAGCCTCGATGCACGTCTGGACGATATTGAGACTGTATAAATCACTTTGCTTGTTGAGTTATGAAAAGGGGACCCGCAAGTGTAATATCTAACCGTTGATTGGAGCGGTAGATCGACGATGTAGGATCACCGCATATCAAAAAAGTACGAGGAGGTTAACACAAGGAGGTCTGAGACCCCGTAGTCTGGGGCCCAAAATATGTGGAATTCAATTATTTGTCCCATGGTTCCACACACATTACCGACATGTACCACACAAGAAACTCTTTATAATAAACAGACAACAAAGATTAAATCTTTGAATCAAATATTGACGACCCTCATCGGAGTGGACCAGGACCATTGGAGAGTTTTGGTGTTAGAGGTTTTAAAATGTCCCAACATCTTGATGTTGAGATATGTTAAGTTGACGTCATGTTCCATGGTGGCCCCAATTATTTGTATTGAGTTTTGATCAATAGTCTAGAAAGGATCTAAGATCTATATCAACGACCCAAATTGTTTGTGTACCTTCATGCATGAGTGTGTGGTTTTTAACATATGGTCATATGGTTAAAAGAGATTAGTGCCTGAAATTAAGCCCTCGGTTCCAGCATATGGTCACATAGCGAAAGGAAAAGAGCTAAGTGCATGTGTAAGGTAAGATTCAAATTTCTTTTAATTTGGAAATTATGTTTAATTAGCAAACTTTGCATTAAAATTGGATTTCTAAGATAGAGAACCATTATGGATTGGTCATCGGCTTGGTATCAAAGTGCACAACATCTAGGAAAGGATAATTGAATATGCCCTTTAGAATACAAGGAGGAAGAGACCGAGGTCAAGGAAGACCAGTTGCAAATGCTGAAGTCATTGAAGAAATGAGAAATATTTAGGCATGATTGGAGGAAATGGAAGTTTTTCAATGAAGAGGTGTTGATTTGGGAGATGTCAATGAAGAAGAAGAAGTTGCAGAAGCTGAAGAGGGAGCATAGCCTGAATAATAAGGTGTTGAAGAAAAATTAATTAGAGTTGTTATGGGAGTTAAATCTTGGCTAATAATGGAGGTGTCGTTGTATGAAGGAAACCTAAATGTAGATGAATTAATGGATTGGATCAACACTTTGAACAAGTACTTTGAATACGAAAATGTACCTGATGAGAAAAAGATAAAATTTGTTTTGACAAGGATGAAAGGACATGTATTACTCTGGTGGGATGGAGTACAAGTTGAGAGGCAGAACAAAGGAAATACGAGAATCAAGAGCTAGGACATAATGGTAGCAAAATTGAAAGGTAAATTCATGCCCCAAGACTATCAACTTAATCTTTTTAGACAAATGTGTAATTTAAAGCTGAGAGGTATATTAGTTAAAGAATACACTAAAGAGTTTTATAAATTGAATATAAGAGTTGGTCATATAGAAGAGAATTCTGAGAAATTTGCTAGATATCTTAATGGATTAAGATACGAGATCCAAGATGAAATTGTCATTTTATCTCCGAACACTTTTGAAGAAGCATATCAATTTTCTCTTAAAGAAGAAGAAAAACTAGCAAGAAATCATAATCATAGAAGAAGCGGTCACAATTCAGCAAGAGGCAAAGGACAACAAGGTGGCAGAGGAAAATATTCAGCTCCAAAAGTAGAAGCCAACAACTCACATCAGCAAGAACAATCACCAAGAGGTGGTGATTTCAGACGGAGAGGACCTTATCAAAGAGGTAGGGAATCTTCTATTAGATGTTTTATATGCAATAAGTTTGGGCATAGATCATATGAATGTCCAAAAAATGCTTCCACCAGTAGAGGAAGTGCAAATGTTGTTCATGCAAAAGAAGAAAGTGTGGAGTCATTTGTACATGAGAATATACCAGAAGTTGGAGAGTATTTGATGATGAAGAGAATATTGTTGAAACCACATAAAGAGATTAAGGAACCTGCACAGAGGAAGACACTCTTCAGAATTTTTTGTAAAATCAAAGTTAAATGTTGTAAATTCGTTATTGATAGTGGAAGTACTGATAAGTTGGTGTCTACAAAAATGGTTGAAAAGTTGGCTTTGAAAAATACAACACGCCTTATTCCATATAAGGTGTCATGGTTGCAAAAGGGACATCACCTGATAGTGAAAGAGCAATGTGAAGTGGAATTTCAAATTGGAAGCTATAAGGACAAGGTACTTTTTGATGTTATGCATATGGATGTGTGTCATATTTTTCTAGGTAGACCTTGGCACTATCACAAAAAGGCAATGCATGATGGAAGGAACAACACATACACTTTTGAGAAAAATGGAGAAAAACACACTCGATTACCATTGAAGGATGAAGGAGCAACTCAAGAAAACAACTCAAAGGTCTTGTTGGTCAATGGGAAAGAATTTTTGCAAGACATTAAAAAGGAATAGGTATATGTTTCCTTCATTGGTAAACCAAAGGTAATTCTCACTAGTACACATTTAAATGATCTATCTGAAGAAGTTAAAAAAATGTTGGATGAATTTGTTGATATTGTGGTTGATGATTTACCAAATGAATTACCTCCATTGAGAAGTATTAGTCACCATATATATTTAATTATATGGGCTAACCTTCCTAATAAAGAAACATATCGAATGACCCCATGGGAGAGTGAGGAGATACGAAATCAGGTACAAGAGTTGTTAGATAAAGGTATGGTCAGAGAAAGTTTGAGCCCATATGTAGTTCCTACAGTACTAATCCCAAATAAAAATTGAGGATGGAGAATGTGCACAAATTCTAGAGCTATAAACAAAATCAAAATCAAGTATAGATTTCCATTACCCCGAATTGATGATTTGATGGATTGCTTAAGTGGTGCTAAATATTTTTCAAATTTGGATTTGAAGTGGGTATCATCATATCAAGATTAGAGAAGGAGATGAATGGAAAACAACATTTAAAACAAATGATGGATTGCATGAATGGATGGTAATTCCCTTTGGACTCACAAATTCCCATAGTAATTTTATGAGATTGATGAATGAAGTACTTAAAAAATTCATTGGTAAGTTTGTACTAGTTTATTTGGATGATATTCTAATCTACAATCAATCTAGAGAAGAACATTTGAGACACCTTAGGTTGGTTTTAGATAAACTACAACAAGAGAAGCTATTGATCAATTTGAAAAAGTGTAGTTTTGTGAATACGTAATTGGTTTGCTCGGGATTTGTGATATCTGGAAAAGATGAGGATGGACCAGGAAAAGGCAAAGGCTATAATAAGTTGGCCTACTCCAAAGAATGATTTTGAGGTAAGAAGATTTCACAGCTTTGCAATATTTTGTAGAAAATTCATCAGGAATTTTAGTGGGATATGTGCTCCAATTATAGAAACCATTAAAGGAACCAACCAACCATTTAAATGGACAGAAGTAGCTGATAAAATTTTTAAATTATTAAAGAAGAAGATAAAAGAACAACCAATTTTAACACTGTCAAATTTTAATAAACTCTTTCAAGTTGAATGTGATGCAAGTGGGTCTGCAATAAGAGTTGTTCTAAGTCATGAAAAGAAACCAGATGCTTATTTTAGTGAGAAATTAAATGAAGCAAAGAAGAAATATTTTCCATATGACAAGGAGTTTTATGCAATTATTCAAGCAACAAAGAAATGGAGACATTACCTCACACCAAAGGAATTTGTTCTTTACACTTGCAATCATGCCTTGAATTATATTAGCATCCAAACAAAATTAAATCAGAAACATGTCAAATGGATTGAGTTTTTGCAGAATTTCACTTTTGTATTAAGCACATAAGTGGGAAATCAAATAAGGTAGCAGATGCATTGAGAAGAGTAAGTTTAATTTTACAAGAGTTTCAAGTAAATGTTGTAGGATTTCATGAGTTGAAAGAGATGTATAAGGATGATGTAGATTTGAAATATGCTTATGCAGTCTTTGAAAATCTAGTAAGAAAAGACAAAACTCCATGGTTAGAATGCATGCTTCAAGAAATTTTATTGTTTAAAAGCAGTAAATTATGCATTCCAAGATGTTCAATGAGGGAAAACATATTGAAGGAAAAAGACAGTGGTGGATTAGCAGGACATTTTCGACAGGACAAAAAATTTTCTCAGCAAGTACATTTTATTTATGGCTTGGCATGAAGATTGATGTCAGAAAATTTCTTGAAAGATGTAGTGTTTTTCACTATGTAAAAGGAAGGAAACTAAATACTGGATTGTATCATCCATTTCCAATCCTAGTCCGACCATGAGACCTTGTAAGTATGGACTTTGTGTTAGGATTTCCAAGAACTCAGCAAGGTAATGATTCAATTTATGTGGTTGTTTATAGATTCTAAAAAATGGCACACTTTATATCTTGTAAGAAGACCAATGATGCAACACACATTGCATATTTGTTGTTCAAAGAAGTTGTTAGGTTGCATGGATTGCCAAAAAGTTTTGTTTCTAACAGAGACTCAAAATTTGTGGGTCATTTTTGGAAGAATTTATGGAAAAATTTAGGAACCAATCTCAACTTTAGTTCAACATACCACCCACAAAATGATGGGAAAAAAGAGGTGGTAAATAGAATCTTGGGAAATATTTTGATATGTCCAGTAAGTGAGCATCCCAAACAATGGGATCAAGTACTTGCACAAGCAGAGTTTGCATATAATGACTCATCTAATAGAAGCACATGATTATGTCCATTTCATATATTGTATGAAATGCATCCTAGAGGAATTTATTAGTTAAGGAATCCAGGAAAACAAGAAATTAGAAGTGTTGATGGTGAATATTTTGCAGTAAGCATGCAAGAATTGCAGGAAAGGGTCAAGTAGCAGTTATAGGACAACAAAAGAAAATACAAACAAAAGGAAGATTTGAAGAGAATATGGTTGGATTCTGATGTTGGAGAATTGGTCATGGCACACCTTAGAAGAGAAAGGTTTCCTAGGGGGGATATAACAAATTAAAACTCAAAAATATTGGACCATGTAAAGTGTTGAGAAAATTTTCCTCAAATGCTTATGAAATAGAACTTCCAAGTAACCTTGGAATTTATCCAATCTTTAATGTATTATATTTATACCCTTTCAAGGAACCAACATATAATTTCACAGATGCACCTCACAGTGAAAACATTCAATCCATTGACTAGAAGAAACAACTACCTATAGCATTGCAGAAGAAGATTAAATCTATTTTGGACCAAAAGGTTGTAAATAAGACAAGGGGTAAAGATTACTTTCAGTACTTGATCAAGTGGAAGGGAAAACCACTTGAAGATGCCATGTGGATGAAAGCAACATAAATATGTAAGTATGGTACAAGTACTGAATAACTACTACAACAAGCCCAAGAAAAAGTCTTTTCTTCCTCGAGAGTCTAATACAAGAGCATCTTCTACAACAAACTAGTATTTAACCTCTAAGGTCTTAGGAACTTTCTAAGAGGAAGTTGGTTTCCTCATTGTAATTGTTTTTAATTATTTTGTAATAGTCTAGGGTGTTCGAGAAGAAGGCAATTTTTCCACGAATATAATAGGAGTTGGAAGAGTTAGATAAATTAGGAATTATGTTTGGATTTGATCCTATAATTTAGGATCAAATTGGGATACTGTAAGCTAATTGGAGTATTTGTGTAATTTTAGTTTGATTCGATCCTATCTCTGTGGATTAGATTGATCTGGTCCTTATTGTACTAAAGGTTTGATGGGAAATAACAGATTATCAGTGTGAGTGTGTGGAATAAGTGCAGAGTGAGAAGTGTGGAAGTGTGCAGAAATTGGGAAGGAACTGAGCTTCCCATGTAATCTTATTTCCTTCGATCAATTGAATAAAAAGACAATTGTGAATTTGAATTCTAGTATGTTTTGGATTAAGCCATATATGTGTTTTGTTTGAAATATTACATGTAGAGCCTCGATGCACATCTGAATGAGATTGAGATTGTAGACGACCAAGAACGAATTGTGATATTAGATCGATGATCCACAACATTTTGATGCATCGACGTTTTCCTATTGTTTGAATAAGCTCGAATCCCTGAAGTCTGGAGCTCTGACACACATGGCATATTTGGAATGGTGAGGAAAGGTGTTATATGGAGGAGAAATATCTAACGTCGATCACGATAGGATTGACAATGATCATGTTTTAAATGACATCGTTGAGTTATAAAAAGGGGACCCATAAGCGTAATATCTAACCATTGATTGGAGTGGCAGACCGACAATGTAGGATCAACATGTATCAACAAAGTACGAGGATATTAACAAAAGGAGATCGAAGACCCCACAGTCTGGGGCCCAAAACACGTGGCATTTAATTATTCATCTTCGTGGTTCCACATGTAGTTCCAACGTGGCCCACACAAGAAACTATTTATAATAAAGAGACGGTGAATATTAAATATTTGAATTGAAGATCGACGACCCTCACCGCAATGGACTGCGACCATAGGAGAGTTTTGGTGTTAGAGGATTTAAAAATTCCTGACATACCTACGTTGAGATACGTCAGGTTCCATGGTGGCCCCAATGATTTGCATTGAGTTTTGATTAACGATCCAGAAAGGATTCGAGATCCAGATCAACAACCCAAATTGATCACGTACCTTTGTGCATGAGCGTGAAAATTTTATCATATGGTCATATGATTAAAGGAGATTAGCACCTGAAATTAATCCCTCAGTTCCAACATATGGTCACATAGTGAAAGGAAAAGAGCTAAGTCCCTACATAAGGTAAAATTCTAATTTCTTTTAATTTCAAAATTCTTTTTAATTAATGAACTTTGCAGAACAATTGGAGTTCTAAGAGAGAGAACTAGTCTGGATTGATCATTAAATTAATGCTACAATCACTAGGGGCAAAGCAAAACACTCTCTTAAAGTTGTCTTTCTCTCAATTCTGACAGCTGAATGTTGCATACAAATATTGAAAATTAATCTACAGGTTAAGGGGTTTTCATTGGAATATTTGTTTGTTGATTTTAACGGCTAGAATTCACTGTTGTAGAAAAAGTTTGTTACAGCCATATAGGGGTGTCATAAAATTGTTGATAACACTTGGTTTATAGCCCTTTCAATTGTCAAAATTATTGTTTGAATATTGAAATGTTATCTACTAATGAAGGGTTTTTGTTTCAAGATATTACTTGTTGATTTTGACAATGATTTATTGCAGTTGTTAACATTTTATTCTTGTTGATATAAATTACATTCTGCTGTAATTTTTTGGACAACGAGGTTTCTTGTTGTTTCTCTTAGTGTTTGGGGGTTTATTTTCATGATCTTGGGTCTTGGGAGAGTGGTTCTAATGTTAGTTTTACAGGTTATTGATCATGTTAAGCCCTAATATTGGCTCATTACCCCTTAATTGGGGCATATTACATTAGTAATGTTATTTTATTTATGTCATCTTTTTTCCATTAGCTGTAATTATACCTCCTAGTCTCCTCTATATGCCAAGGAGACATTTTCATTTGGAATCATCTTGTACTTGAACATTTATGTGGGGTAAAAGGAGGTTGCCCCCTCAAAGAGGCTTATTATCTGAAATTGTCTCTTTTTTAAGGCGTTGAGTACTTATTCTGAGGTTTTTCTATGCTATAGTGATATTTGGTTCTTAACATATGGTACCAGAGCTCAAGGTCTTGGGGTTTCTCTGCTACATCTGAGACACCTTGGCATTTTTTCTATAACTATTTTTCTACAATGTTTCAGAAGGAACGACTTGGAGGATATTTAGTATACGGATCAAGGTATGTTGGGTTAAAATTTCATCTCCTGAGGCCTTATACTTTCGGAGATACAGCCTGTACAAGATAGGGTTCTGGAATCATACTGAACTGAGTCATTGCGGAATTTTCGCTATAAAAAAAAATTTGTAACGTTTCAGACCCTTAAATCTGGATAATATTCAAAAAAATTAGTAAGGTATCTGTGGTAAAAATTTTAGCTTCTAGGTCATCTTACATTTGTAGATACACCCTGTGGAAGATAGGGTATCTGACTAGTCCTATTGACTAGTCTCAAGAAGGTGTTCCAGGTAAAACAGTCATAACTTCTTCCTAGAGTATCCAAATTGAGTGGGACTGGTTTCATTGGATAGTGGGCAGTATGTAGTATTTATGGTACGAGTTTCAAGTGAGATCTCCTAGAAATCCCAAAAATCAGCAAGTTTTGGGGAAGTTACCGTAAATTCCACTTGGCACATCCAATATTGATCAGACCTGTGGCATTGCAGAGAAGAAATATCAGAGAACTACATAAAATAAAGTTTCATACCCAGAAGGGCCGAAACTTGGGAGATACAACAGAAGAAAGATTTTCTAGCAGAACCACCTCAAAATCAAGGTTCAAAAGTGATACTTGGCCTACATGCCACCCAAAAAGGGAACTTCTACACCAAATAAGCCTCCAGACAATCCTACTTGGACTCTTGATGAAGGTGAAGAAATGCGTAGGGACATAAATGATTTACAAAATAAGATAGTAACAAAAGATGAAATACAAGAGATGGAAGCTAAGTTGGAGGCAAAGATGGATGGTTTAAAAGAGGAGATCATGGAAGTATTGAAAAATTTTGTAACAGAGAAGACAC
>JZKD02S2153015.1:33144-43814 GCA_000966675.3 Picea glauca | reverse complement strand
TAAATAAAGTAAAAAAGAAATGTTTAGCAAACTTCCATCATTCCATTTATTTAAGAAAGGAAAGGAAATGAACGGAATACGTGAAAGAATACCAATAATATGAAAAGCCCAAAAGTTTTAAGAGGTAATCAAAGTTCTCTCATATATTTGCATGCATTTAATGAAAGGAAGGGTTGGAATGTCCAGGCAGCATTTCTTTTGGAAGGAAATATGTCGAAGAAGATCAATAATATGAATACAGCATTTCTTTTAGAAGGAAATAGGTCGAAGAAGATCAATAATATGAGTAGCCCAAAAATTTGAGGTAATCATATTTTCCTCATATATTTGTATATGTTTTTCCTAGGTTTGAAGGGATTCCTTTACAACTTTTTACTGTTCTGTATTATTGAATTAATTTTGCAGCTCTCGAGGATTGATGGAACTATCCCCTTCATATTTTTATGTATTTTCAACACCTCAATCTTGTATGCTAATGCATTGTACACCATTTTTTTAGGATTGTTGGTTACAATTGGTTGAGGATTTTTCTATTTTCCTAACTTTAGTGATTACATTATTTTTGTAAGTAGAATGCTCTTTTAAATGTGGTTTTGCTTAAGTTTTCTATTCTTTTTACAATTTATTTTGTTACGAAAAATTATTCATTTAAGGTGATGGTTTAGGTTTAGGGCTTATTTATAATGATTCCGCCTTTAAAGGGTTTGGTTGTGATAATATGAATGTTTTTTTAAGGTTTTATTATTTTCTTTTTATATATTATAAATTTATTTTTCTTTTCTTACATATATTTTATGTATGACAACAACAATTAATAATAATTTGGAGATGTATAAAAACAAGATAAATAACATGGTAGCTAAGAGGTTTCTTAAGATTGCTTTGAAATCCAATCAAAACTACCTGCAACTCAAGTGGGATTGATAGAAAGATGTCAAGTCTTAACTAAATCAATGGGGTATTGAGAAAGAAGTAGCTCTACAAAATAACAATAATATTAAAAATATTATTAATTCTAAATTTAAGGAGAACTTGTGGTGTGATAAAGAATTAGAGAATAAAAGAAAACTAAGATATTACAAGAGGTGATCAACCATAATTTAGAAGATCAAAATTATCACTTTGTTTAAGCTAGCATAAAGAAGAAAATCAACATTGCTAAAATAAGAACAAACTCTCACAAGCTCCATAGTGAAATACAGCATTGGAAAATTCCTAAAATGTTGTGGGTCAAAATAATTTTTCATCTTTTTGACACTAAGAGGGTTGAAAATGAGAAGTGTTTTCTCTTAGAATCTCTTGCATTCACCCAAATTATATCAATTTCAAACTATTTGTTATAATATTCAACTTCTTAGCTTTTTAACTCATCAAAACTATGGTGATATAGGAACATTTCTCTTCAAGCTTTTCAAACACAAAAATTAAATTTTAAATCAAACTAAGTAATTCCTTACCTTTTTTTAATATCTGCTAGACCAATGTTGGTTTCAATGGACATTAATAACCATCATCATCATCATCATCATTAATTTAGATTTATTTTATACGTTAATATATGCATGTTAATTGTTTGTTATAGGTCAATCAAATTCATGTAATGTACCTAGGGAGGATAATATGGGGTACCCATGGAGGTACTAAAGAGGATATTAAATATAATATGGAAATAATCATGGAATAGGCCCACTTGGTTGTTGGTGGGTAATAAATAGGCCTTGATGACAACAATTTACTCATCTTCGGCCTTGATTACAACGTTGCTTTTGAAAGGGGGGGTGCATATTCGGTTCCTACCCTAACCTCCCTACTTTAGGCTACCTAGGAGTTATTCAATTATTGTATGCAACCATCCTTTTTGAATAAGTCCAATTAGATAGAGTCGATAGTTATTTAATATAAAAGGGTCCACTTTATAAGGCTCATTGGGTAGTTGGTACCCATTAGCGTTGGGACTACAAGTAGTTAGCATTTTTCTATTGAGAATCTATTTTAAGAGATAGGAGGCTATGGAATGTTCTGTCGTGTGTTGAACATGTATTTGGAGATTTTCTTAGTGAAAGGTTGCCCCACCTTACGAGGCAGGTGAACATTTCCATGTTAGGGTCCTACCCTAAGCTGCTTACTTTAGGCTACCTAAGAGTTAGTCAATTGATGTATGTGGCCATCATCTTTGAATAAGGTGTTAACACTCGGAATTTTCTTTAGGTTGTATCGAAGAAAACCCCAAGGTAATTGTTTCAACCAACTTTAGATTGTATTTTGGCCTATACAACCAGAGAGGGCTCTCTCAGATGTCTAATGATTGGTAATAGCTCAAAGGATTCATCAATAAATGCACAGAGGTCAGATTCTGCAATAGGACAGGTTTGTTTTTTATTTTAAAAGGGTTGGTAGGACAAACAAGGAAGAAACCATTAGGCAATGGAGTCAAAGTCTGAGCTTAAAGATATTGAGTTAATGACTGGTTGTGTGCTTTCTGAAAACAGAGGCAAGGTAAGTGATGTTTTTCAGCAAATAATAAGTATTGAGATGGCAGGACAAAATAGAAGGGGGCAGCCCATCACATTGAGAGCATCTAGAAAAGGATGAGTTCTCAATATAACTTTAGAAGAAGAAACATAAAGGGAATATAGATCGCCATGTAAAGAGCACCGAATATGGATGAATTATGAACAAGAAATCCAAACATAAACAAGTATTCACTGCATGAATGGAGCATCAGATAAGATGAATTCCAAACATATACTCTCAGTCAAATAATGGAAGAGAACAAACAATAATGAGGGAAAGCATTAACGGGAAAAACACAATGAAAACAACATCATAATGAATATTTGCTTCATGGAAGCCATATACTTCTGCATTAACTCATAAGAAATGTTCAGGAAAATATTACACAGTCCAATAGCTTCTCTGACTGAAAGTCCAACCCTCTTTACATCAACATGACCCCCTTATATAGAAAACTAATGCCACATTTGGTTGTTAGGGTCGAACTACCACCTCCTAGAATCATGGATCTGGTTTCTTTGAAAGAGAACAATAACTTCAACGGATTTACTAAAAATAGAAAACTTGACTTTGCCAAATCATAACCGTAACCGAAATATTCTTTACAATCATTGATCATGATCAAAATTCGACCATATGGTTGTGATAAGTCATCATGTGCACTGTTGGACACTATGTCACCTTTGCACAGCAAATCTGCTACGCAACAATAACCTACAGCAAAAACGCAGCGGATTGTGCAACAAACTAGGAAACTAAGCATTAAATATGACATCATATCTCACGAATAAAAAATGATTTTTAAAAATTGAGAGAGGTTTTTGTAGGTAAGCTTGTTCTAAAGAAAAACCTCTCTCGGTTTCATGAAATTCATCTCCAACTGGTCGAAATATGTGTCGCAAAAACATGTCTCAAACAGGAAATCATGAAAGTTGAAAAATAGGGCTCAAAAATTCGTTCGAATATCCCAATCTGTGACACCTTTTGCAAATCTGCGAAAGGTTTTTATTATTTGGTTTGTCCTCGACAAAAACCTCTCGGGGATTTTGAAAATTCCTCTTCAGTTGGTCAGAAAGGGATCTTGAAGTTTACCACTAAACCAGCCATTTACGCAATGGGCCCTGTATCTTGAGCGCAGGAAAATCCTCTACGAGATGGCATCTTCTGCACGACAACATCCTATGCGCGACAGCATCCTCGACGCAACAAAATCCTAGGCGCGACAACATCCTCTGTGCGAAAACATCCTCTGCACAACATCATCCTATGCGCGACAACATCCTTTGCACAACAGCATCCTCTGTGCAACGACATCTTTTTTGTGACAACATCCTTTATGCGACAACATACTCTACGCGACGACATCTTCTGCGCGACGACATCCTCTGCGAGACGACATCTTATACACGACAACATCCTCTGTGCGACAACATCCTCCGCGTGACGGCATCCTCTGCACAACGGCATCCTATGCGCGACAACATCTTATGCGCGACAACATCCTCTGCGCGACGACATCTTCTGCGCGACGACATCTTCTGCGCGACGACATATTCTGTGCGACGACATACTTTGTGCAACAGCATCCTTTGCGTGACGGAATCCTCTGCACGACGACATCCTCTGTGCAACGCGCAACAAATGAAAGCAACAAAAGCCTTTGCGCAGCGAACATGCACAACGTGTATTCTTTTGAAGTTTGCAACGATATCGATGACATGGGGTGTCATGATTGTTCCTTTTCTAACCTTATGAAAGGTGATGATGAACCATAATACCTTTTGACATGATATTCACCCTAACCTATGACTAATCTAGGAATTCCTTGATTTTCCCAAGATCATGTCATGACTTTGAAAACTTTGGACAAACCTCTAACTCTAACTATGAAAATCATGGTGCTAACAGTTGGCTCCAATGGGGAAGCTATCCTCCCTATGAGGTAGAAAAGAACAATAGACGAGGTGCCTATCCATTAGGTTGTTCCTGAACCACTGAAAACTCTACTCTGACCTATCACCTATATCCGCTGAAAACCCAAAATTGTGTATGCTCCAAACTGAAATCTGTAAACTAAGATGAAAATGAAAATTACATATTGTTGAAATAAATGCTCGTAGAACCAAGCTTATTCATACTCCTACCTACCCTACTTTACTAAGCACAAAGGCCATATCAAATAATCTCATATTTCCAATTAAGCCAGTCAAGCAAATGGTTTCTTGACTGCAGCTTGCTTTCAGCTCCTCCAGTCATAAAGTCAAAATTGAAATATGACAAGTCATTCCACCATCTGAAATTGTCCTCATGTTCAAACATTTCATAGCTCATTTCGATTGAAGATTTCAGCAAAGCTGCAAAAGGATCCTTGAGAGCATAAACAACTAACACTTCTTTATGACCAACAATGAGATCATCTTTAAATGGTTCTTTATGACTGTTCACATTATCTATATCATAAAAAAAAATTTGAACAACATCTTTATTTCGATATGAGGACTGTTTATTGATTGAAGATTCATTTTCTATTGGTAGGATGAAACTTGGACTACTAACCTCAGGCCTGAGATCATAATGCTCGTAACAGTGAGCCATGGAAACCTCGTACCCTCTTTTATATTGTTCTAAACGAGTTAATAGTGCTTCATCCGCCTTTAATTCATATTGTTCTTGTTCTTGGTCGGAAAATTCTTCAAAAGGAGATGAATCTTTGCATATCCATTATGCTTCTTGTTCTATCTCAAGTTCCATAATAAGATTTTGTAAACATTCTAACTTATCTTCTTGACTAAAGATATGACAGGAATCCAAATAAGATAATAATGAAGAACGAATATCTCCACACCAATAATGCTTAGGAAACATATCAATCCAATTTCTGAAATTTTGAAGAGAAACAAGGTATGCCACCAACCTTGTTGTTTTGTTTGATGAAGTACACGGATCGAAAGCCAAGCTTGCCATTCTGAAGCCAAGAAACTCTTCATACCTCGAGCTCTTTGAAAATGAAGTCGCCATGAAAACTTTAGCTCTGGATTCTTATGCTAATGGAATCACCTTCAAACTAATTTTCTGATGTGTGGAGTCGCCAGAGCATAAATACAGCCAATATGTGCCTAAGTGTCTGTTGCTCTCGGACCTTAGAACTAAAACAATGCGTTCTTCCGGAGGAAAATAATAGCAATCTTCCCCGGCAACGGCACCAAAATGTTAACAATCAGAATTTTCTTTGGGTTGTATCGAAGAAAACCCCAAGGTAATTGTTTCAACCAACTTTAGATTGTATTCTGACCTATACAACCAGAGAGGTCTCTCTCAGATGTCTAATGACTGGTAATAGCTCAGAGGATTCATCAATAAATGCATAGAGGTCAGATTTTGCAATAGGACAGGTTTGTTTTTGCTTTAAAAGGGTTGGTAGGACAAACAAGGAAGAAACCATTGGGCAATGGAGTCAAAGTCTGAGCTTAAAGATATTGAGATAATGACTGGTTGTGTGCTTTCTGAAAACAGAGGCAAGGTAAGTGATGTTTTTCAGCAAATAATAAGTATTGAGATGGCAGCAGAAAATAGAAGGGGACAACCCACCACATTGAGAGCATCTAGCAAAGGATGAGTTCTCAATATAACTTTAGAAAAAGAAACATAAAGGGAATATAGATCGCCATGTAAAGAGCATCGAATATAGATGAATTCTAAACATGAAATCCAAACATAAAGAAGTATTCACTACATGAATGGAGCATTAGATAAGATGAATTACAAACATATACTCTCAATCAAATAATGGAAGAGAACAAACAATAATGAGGGAAAGCGTTAATGGGAAAAGCACACTGAGAACAACACCGTAATGAATCTTTGCTTCATGGAAGCCTTGTACTTCTGCATTAACTCATAGGAAATGTTCAGGAAAATATTACACAGTCCAATAGCTTCTCTGACTGAAAGTCCAACCCTCTTTACATCAAAATGACCCCCTTATATAGAAAACTAATGCCACATTTGGCTATTAGGGTGAAACTACCACCTCCTAGAATCATGGATCAGGTTTCTTTGAAAAAGAACAATAACTTCAACGGATTTACTAAAAATAGAAAACCCGACTTTGCCAAATCATAATCGTAACTGAAATATACTTTACAATCATTGATCATGATCAAAATTCGACCATATGGTTGTGATAAGTCATCATGTCCACTGTTGGACACTTTGTCACCCCTGCACAGCAAGTCTGCTACGCGACAGTAACCTACAGCAAAAACACAGCGGATTGCGTAGCAAACTAGGAAAATAGGCATTAAAGATGACATCATATCTCACGAATAAAAAACGATTTTTCAAAACTGAGACTTTTTTGTAAGTAAGCTCGTTTTAAAGAAAAACCTCTCTCAATTTCATGAAATTCATCTCCAGTTGGCTGGAATACGTGTCGCAAAAACATTTCTCAAATAGGAAATCATGAAAGATGAAAAATATGGCTCAAAGATTCATTCGAATATCCCAATCAGTGACACCTTTTGCAAATCTGAGAGAGGTTTTTATTATCTGGTTTTTCCTTGACAAAAACCTCTCGGGGATTTTTAAAATTCCTCTCCAATTGCTCAAAAACGGATCTTGAAGTTTACCACTAAACCAGTCATTTACGCAGTGCGCCCTATATCTTGTGCACAGGAAAATCCTCTGCGCGACGCCATCTTCTACACAACGCCATCCTCTGCGCGACAAAGTCTTATGCGCAACATCATCCTAATCGCGACAGCATCCTCTGCGCGACAAAATACTATGCACGACAGCATCCTCTGTGCGACGGCATCTTTTGCTAGACAACATCCTATGTGCGACAACATCCTCTGTGCGATGGCATCTTCTGCGCAACGACGTCTTATGCGCGACGACGTCTTATGCGCGACAACATCTTCTACGCGACGGCATCTTCTACGCAACAACATCCTCTGCGCAACAGCATCTTCTGCATGACAGTGTCCTCTGCGCGAGGGCATCCTCTGCGCAGCGCGCAACAAATGAAAGCAACAAAAGCCTTTGCGCAATGAACTTGCACAACGAGTATTCTTTTGAAGTTTGCAACGATACCAATGACATGGGGTGTCATGATTGCTCATTTTCTAACCTTATGAAAGGTGATGATGAACCATAATACATTTTGACATGATATTCACCCTAACCTGTGACTCATCTAGGAATTCCTTGATTTTCCGAATATCATGTCATGACTTTGAAAACTTTCGACAAACCTCTAACTCTAGCTATGAAAATCATGGTGCTAACATAAGGTCCATTAGATAGTAGTGGATAGTTGTCTTATGTAAAAGGGTCCACATTATAAGGCTCACTAGGTAGTTGGTACCCATCAATGTTGGGACCACAAGTAGTTAGAGTATCACTATTGAGAATCTATTTAAAGAGATATGAAGTTATGAAATGTTTTTTCCTGTATTGTTGTCTTTGGATCTTTGCTCAATGAAAGGTCGCCCCACCTTAAGAGCCAAGTAAACATTGTTTTTTCTTTTTATTATCACAATGTAAGGGTATCTTTTGCATATTTCATCTTATTGTCTCTTGTATTTGGTATTTTGCAATTATATTCTCTGTGTACTTGGTTGTGTTTCAAGTTTAAGGGTTAAGGAACTCTCTTTTATCTACTAAAATATATTACAATTTCCTTGGTTATATGTGCACTAGTAGCAAATTAGATTTTGCAAATGTGCTTGTTAAATTTTTTCTTCTGCAAAGGTTTTGGTGAAGGTGGAATGCAAGGGTTTTTGTGAAAAATAATCTTTGGCATGTTGATTTTATGTTAGCATGTTGGTACATACATAGTGAAACATTGTGTTGGTGCTCCATGATCTACATGCACCAGAGGGAAAATGGCACCTTCCAAATGTGATGCACTTAGTGGAAAACAACACATTGCAAAGGGATGTTTGTTGTTAAAAAATTCCCAATGGTGCACTTACATTCAAATGACACATCGTAGGGAATGATCCATATCACTTAAAGCAATGATTTCAACATTCATAGTTTGAATTCAATGTCTAACATACAATGATGTCTGGTATATTGCATATACTCTTATACAATGCACTATGTTAGTTTTTTAAATAGTGAGTTTCCCTTGTCAATGTGTCATTGTTGACACACACCATTAGCGGTGCTCCAATAAGCATTGTTTGCATTGTTATTAAAATACATAAGAATTTATATCGCATCAGTGAATCAATATTAGAGTCATAAAGCATACTTCGTTGTGTATAAAAGTTTTAAAAAAATAACTTGTAATAATCCCACTATATTTCTCTATTAATGCTTCATTTCTCCTTTATAGTACTAGTGTGCCTTCTTAGACTAATTTATCCTTGCACCCTTGTTAGTGATTTTTGTCCCTCTAACATTGTCACGCATAATTATGTGGAAAAATATTTTGAATTTCACATCTTAAAAACACTAATTTCAATTTCTTCTATATCAAGTATCATGAACCCTTGGGTGTAAACTCTATACCAAGTCATTTAATTAGCTTATTAAACATTTTCTTTTTTCTTTTTTCCTTTTTATCTACATAAATTTATTTTATTTTTAATTCTTGAATGCATACATTTTGTTGGGGTTTTGTTGTTCCACCATACCTATGTACAATTTTTTTTATTAAATGCATTGATGATCCAATGCATCAATAACTAACTATCATAATCCCTAGATGTGCCATGGGTATATTTTATGCACCATACAAACGAGAGGAGTTTGTTTCACCTTCCCTCTATATGTACATACATATAATATCTATTACAATGTCATTGATATGACAATTCCACTTAGCACGTCTTCACGTTCGTGATACACGTGGAGCACATCAAGAAGGCCAAAAAACGAAGACTTTCTTTTCCAAAACGTACAGTGCACTCATTTATTGTAGTGAATTGTGGCAGTGCTCTATCTTAAAAAACATGCAATATTGTATGCTTACCTCAACTTGGTGTCAATGCACATAAGATATATTGGCATTTTGTTAATGTCACAATATCAATAATAATAACATGTATCCATGTCAAAGGTGGGAAAATTTATATGTGGCACGCCATGAACTCGAGAAGACCAAACTATGGTTTGGGCCATGGAACATATGGTCACTCACTCTTTCTTTTAATAAAAAGCTCATTCTTTGTATTTTCACATTGAAAGTCTTTCTATTATAATTTACTAACATTACATATGTATATGTATTTGTAACACATCTCTTCCAACTAAAGTATAATTACTTACAACTAAAGTATAATTACTATGTACTACTTACATAGGTAATTGATAAATTGTTGTCCTTTTGTCATTTTTTCATTATGAATATCAAAAAAAATTAATTAAAATTTATTAGTTTAAATTAGAAAAAACCTATTTTCAGGGAATAACGAGGCTTGAAGCTATTACAACAATATACTTGTTATGAGCTCAACATGTCACTTGTGAGAAATGAACCTAGTGAGGAAGGATAACAAACATTCTTCCCAACCACCAAAGCTAAACATAATTGACAAACAAACTCAAACAAATTCAAACAATATGCATTTCTCCTATATTAAAAATAAATACCAAATATGAAATAAACTACCAATTATTTAAACAAACTCAAATAATATACCTTGCTGAGGTAATATCTATCTCATAACCATGTCCAACAACCATTGAGAATACAAACAACTTTTTTCTTTTTCTTTTTTCCTTCACATTGAAGATCATTTTTTTCCTATTACTATTTATTAATATTTAAATGTATATTTTCATATCCCTCTTTTCTTTTCTTGATTTGTTAATTATGTTTTAATTTATTTATTTTTTATTGTTTATTTTTTTATATTTTTATTTAATATTTTTTTTATGATTATTTTTTTGCTTTTTTAATTTTTATTTAATTTTTATTTTTGAAAAAAAAAAATATATTTTATGATTTTGATTTTTTATAATTTGTCATCAAAATTTGATTTCAAAATCTTTGCTAAAACTATAATTTTAAATTATTCAAATTAGTATTTTTAATCCATAAATAGATTCATCGCCTTTTAATACTCTTATTAAAATTTAGTTTGACGATATTAATGATTAATAACTATAATTCCATCTATTTAAAAAGATTTTTATCAAAT
>JZKD02S2152960.1:21207-33284 GCA_000966675.3 Picea glauca | reverse complement strand
TTCTCTGATATTTCTTCTCTGCAATGCCATAGGTCTGATCAAAATTGGATGTGCCAAGTGGAATTTATGGTAACTTCCCCACAACTTGCTGATTTTTGGCCTTTCCAGGAGATCTAACTTGTATAGCATGCCCCACACAAAATAATTGACATAAAATTCTGAAACTCACACCAGAAATACTACAGACTGTCCACGATCTAATGAAACTAGTCCCACTCAATTTGGATACTCTAGGAAGAAGTTATGATTGTTTTACCTAGAACACCTTCTTGAGACTAGTCAATAGGACTAGTCAGATACCCTATCTTACACAGGGTGTATCTACAAATTTATGATGACCCAGAAGCTAAACGTTTTACCACATATACCTTACTAATTTCTATAAATAGCCTCCATAGTTCATGTTCTAAAACGTTACAGAAAAATGTTTATAGAAAAAAATCCACAATCACTTAGGTTAGGATGATTCGAGAACCCTATCTTGTACAAGTTTTATCTTTGAAAGTATAAGGCCTCAAGAGATGAATTTTGAACCTAATGTACCTTGATCTGTCTACTAAATATATGCCAATCTGTTCCTTCTGAAACATTGTAGAAAAAAATCTATAGAGAAAATTCCAAGGTGTCTCAGATGTAGCAGTGAAACCCCAAGACCTTGAGCTCTGATACCATATGTTAAGAAACAAATATCAATATAGAATAGAAAAACCTCAGAAAAAGTACTCAAAGCCTTGAAAAAGAGATAATTTCAGATAATAATCCTCTTCGAGGGGGCAACCTCCTTTTACCCCACATAAATGTTCAAGTACAAGATGATTCAAAATGAAAATGTCTCCTTGGTATATATAGGAGACTAGGAGGTATAATTACAATTAATGGCTGAAAGACGACATAAATAAAATAAAATTTCTAATGTAATATGCCCCAATTAAGGGATAATGATCCAATATTAGGGCTTAACACAAAAGCACGTGCCTAGCCAAAGGAGCAGTTGGACACACAGATAGAAAAAGAGCACGTTTTTATGAACAACGTTTTGAATTTTGAAACATAAAAGCATCAATGTAATAGTTAGGAAGAAGGTGTACTTTGCATTTATACCTAGGAGATATGAACATATCTGGGGGGGATTACTCCCATCTGTCAAATTGTAATAGTCTTTTAAGTCTGTTAATGAATGTAGGTAGATTGGAATTAAGAGATTAGACCATTTAGAGTGTAGGAGGGAAAACAGATAAAGACACCCTCACTCTTGTATTATTGTATTATTAGCATAGAAAAGAAAAAAAAGAGTCGTAGCAAAGAGTTGTATAGAAGAACCCATGTACAGGAGCATTTGAGTTAATATATGAAGCTTTGACTCAGATTTCATGGTGTTATGATGTTTGTTGTTTACATATGCTGAATGGTATGCTTATAGTTGTTTTAATCACTCTGTTATGCCTTTTTTTTTATTCTGTGTTGAATGTATGATTTCATATTGATTGTATGAAGTCTGAGAGAGAAGAATGAGTTTCAATTGTTTCTCTTCCTGAGAGAGTTCCTGTAAGGAGTGAAGTGAAACGTCCACAGGGTGTGCGTTGACAAGGGTTCTGAGTTTTATCTCAAAAAGCTCAGGAAGGATATCGTTGTTCTCATACCAGCAGAAGTGGATGTGAAGCACAAAAGTTGTGCAAGGTGTGCACAAGCTAGTTGAAGCCTTAGAATTTATCGACTAAGGTTGAAGAGTGAAAGAATGTTGTTACCGAGAGTACACAGAGTTGAAGAATCAAATACACAGAAGTATTTGAAATATTTCCACAAAGAGTGTGTGAAGGATTCCTTTCGAGACTTGAGGTTGCAATAGAAATATCAGGAGGATCAACGCCTTTGAGGTATTCAAAGGAAGACGGGAAGATGAATCATCGCACATAAGGTTAAGTTCCAGCAAAAGAACATTGGATCGTTTCACAGAGATTCATTGAGGAGTGAATCGAACGGTCGAAATTCTTCGTGGAGAACTCGCGAAGTCGTCGGGACCGTAGGATCCAGAGGAGTTGCAAGGTGGATAAGGTTTGGATGTACCCATTACATTGGTTTCAAGATTTGATGTCGGTCGTTGATCATGACCATTGAGCTATCAGATCATTTCGAGGATTCAGAGTTCATAAGTCTGGAGTGTAAGCCAAAATACTTGGTCACTCTAACTCCTGAATCGCGAGAAGGATTGTTAAGTGTGGAATTTTGGGATTTCGGTAATTTGGGATTTAGAATGCCAGAAATCCTAATGACAAGGAGCCAAGCACCTTTGCATTGAAAACCCTGAAGTTGCAAAACCCAAAATATCCTTGAAGTGGCATTTCAGCATTTCGGGGATCGGGGTTTCAACATTCCGGTTGACAAGGACTCGGGCCACTTCACACAAGAAACCCTGAAGTTGTGAAACATGAAGTATTGGTGAAGTGGCATTTTAACATTTCGGTGTTTCAGGGTTCAGAAACCCGAGAAGACAGTCGTTTGGAATTGAGATTCTCGAACTCTCGGTACCGAAAGCCTAAAATAATATGGGTCATCGGATCTAAAGGAAGGCTTATAGCCGTTGATCCTGTGGAAGGTGCCATTTCAAAGTTTAAGGTTTTGAAGGATAGAGGAATGTATTTCTAAGGGTTTTTCAAGTTCCAAAAGCCGGAAAGCTTGAGTGGACAGGTGGCAAGAATCCATGTGGGAAACATAGTACAGTGGGGAAGATAGGTGGCATGTTTTCTTCAATAGGCAGATTCAATCCTCATTGACCGTTTTGGGGTTTTGAAGGTTGGAGAGTCGAGAAGCCTTGCATTAGGATTCACGAAGTCGTAAATTTTGAAACTTCGAATCGAAAAAAAGTTTCGTTGGGGAGCCAATGTTTGTTGAATGCATCAGGGTTCAACATTTAGGGAATTTCAAAGACAAGAGGTCGGGGTTCTTCACTCTAGAATTCCTGAAGTCATGAAATGCAACACAACTATGGAGGTGGACGTGGCCTAAGATTTTGGCAATTCGACATTTAGGATTTCGGAGGTTGAAGAGACAAGAAACTCGACAATAGGAATCACGATATCACAAAACCTGAAATCTTGATTCGGCAAAGGGTGCAATCATATTGTTGGTCAGGAGATTTGGGTTGATGCCTTTTGTTTGATCACGTAGGCATACCTATAAGGACCTATGGAAAACACTATGGTGTGTGTGTGGGATTCTCTATGGAGGAATCAAAAAGTAAATTTGATTTAGGGCAGATTTAGAATGATCCTACATGGATTTTGGCCCGAGGGTCGAGGTATACACCAATTTGTGGTATCAGAGCTCAGAACAAGTTCTTTTCTTTCTACAACAGAGAAAAGAGGATCATTTTACAGCCATGCCGCCAAGAAGAAGAGATGGGCCAATGCCAATGCCTGATCCAGCAAGAGAAAGAGAAATGTGTGAGTTACGTACCAAGCTTGATGCCATGGAGACAACACAAAGGTGCACAGTTGACGTTGGCAATATCAGTGAAGATGAAAGTGAAAATAAAACTAGAAATGAAGGAGAAGAAGTCGCAGTCGAAGATGCTGCAAATGAACGCCTATTCAGGGTTGTTGCAAGGATAGATGCCAGAGAAAAGATGGATATTCCCATGTATGAGGGAAACCTGGATGTTGAAGAGATTCTAGATTGGATTAGAGATCTGGATAAATACTTCGACTATGAGGATGTCGAGGAAGACAAGAAAGTCAAACATGTAGTTACTATAATTAAAGGGCATGCAACACTATGGTGGTATGAATTGCAGGCTGATAGACATTACAAGGGCAAGCAGAAAATCAAAAGATGGGATAGAATAGTTGCAAAGATGAAAGACAAATTTATACCCAAGGATTATCAAATCACTTTGTTTCAGAGAAAGTGGAATTTGAGACAGAATATGATGTCAGTGAAAGAATACACAGAAGATTTCTACAAGATAAACATCAGAGCAGCTCATCGGGACAACGATGATGAAAAATTTTCTAGGTACATGAATGGTATGTGATATGACATCCAAGATGAGATGAGCATGATGATCATTCGAAATGTGGAAGATTCTTATCAGATAGCTCTGAAAGCTGAAGAGAAGATGAGATGGAAGCAAGGTCAAAGAGGTCGAGGTAGAAGTCAAGCCAGAGGCAAAACAATTGCCCAAGACAGAACTTAGAAATCTAAAGAAGAGGGAAAGAAAAATCAAACTCAACATGAGAGAGGAGGAAACTCACAGAGAGGGCAGTATGCTGATAGAAATACTTTTCCTGGAGCTAGAGGAAGAGGAAGAAGAAGAGGCAGTGAAGTAAAATGCTTTGTCTGTGGAAATATTGGACATAAATCCTCTGAGTGTCCAGATAAGAAAAAAGATGTTGGTGAAACTCATATTGCCGAAACTCAAGGATGAAATGTGGAGGTAGAAGATACTGAGGGAGGAAGATCCTTAATGATGAGGAAAGTTCTCTTAAAGCCGGAGAAGGAGGGAGAGAACCCATCCCAAAGAAATAGTCAGTTTCAGACCGCTTGCAAAACTAAAGACAAAGTATGTAAAGTCATAGTGGACAGTGGTAGCACAAACAATCTCGTATCTACAGACATGGTAGAAAAGCTGGAGCTGGATACTGTTGTACATCCAAGCCCATAGAGAGTTTCATGGCTACAAAAAGGACACCAGGTAAATGTTACTAAACAATGTTTAGTTGAATTTAAAATAGGAGGATATAAGGATGAAATATTATGTGATGTCATTCCCATGGATGTTTTTCATCTATTGCTGGGTAGACTGTGGCAATATGACATAAACGTGATTCATGATGGAGGAAAGAACACACACACACCTTGGAGAAAAATGGTAGGACTCACATGTTGCTGCCAATTAAAGATAAAGAGGTGAAAACATAAATGAGCAACATTGTACTTCTCATGAGTGGGAAGGAACTTATTAATGAGGTTAAGAATAAGGAAGACACACAATTTATTCTGGTCAGGAAGCCAAGAATTGTTTTGACCAGTAAGAGGATAGATGATTTACCAGAAGAAATCCATGAGTTGTTGAAAGCGTTTTCTGATATAGTAGTGGACGAACTACCTTGTTCATTGCCACCTATCATGAGTATAAGCCATCACATCAATCTTATACCTAGAGCCATTTTACCAAACAAAGCCATGTACATATTGATTCCACAGAAAAATGAAGAAGTTGAGAGATAGGTACAGGACTTAATGGACAAAGGATTGATTAGAGAAAGATTGAGTCCATGCGTTGTTCCGACAGTGCTCAGCCCAAAGAAAGATGGAGGCTGGAGAATGTGTACAGAATCAAGGGAAATAAATAAGATTACCATCTGATATAGATTTACATTGCCAAGGCTGGACAACTTGATGGATTGCTTGAGTGGAGCAAGATTTTTTTTCAAAAATTGATTTGAAAAGCGGGTATCATCAAATTCGCATAAGATAAGGTGATGAAGGGAAGATATAATTCTAGATGAATGAGGGGCTGTATGAATGGATTGTCATACCATTTGGCTTAAAAAATGCACCCAGTACTTTCATGAGATTGATGAATGAAGTCCTGAAGGATTTCATAGGGAAATTCATCATCGTATATCTTGATGATATATTAATTTTCAGCAAGACAGAAGCAGAACACTTGAGACATTTAGCTGCAATGATGAAGAGATTACAACAAGAGAAATTGTAGATAAATATGAAGAAATCATCATTTATGAGGACATAAGTCATTTATTTGGGTTTTGTTATCTCTGAAAATGAGTTGAAGATGGATCCAGAAAAGGTAGATGCAATTAAGAATTGGCCATCGCCGAAGAGTGTGTTTCAAGTTCGAAGCTTCCATGGATTGGCTATTTTCAATAGGAAATTCATTCGAAACTTCAGTGGAATTAGCACACCAATGATGGATACGGTGAAAAAAAGACATAAAAAATTTCACTGGATAGAAGATGAAGAGAAAAATTTCAATTTGTTGAAGAAAAAGATCACGGAACAACCAATTCTAGTTTTTCCGGATTTCAGCAAGACATTCCAGGTCAAGTGTGACGCAAGTGGATTTGCAATTGGAGCGGTCTTGAGCGAAGACGACAGGCCGATCGCATATTTCAGTGAGAATCTGAATGAAGCGAAGATCAAGTACTCAACATATGACAAAGAATGTTATGCAATCATACAAGAACTAAAGAAATGGAGACATTATTTGGTTCCTAAAGAGTTTGTTTTGTACAATGATAATCATTCTTTACAATTCATAACTCAACAGGAGAAGTTGAACCAAAAACATGTTAAATGGGTCGAATTCATGCAGAATTTTACTTGTGTGATTAAGCATATTTCTAGAACTGCTAACAAAGTTGTTGATGTTTTGAGTAGGAAATGTTTGCTAATGCAAGAATTCAGAGTCAAAACTTTGGGTTTTGATAACCTCAAAAAAATGTACAGAGATGATCTAGATTTTAAGGAGGCATATGAGGCATTTGAGAATCCAGTTCTCAGGGACAGAAGCCAATGGACCGAGTATATGATCCAGGATGGATTATTGTTCAGGGGAAAAGAGTTATGTATTCCAAAATGCCCCATGAGAGAGAACCTGCTGAAGGAAAAACACAGTGGAGGATTGGCTGGACACATCGATCATGATAAAACATTCTTAAAGTTGAATGGCTCATATTTTTGGCCAGGGATAAGGACAGATGTTAAGAAATTTGTGGACAGATGTAGGATTTTTCAACACACAAAAGGGAAAAGGTAGAACATAGGGTTATATCAACCATTACCCATACTAGAAAGGTCGTGGGATGCATTGAGCATTGATTTCTTATTTGGACTACCAAGAACACAAAGAGGATGTGATTCGATCTTTGTGGTAGACGACAGATTTTCCAAGATGGCACATTTCATACCATGCCAGAAAACTAGTGATGCAACTCATATTGCGAACCTATTTTTCAAGGAAGTCATCAGACTTCATGGCTTGCCAAGGAGTATCGTGTCTGATTGAGATACCAAGTTCATAGGGCATTTTTTGAGGACCTTATGGAAAAATCTGAGGACAAGTTTGTCTTTTAGCTCAACATATCATCCTCAAATGGATGGACAGATAGAAGTTGTGAACATAAGCTTGGGATATTTTCTAAGGAGCTTAGTGACTGAACACCACAGTCAGTGGGATCACATTCTACCATAGGCGGAATTTACTTACAATGATTCACTCAATAGAAGCACAAGACAAAGTCCATTCCAGATTGTATATGGAATGCAGCCAAGGGGAGTTTTTGAATTGAAAGATGTGGAAAAAACTAAATTCATAAGTGCTAGTGCAGAGGACTTTGCAGAAGCAATGAAGGATATTCATAGCCAAGTCAAGGAGTGGTTGTAGAGTTCAAGTCAAGAATACAAGCGGAGAGAAAATCAACATAGGCGGGAACTTCAACTTGAAGTTGGTGATTTGATTCTTGCGCATCTGAGGAAGGAAAGGTTCCCAAGGGGAACATATAACAAACTAAATATGAAAATGATTGGACCATGCAAGGTCATAAGGAAATTTGGGGCAAATGCATATGAGATTGATTTACCCGATGGGGTTGGAATCTCCTCGATATTCAATGTTGCAGATTTGTACCCTTACAGAGCTGAAGAAGCAGGAGCAAATAAGGAACATAAAGAGATCCAATGGACAAAACAAATGCCTGTAGCTGAAAATCCATAGATGGAAAGCATAATTGACAAGAGGATTAGCAAAAAGACCAGGAGAAAAGAGTATTTTGAATACTTGGTCAAATGGAAGGGACATCCAGTTGAAGATGCTAGTTGGGAAGATGAAGCAGAAATTCATAAGCATGGACAGACTATGCAAGAGCTCATGAACAGGAGTTCATGAAAATTTTCAAGCGAGGGAGTATGATGTAGGAGCATCGTACAAAGCCAAAAGCATGTGCCTAGCCAAAGGAGCAGTTAGACGTGTAGATGGAAAAAGAGCACGTTTTTATGAACACTGTTTTGAATTTTGAAACTTAAAAGCATCAATGTAATAGTTAGGAAGAAGGCATACTTTGCATTTATCTGTAGGAGATATGAACATATCTGGGGGGATTACTCCCATCTGTCAAATTCTAATAGGCATTTAAGTCTGTTAATGAAAGTAGGTAGATTGGAATTAAGAGATTAGACAGTTTAGAGTGTAGGAGGGAAAACATATATAGACACCCTCACTCTTGTATTATTGTATTATTAGCACAGAAAATAAAAAATAGAGTCATAGCAGAGAGTTGTAGAGAAGAACCTATGTACATGAGTATTTGAGTTATTATATGAAGCTTTGACTCAGATTTCATGGTGTTATGATGTTTGTTGTTTACATATGTTGAATAGTATGCTTACAGTTGTTTTATTCTCTCTGTTATGCCTTTGTTGTTATTCTGTGTTGAATGTATGATTTCATGTTGAATGTATGAAGTCTGAGAGAGAAGAATGAGCTTAAATTGTTTCTCTTCCTGAGAGAGTTCCTGTAAGGAGTGTAGTGAAATGTCCATGAGGTGTGAATTGACAAGGGTTCTGATTTTTATCTCAGAAAGCTCAGGAAGGATACCGTTGTTCTCATACCAGCAAAAGTGCGGGTGAAGCACAAAATCTATGCAAGGTGTGCGCAGGCTAGTTGAATCCTTGGAATTTATCAACTAAGGTTGAAGCGTGAAAGACTGTTGTTGTCGAGAGTGTAGAGAGTCAAAGAATCAAATACATATAAGTATTTGAAAGATTGTTGCAAAGAGTGCGTGTAAGAGTCCTTTCGAGACTTGAGGATGCAATAGAAATCTCAGGAGGATCAACGCCTTTGAAGTATTCAAAGGAAGACGAGGAGATGATTCATTTTGAAAAAGGTTAAGTTCCAGCGAAAGAACATTGGACCATTTCACAAAGATTCATTGAGGAGTGAATCAGACAGTCGAAATTCTCCATGGAGAACTCGTGAAGTCGTGAGGACCATAGGATCTAGAGGAGTTGCAAGGTGGATAATGGTTTGATGAACCCATTGCATTGGTTTCAAGATTCAACATCTATCGTTGATCGTAACCGTCGAGTCGTCAGATCATTTCGGGGATTCGAAGTTTGTAAGTCCGAAGTGTAAGCCAAAATTCTTGGTCACTCTAACTCCCGAATTGCGAGAAGGATTGTTAAGTGTGGAATTTTGGGATTCGGAATACCGGAAATCCTGATGACAAGAAGCCAGGGGCCTTTGCATTGAAAACCCTGAAGTTGTGAAACCTGGAATATCCTTGAAGTGGAATTTCGATATTTCTAGGATCGAGGTTTCGGTATTCTTGTTGACAAGGATTCGGGGTAGTTCACATAAAAAACCCCAAAGTCACAAAACGTGAAGTATTGGTGAAGAAACATTTCATCATTTCGGCATTTTGGGGTTCAGAAACCCGAGAAGACAGTGGTTTGGAATCGAGAGTCTCGAACTCCTGGTACCCGGAAGCCCGAAATAATGTGGGTCGTCGTATGTAAAGGAAGGCTTATAGCCATTGATCCCATAAAAGGAGCCATTTGAGAGTTTAGGGTTTTGAGGGATAGATGAATGGTTGTCTAAGGGTTATTCAAGATCCAAAAGTCGGAAAGCTTGAGTGGACAGGTGGCAAGAATCCACGTGGGAAACGGAGTACAGTGGGGAAGATAGGTGGTGTGTTTTCATCATTAAGAGGAGTCAATCCTCGTTGACCATTTCGGGGTTTTGAAGGTTGGAGAGTCGAGAAGCCTTGCATCAGGATTCACGAAGTCACGAAGTCTGAAATGTCGAATCGATGAAAAGTTTCGTTGGGGAGCCAGTCTTTCTTGAACGCATCGGGGTTCAGCATTTTGACAGTTTCGATGACAAGAGGTTGAGGTTCTTTACTCTAGAATTCCCAAAGTCGCGAAACGCGACACAACTCTGGAGGAGGACGTGGCCAAATATTTCGACAATTTGACATTTCGGGTTTTGGAGGTTGAAGAGATAAGAAACTCAAAAACAGGAATCGTGAGATCACGAAACCCAAAATCTCGATTCGACAAAGGGTGCAATCATATTGTTGGTCAAGATATTTGGGTTGATGCCTTGTGTTTAATCATGCTGGAATACTTATAAGGACCTGTGGAAAACACTATGGTGTGTGTGTGGGATTCCCTATGGAGGAATCGAAAAGTCAATTTGATTCAGGGAAGATTTAGAACGATCCTATGGGGTTCTTGGCCCGAGGGTTGAGGTCGGCACCAATTTTTGGTATCAGAGCTCATAACAAGTTATTTGGTTTCTGTAGTAGAGAAAAGAGGAACATTTTACAGCCATTCCACCGAGAAAAAGAGACAAGCTAATGCCAATGCCTGATCCAATAAGAGAAAGAGAAATGTGCAAGTTACGTGCTAGTCTTGATGCCATGGACACAACACAGAGGAGCACAGTTGACGCTGGGGTATCATCGAAGTTAAAATTGAAAATGAAAATGGAAACGAAGGAGAAGAAGTTGTAGTCGAAGATGCTGCATATGAACGCCTATTCAGGGATGTTGCAAGGATAGGTGCCAGAGTAAAGATGGAGATTCCCATGTATGAGGGAAACCTAGATGTTGAATATCTTCTAGACTAGATTAGAGCTCTAGATAAATACTTCGACTATGAGGAGGTCGAGGAAGAAAAGAAAGTCAAACATTTCATTACTAGACTTAAAGGGCATGCAACACTATGGTGGGATGAACTGTAGGTTGATAGACGCTACAAGGGCATGCAGAAAATCAAAAGCTAGAATAGAATGGTTGCAAATATGAAAGCCAAATTTATACCCAAGGATTATCAAATCACTTTGTTTTGGAGGATGCAGAATTTGAGATAGAAGCTGATGTCAGTGAAAGAATACACTGAAGAGTTCTACAAGATAAAAATTAGAGCAGGTCATCGGGAAAGTGATGATTAAAAAGTTGTCAGGTACATGAATGGTCTGCAATATGACATACAAGATGAGATGAGCATGATGATCATTCAAAATGTGGAATATGCTTACCAGATAGCTCTGAAAGCTGAACAGAAGCTGAGCTGGAAGCAAGGTCAAAGAGGCTGAGGTAGAAGTCAAGCCAGAGGTAAAACAATTTCCCAAGATAGAACTCAGAAATCTAAAGAAGAGGGAAATAAACCTCAAACTCAACGTGAGAGAGGAGGAAGCTCACAAAGAGGGCAGTATGCTGATAGAAATACTTTTCCTCGAGCTAGAGGAAGAGGAAGAAGCAGAGGCGGTGAAGTAAAATGCTTTATCTTTGGAAAGATCGAACATAAATCCTATGAGTGTCCAGATAAGAAAAACTATGGTGGTGAAACTCACATTTTCAATGGTCAAGGACAAAATGTGGAGGCAGAAGATGCTAAGGGAAGAAGATCCTTAATGATGAGGAAACTTCTCTTGAAGCCGGATAAGGAGGCAGAGAACCCAGCCCAAAGAAACAGTTTGTTTCAGACTGCATTCAAAATTAAGGACAGAGTATGTAAAGTCATAGTGGACAGCGGTAGCACAGACAATCTCGTATCTACAGAGATGGTAGAAAAGCTGGAGCTGGAGGCTGTTGTACATCCAAGCCCATACAGAGTTTCATGGCTACAAAAAGGACATCAGGTAAATGTTACTAAACAATGTTTAGTTGAATTTAAAATAGGAGGATATAAGGATGAAATATTATGTGATGTCATTCCCATGGATGTTTGTCATCTATTGTTGGGTAGACAGTGGCAATATGATAGAAACATGATTCATGATGGGAGAAAGAGCACATACACCCTGGAGAAAAATGGTAGGACTCACATGTTGCTGACAATTAAAGATAAAGAGGTGAAAATAGAAATGAGCAACACTCTACTTCTCATGAGTGGGAAGGAACTTCTTAATGAGGTTAATAATCCTTCAATAAATCTTTTGTAGTAACCTGAAAGACCCATGAATGATCCCACCCACTGTCACCTTGATGGGGATCTCTTTCTATTCAGGGTGGCTAATCCCAAGGGAGACGTCCCTAGTAATCTGGGGTTCT
>JZKD02S2152949.1:29006-43820 GCA_000966675.3 Picea glauca | reverse complement strand
TCTCTCTGCTCTAATACCGCCTCTGGCACTAGTTCCAACTGTCCCTCCTCATCCAAGGGCAGAAACTCCTGTGAAATGCTAATCTACTGTCCCACCGCCTTTTTAAGGAAAGAGATGTGAAAGACATTATGAATCTTGCTACCCTCTGGTAGCTCTAGCTCATATGCCACCTCGCCTATCCTCTTGATGACTCTATATGGCCCATAGAACTTTGTCTTTAGTTTCTCTGCTCTGCTCCTCTTCAAGGAAGACTGTCGGTATGGTTGTAATCGCAGGAAAACCAAGTCTCCTACCTCAAAAATGCGCTCAACTCGGTGTCGATCTGCATATATCTTATGCTGATTCTGAGCTGACTGCAAGTTCTCCTTTGTCGATTGCAGGATCCTTTGACTCTCCTCCACCCAATCCTTGGCCCCCGAGACCCTGCTGTCCCCAAATGTATCATCTATAAAGGAGGGTGCATCGTATCTATACAATGCCCTGAATGGTGACATCCTGATGGACATATGGTAAGTTGTGTTGTAGCAATACTCACCCATACGTAACCATCTCACCCAAGTGAGTTGTTGTCCCCCCACATAGTTCCTCAGATACCCTTCCACCCATTTGTTGACGATATTTGTCTGCCCATCTATCTGTGGGTGGTAGATGGTACTCGTAGCTAACTCTGTGCCTGCCAATCTGAAAAGCTCCTGCCAAAAAGCGCTGATGAAGCGCCCATCCCTATCACTGACTATCTGCCTGGGTAACCCGTGCAACTGGAATACCTCCCTGAAGAACAAATCTGCTACCTGTATGGCCTTGTAGTCTGTGGGTATGGCGAAGAAATGTGCGAACTTGGTCAGTCTGTCGACCACTACAAATATACAATCCCTTCCCTGCACTATAGGGAGACCCGTAATGAAATCCATGGAAATGATCTCCTATTTCTGCTCTGGAATGGGTAGAGGCTGAAGTAACCCTGCAGGATGTGTCTGCTCAGACTTGTTCTGCTGACAAGTCGTGCACTCTCATATGTGTTTCAGCACGTCATCCTTGAGACCCTTCCATGAGAATCTCTCCCTGATCTTCCTATAATTTTTGAAGTATCCCTAATGCCCTGTCGTTGGTGAATCATGACACACCTTCAGAATCTTCCCTTTCAGGGTGGATTCTAGAACCAAGTAGATCCGGTTCTTGTAGAAAATGACGTCATCCAGAACCCGAAACCTATCATCAATCACTTTCCCATCCATCACCTCACAAGCAAATTTGTTTTTGGAGTATTCCACCAACAAATGAGCTTTCCAATCTGTACATATATCCATCATCGAACATCTTGCTGGTCTCCTGGACAATGCATCCGCCACAACATTCCTCTTTCCCTTGACATACTCAATATCAAAGTTGAATGCTTGGATCTTTGAGACCCACTTCTGCTGCCTCTCGCTAAGGTCTTTCTGGTCAAGGAAATACTTGAGACTGTTATGATCAGTCTTCACTACAAACCTGCTGCCAACCAGATACTACCTGAATTTGGTTAAAGCATGCATGATTGCTAGCATCTCCTTGTCATAAATAGGATAGAGTCTCTTTGACTCGTCGAGCTTCTTGCTCTCAAACACAATGGGGTGCCCCCCCTGCATCAATACTACTCCAATTCCCACCCCTGATGCGTCGCACTCTAAGATGAATGGCTGGAAGATTTAATGGCCTGGTCATTATCAATTATGATATTTCTGGGGCATCCAAATCTTGCCAAAATATGTTCTTCAAGGAACTTGATAATAACTACATTAATTTCTACTCTGGCGGGGATAGGCTCTACCCATNTGCCTGGGTAACCCGTGCAACTGGAATACCTCCCTGAAGAACAACTCTGCTACCTGTATGGCCTTGTAATCTGTGGGTATGGCGAAGAAATGTGCGAACTTGGTCAGTCTGTCGAACACTACAAATATACAGTCCCTTCCCTGCACTATAGGGAGACCTGTAATGAAATCCATGGAAATGATCTCCCATTTCTGCTCTGGAATGGGTAGAGGCTGAAGTAACCTTGCAGGATGTGTCTGCTCAGACTTGTTCTGCTGACAAGTCGTGCACTCTCATATGTGTTTTAGCACGTCATCCTTGAGACCCTTCCATGAGAATCTCTCCCTGATCTGCCTATAATTTTTTAAGTATCCCTGATGCCCTGTCGTTGGTGAATCATGACACACCTTCAGAATCTTCCCTTTCAGGGTGGATTCTAGAACCAAGTAGATCCGGTTCTTGTAGAAAATGACGTCATCCAGAACCCGGAACCTATCATCAATCACTTGCCCGTCCATCACCTCACAAGCAAATTTTTTTTTGGAGTATTCCACCAACAAATGAGCTTTCCAATCTGTACATATATCCATCATCGAACATCCTGCTGGTCTCCTGGACAATGCATCCGCCACAACATTCCTCTTTCCCTTGACATACTCAATATCAAAGTTGAATGCTTGGATCTTTGAGACCCACTTCTGCTGCCTCTCGCTRAGGTCTTTCTGGTCAAGGAAATACTTGAGACTGTTATGATCAGTCTTCACTACAAACCTGCTGCCAACCAGATACTACCTGAATTTGGTTAAAGCATGCATGATTGCTAGCATCTCCTTGTCATAAATAGGATAGAGTCTCTGACTCGTCGAGCTTCTTGCTATCAAACACAATGGGGTGCCCCCCCTGCATCAATACTACTCCAATTCCCACCCCTGATGCATCGCACTCTAAGACGAATGGCTGGAAGATTTAATGGCCTAGTCATTATCAATTATGATATTTCTGGGGCATCCAAATCTTGCCAAAATATGTTCTTCAAGGAACTTGATAATAACTACATTAATTTCTACTCTGGCGGGGATAGGCTCTACCCATTTGGTGAAATAATCTATGGCAGTCAGGATCCATTTGTGTTTCCCACTTGAATTAGGCTTTATTTCACCAACAAAATATAATCCCCGTTCTTGGAAAGGTGTTTCTTCTTTGATAGGTCTGAGTGGGAGAGGCTACAACTTTTGCTTCCCTGTAAACATTTGACATTCTGCACATGCTCTAACCATGCAATTTACATAAAAAAACAATGAGGGAAAATAATAACCATCTCTAAGTATCTTATATGTAGTGGCCCTCCATGCATGGTGAGATCCACATATCTCTTTGTGAAACTCATTGATAATTCCCTTGGTTTTTTTCTTCAGTAAGAAAATTCAACGATATTCCTCTTGGATCCTTCCAAAACAATTTCTCTTCTAGAATTCAATACTTCATATCCTTGAGTTTGATTGATCTATCCTTATATTTCTCCTAAGTTGGTGAGAAACTTAAATTTTATAGATACAAAATCACATCCTTATACCACTTAGACTCAACAAACTTAGGACTTACCTTGGAAGATGGTTCTTGTGTCACATCTTATTATTTCTATGTTGCCATGATGTTTGCTGACAAAGAATTTATATCAAGAGATTTTCAATTTGATTCAACTAGAAGTTTAACCAATCCTTGTCCCTTTATTAGTTTGGTGTGTTTGATTTCTAGATCATACTCTTGGAGCTTGGAAATCCATTTACTTCTTCTTCCTTCATTTTCAGGCTAAGTAAGTATGTCCTTTATTAGACTCGTACGCTTGAAGGAAAATGTTTTCTAATGCAATACAGAGTCTCTGAAATCTTGACCAAGTAATTTTCTTGTTCTTCAGGTTGTTATATATTATCCCGGCATCTCTCAAAGCTCTGCTAAAAAAGGTTATGGGTTTCTCTTGATTTTCTTCATTTTTTTGTAACAATACACCATCTATAGTGTGTTCTGAAGAAAAAGAGAAAACACATAATTATTTGTCATAATTTGGGCTAACTAGCACCAGTGATTCTCTCAAGGCCTCAATGAATTGCTAGAAAGATTATTTATCTTTGGTTTTCCATTTTACTTCCTAATCCTTCTTCAACATTTTAGTGATAAGTCTTACCATCTTAGAAAAATTTTACAAAAATATCCTCAAGAAGTTAATCCTGCCCAAGAAGGCTTGTATCTCTTTTTTTTTCTAGGAAGCGAAATTAATTTAATTTCCTCCACTCTTTCAGGATCTATATTCATACCCTCCTTTGATACAATATGACCTAGGAGCTTCCCTTCTGTCATGGAAAATTAAGATTTTTTTTGTTTCAATGACAAGCCAAATTTTTTGCACTTCAAAAATGTCTATCTCAAATTCTTGATAAGATTCTCATGTGTCTTAGAGAACACAATGATGTCATCAAGATATATGACAATGAATATTTCTTTCTCTCCCACAAAGGCTATATCCATAGCTTGTTGGAACATGGATCTTGTATTTATCAAGACAAAGAGCATTTTGTCATACATGAAGGTTCCTCGTGGGGTTGTGAAAGATGTATTTTCCTTGTCATCGGGATACATTCCTACTTGGTTTTATCTTGAGAAACCATCAATCATGGAGATCCTATTTTATCCCACTACTTTCTAAAGTATGTGATCCATCTTTGGCATATTTATCCTTTAGTGAGAATTTATTCATATTTATGAAGTCCACAAAAATCCTTATCTATCCACTTTTCTTTCTGACAGGAATCAGATTGGCTACCTGATCCAAGAGGATCTAAGGAACGTTCATAGAAGATCCTGAGAGATCCATAATGTTTATAAAGGTCCCAGAGGATCCAAAAATGCTCAAAATTCAAGTATCCAAAATGCTCTCAAAAATGGCATCAATGTGTAGATCTCGCCATCATCTTTCCAATGGTGCAAATGGCACCTCGAACAGATCTCATATGCAAAAGTTGTAAGAGGTCAAAGTTTAGGTCAAACTTGGGAAAAAGTCAAAGCTGAAAGTCAGAGGATAATGTCAGCATGTTACAAAATGATGTCATCATGTGACATGGTAGCACCAGAGGCTACCACGTGTCACACAGATTTGGAATTTTCAAGCATACTTGTGGACTAATAAAAAGATGCCATGTGTGATCCGTACGATGAAGTGGCAGTATGGCATCAACATTCTAGTTGGCATTGACGTGGAAGATGTGTCACCACTGCAAGAGTGACACATAGCACAATCCCAGGAACACAGGTGACACCATTCAACATTCGACAAGTAGCAAGGATCAACCAATGAGAGGCTTCCATGTGGCATCCTCCCATTGGCCATTAATGGTTGATGTCATTCAAAGTATGGTTGAGCTGAAAGGAATAGAACTCGAGAATCTAGCATAATAGTCCAACATCTTACCATATCAGTTTTTGCATATGAGTCAGCATGCATGTGGCATTTAATAATTATAAAGTGGTTGTTTTTCTAAAACGAGTGGGAAAAGCTTAGCCCTCGACCCATGATTCTCATGCATGCTAGGGACCAAACCCTATATTCGCGTGGACCTAACGAATCTGCCAACCATTATATATATGTGTGTGTTTAACATATGTTACAGTATTCCACGTGCACTAACTCCAAAGAAGTTTATGCCATGTTTTTTTATATACCATAGTTTATGGTATTTCAACCATCTATTACCCATTAAAAAGGGAACAAATCCCATAAAAGTGGGTTTTAAAACATATTTTATTATGCCATAAGAGTCGGCGGTTGGAACCATATGGTTTTAAAACATTTAAAGCTCTAACTAATGCACCACGAATTGGGTTTTTAAATAACCATTTTTAATTAATGTTTTTTTTATTAATTATATTTGTAACCAAAATATTCCATTAAGGAGCTATAAAAAGACCCCTTTCCTCCACGTAAAGAGACAATAATTCGAGGAGAGAATTCTAGAGGGGATTTTGGAGAGAACTCCAATTCTATGAGAGCATAAGGAAAGTTGGGAATCAACTTTTCCTCAGGAGAGATTTAGCACATTTTGTATGAATTTTTATGTGAAAGAGATTTGAGTCTTGTTTAGTGTGTTGAAGGAGTTCTTTGGTACCGAAGAGGTAACATAGGCTTATATAATAAAATTTATCATTTTTCTGCAAGGAATTCAACGGTGGAGTCTATTTGAGCATCCGAGCTATGAATTTGAAGAATGTCTTGTAAATGTGTAAGAATGTCTTTTTTTAATTGGAATATGTAATTTATTTCATATTCCTTCTTCAATCCATTTTGAATTATGTACATCATCATTCTTCAAGACACCTCAATAGATCCTTAAAACAATCAATATTGAATCCAGTTAGATATTGCATGTAAATAGTTAAAGAATAACTAATATCTAAAAAGGATTTTCAGATCACCGCCCATTCAGAATAACTGAGGGGAATAATTATATGGGAATCAAGTAATTTTGTCACTTCCTTCTTGATGGTGGGCAACAAGAGTGGATTTACCTACCTTAGTTTGTGCCTAAATGGATTAGTATCGGGTTTTAGTGGTATTTTATGTTGTATGATGCTAGTATCATACGTCTTCAAGTATTCATATTTCTAGGAAAAGACATCCATGTATTCCTTAAAAAAATGTAAGTATTATAATTTTCATTGTGGAGATATTCCTCTCGATAGCTTGATGAGTTTTTTATCTCTCTCTCTATTCCAATATTCCATTCTTAAGAGTTTTCATTTTTAGGGAGGACCATTGGCTTTATAGGCACATCATTTCTATCAAAGAGTTTCTCTAGGGGTACCAATCCCTTGGGAATAAAATTATTTTTTAGTTGAAGGACTTTGTGCATAGCCATATATTAGCTAAACTTGGAGGTCATTTGAATTTGTTTTTGAGTCATGGGATACCCATATTCTTCCGCATCTAAGTCTATATGAATATTTGCAAATTATTCCATGACTTCCATGAACCTTTTAATATGTTTTTCGTCTTCAAACACTTGCCAATAATTTATTTTATTAGGGATGGAAGGTTTGTATCTCATATCTCATTTGAGGGACACCATGAGTTTTAATGGTACTAGTTGTTATTGTCGAGGAATCAACCTGTTAGTTAAATTATATTGAGATAGTAGTAATATTAAAAGCCTTATAAAAATTATCAATTAAATCCCATACCTAATTTTTGTATTCCCTCATATTAAGATTCCTTGTCTGATAACAACCTTTAATTTGTTGCACCACAAGTTCAAAGTCACCAAACACCACTAGCTTGGTGATATGCATTTTCCTTGTTCCTTCCAAGCCAAGAATCAAGGATTCATATTTAGCTACATTGTTAGTGGCTTGAAAATCCAGTTTGTAGGTGTTGATGCTAGTGGTAGCATTGGAATGGTATTTATGCATAGGTCTATGTGTCTATATGTGTGGAAATCATCCAAAGACTTATACAAAGATCTCCAGGGAGGGTCATCTTGATAGAGCATGTGAGCAGTCCGATTTAGATAGAGATCGACCATATTTGGCAATAGTAACAGCCACGACGACACCCAATAGAAGTAATGATGTACAACTGAACATCCACAAACTGGTCGACGAACCAAAAAGTATGGATTATGAAGAATTTGTACCATATATACGTACTTATCCTTCACCAGAAACCAGTCTATGCATAAGAGAATTTCTCCAACAAAGGCTGCAAAACGATGACCAATCTACAAGATTATGGTACAAAACAGACAACCAGGGAAACCTACGGGATGCATTGATTGTTGAGCAAGAGGGAAATGAAGTTGACAATATAATTATCCAAATTAAGAACCTCACCAACTCAACCCCCCTACCAAAAATAATATCGAGAGAAGAAATTAACTATAGCCTCGAAGCGATGCAACCTTTGGAACGACAGTTAGTCAAATATAAAGATAAAATTTCTCAAAATGAGGATGTATTTTCTATACTCAAGAAGAAACAACTATTACTTGAATATCATCCTTTGTCAGATGCAAACAAAAACTGACCAGAAGACTCAACAACTTAGTCGAAAGCAATAGTAACTCAAATACCAAGAAAAATGAGTGTTCCTACCAACAAAATCAAAATGGGATTCAACCAAATCTTGATTTATGAAGGAGAGGAGGACCCAAAGAATCATTGGTTTGTATGTGAAAAGTTTTTGGATGCAACTGATATTATAGACAAGGATAAGAAAACGGCTCAATTTGGAGTTGTGTTGTGCCACCGTGCCTTAGCATGGTTCATGAACTACACAGAGAATCAAACTTGTTCAAAAGAAGAAATAAATAATAGCTTTTTAACATTATTTAAAATTCAGGACATCACACATCCGACAGCCCAAAAGTTTAAATAAATTAAACAAATACCAGGAAAATCAGTAAGGGAATATGATAAGAGATTTAAATATCTCCTAAGTCAAATCCCAAAGACGATCAATCAGAACTTGCTAGTCCAGTGGTATGTAGTTGGGCTACTTCCAAGAATCTGATCTCTGTTATGCTTATACAAGATAATCAAATATGAATACGCACTATAGAAGGCAGAACGAATCGAGTCAAATGAATATATCCCATCAAATTCCTCGACAACAAAGAGACTTGAGGAAAAAATAGAACATTTTCAATAAACAATCAAAAATATTTCTATATGATGCAATGAAATATGGTGCACCACATGCATTGGGGAAGGACACACAAAGGATAATTGTCCCCTAAATGAGTGCACACAAACATCATACGTCCACCGAATACAAGCCCAAAAACACTGTAATATATGTGAATGCCTAACTGATCATAGTATACAAGATTTTCCACATAATCTGAAAAACATGAAGTGGTGACACATTTGTGAAGCTTCCAATCACCGAACATCAAAATTCCATCTAAAGGCTCGAAATCAGAATAATATACAAACATTCTACCACACAAAAACCACCAATCAAGAAAACAACTATGGTCGAAGAGATGATTATTTCGATGGTTCTGGTCGAGGTCGAGGAGGCCGACATGGATTTGGTGGTCGAGGTCGAGGTCATGGACGACCATATATTTTTAATTGTGGAAAAATGATCACAACAATGTAGATTGTCCTATAAAAGACAAAAATGATCTGAAATTTTGCATCATATACGACATTGGAGATCACTCTTTAGAATATTGCTCGATAGTACTCGACAAAATTATACCAAGAAAAAATGTGAATCTACTACATGCAGTATCCAAGGAAGAGGTGAGGAACTCGAAAAACTTACATATTGTTACAAGGTCAGGCGCAGGGCGCACTTCTATCTCTAAATACCAATTCTTTGAGAGCATGACCAAGGTGTGTACAAACAGGTGTGTCCATTCTTTCTTTGGTACTTTACCTCATGTCGTAATGCATTGTGTAACATGCTTCGAAGGACAAATTAACCATGTATACTTTTGTGCATCATATTCCTTTCCTGCTCCAAATATGACCTGTAATAACTTTATGCACTACTTCCAATCCTCAATTTTGTCCTTATGCATAGCCCAACATCTTGTGAAAGTCGCTTTCAACATGACATCTAAAGCTAACAGTCTTTGCTGATATGGTATCTACAATTCAAATTCCTTTATAAAATATTCTATGGTTTTTAGTTCATCATACTTTGGTAGATCACATACCTCAGTTACAACCCATCGTAACACACAGGTAATGTGATCACATTGCCTTATTGATATTTCATGCAATCTATATTGTCAATTATCCAGTGCTTCTTCTAAGTCCGATGCATAGGAACTAATACTTCACCAAATTAGTGCACCGTTGGTTGTACGATTCACATAATAATCCATTCATGCAGTCACATTATGCATATTATCAATATTTTTCCCTTTGTTGGTTCCAAAAATCTTATCCATTCTATGGGATCCATTGGCGCAATAACTTTCCAATATCCTACTTCAAAGACTATCTGTCTCTTCTTTAGATCTATCAGGTATGTTGTCGAAATCCCAATCAAGTCCTAAAAATGTTGAATAAGGTTTGTTTTCATCTACTATCTCAATTACTTAGAAGTAAGCTATATTGTGCACTCCATCAATGTTAACAGTCACCCCTAGCACTTTTCCAATCAGAACAATCTTATGTTGTTTCACTAATCTTAACTAAATACATGACCAAATTAGCTTCGGATTTCCCCTTGTCTCCTAGGTCTGCTTTGAAAGTACATTCACATCAGATCCCATGTCTAAAATTATATTATCCATGTCGTATTCTCCTATCTACGCACTAATTCCAAACTCTTCGTTCATCCTTTTCTTTAGATGTACCTGTTTAACTACTTGTTGTACAATAAATTTATCTCTATCTTGTCCACATTGATCAATTATTCCACGTAGTGCATTCAACACAGTCTCATCCTTCATTAGCTCTAAACAAATTTTCAGGAAAATTTTCAAAGTGCTTACCTTCTCAACTTGCCTTTCATTATTCATGTGGTCATAGACTAGAGGCATGCCATATACTGGCTTTCTGTCATACAAAGGTGGCACGGTCGAAGTTGATGTTATCCATTATGCTCCTACCACATATTTCCTTACTTTCTTGTAGGTCTCTTTCTCTTTTGCAAGATCAAGCAACATAATAGGTTATGCTACTTTCCTGATCCACTGATGGATCCTATTCCCTTGATCTATTACATCAACTCTAGTTCTTGTTCCTCCACACGTCACCACTATTATTTTTGGTTGTTTTCCGCGCGCCTCTACTGCTATCATTTGTACATTCGTGTTCCTCTTTTCTTTCCATTTTGTGATCAATTGTGGACAATATTCCATCGCATGGTCCAATTGTCTACAATAAGAACATGTTGTGAAAGGATTCAAATAATCTTTCACTAATTGTCTAGGATGATTACAATTATAACATATAATCGAGCCTCTTCCTCTGCCAAATCCTCTTCTTTTGCGACCTTTGAACCCTCCTCATTATCCTTGATTACACCCTCTTGGTGTATTTTACTGTGGTAATCCTCCTTCTGGTCATTCTTCCCTTTGGACTTGGTATGCATCTGTATTGTTCTCTCTCATCAAATCTAATGCGCAACATTACTTTTCATCATGTCTGACAGACTTACAAAAGTTACAAAATAGATTTCTTGCAGTACTCTAATGCTTCTTCATCAATGAGCAAGTCGTAGGGTGATGACCCATCATTTTTCACATCTCGCACAATACTCCTAAATGATTTGGCGCTCTTGTATTCAAATACTACTTAAAATTTGGGTATTCATTCTTATCATGACCTTATGTTCTACATGTGACACAACAAAATTTCTCGCTCTTTTCTTTTCCTTTCGCAAGTTCCTACAACTGGATAGTCAATGTTGCTAACTGTGATTGAAATTGATCCATCCCTGTGCCATTTTCTCCTACATGGGATACTTCCAATTTCATATTAATTTCTAAGGCTTCCAACTGCGACACAATCTTTTGTTGTGTCAAAGGGCAGTGTATACATGGAAACACTCCTGCAATAAACCACTCCCTATGTTGTTCATCTGGAATATGGAAAGTCAGTCAATACTTAAGTATCTTGAATCTTTGATGGTAATCTAACATTGATTCATTCAAAATCTACTTTATGTCCTTCAACTCTATAATGCAATACAACTCAGACTTAGGCTTCTGGAACTCTTTCAATAGATCTTTTCATACATCTACCAATGTTCTAGTTTGTCCCACAGGTGTAGTAGTATGATATTTCAGGTACCATAATAATGCATGGTCTCTGAATGTCCTTTCCAACTGTGCAATATTTGCATCATCATCATGGACATTCTTCATTGTCCATATTGTTTCACAAATGAACAAATGTTGTTATGGATCCTTTGTCCCCACTCCATGGAAGACATGCATCCTTAAAGTAGGATCTACCCCTTCCATCGTGTTCTGCATGGTATTCTTTCCTGATAACACTAATTGATTCTGACTCAACGTATTACTTCCACTACCCTAAATACTTCTAATACTATCTTTTCTTCCTTCAATAAATATAATTAACAAATATTCTGATCTTACCTCAGTTCTTGGTGACACACACGAGGTCATGGGTTCGACATAGAGTCTGATTTGAGTGGGATCTTCTTCTTCTGGACTGAGTTGACATATATTTTCTTGTGTGCACAGAATCCCTTCGATATGGAGTATTACAATAATGTATCTTTCCTCGATCTCACTTTCCGACCCCTCTCTCTTATCCACATTCCTCTTCTTATTCGTTCCAAATCTCTTACAACTACGTAATACGCCAATATATCCATTCGTCAAACACTCTTCTTCTCTTGGAATCCTCATCCCATCCATTCCTCATTCCTTCTCTTCATCCCTCTTTACACATACCATCCCCTAGTCATCCCCCAATCCCCCTATGTGAAAAAAGACACTTAACAATCAGATTCCATTTTCATAACTCCCTTGTCCCACATCAACATCTTATTCCAAGTAGATAGTGACTTCAAGTATCTTTCATGCGGCGATTTAAATAATTCCTTTTCAGTAGCACTATACGATTGAGTACAATCTATGGAAAATTAAGTAATGTAACCTCCCAGCACATTATCCAACTAGTGATCAACTACACGTGATACCCAATTGTTTATAGTATTGAATTTTTGAATTAACTCAGTATTCCAATTCCTTGGAACCACAATGTGATATCTTCTATTTTGTTCAACTAATATTTGGATTCACTCTGCTAAAATATCTAGGAAAACAACAAAGAAAATTTCATGCAAATCTATAAACACATACCTTTGTATATATTTATCTACGTTGATCCACAGATTCTTATTCTGATCTATAGAAAACTTGATACCCTTTCTATCCAACCATTTTCCAATGTCCTCCTTAGTAGGTATCCACATCCCCCTTAGTCATATATATCGATCCTAATAACAAAACCATTTGTTGGTGCACACTGGGTAGACTCGGGGTTCAACATTAATTCACCAAAAAGCCTCTATTGATACCATCCCTTTTGGCATCACCCGCAAGCAGGTGAAGTCTCACCTGAGGTACCTATGGGCACTGCAGGAACTAGGTTTCCGTAGTGTTTAAGGGAATGGAGACCATTATAACATTCATTCAACATGTAATATACCATGTGCGTGAAATCATAACATCATAATAACATATGAAAGATTCATCTTATTTAACTACTCAAAATGTGCATGGACCCAACATATACATATTCATATTAACCCTTAAGCATCTATTACATGTGCACAATAAACAAAGTAAACCAACACATCATGATAGTAAACACAAAAAAACATAGGAATTTAACATGGCTCACCGAAAAGTGGGCTACATCCACAACAATTGGCTTATGGTATTATTCATTCATTTTCAGTCCTTACAATAGGTGCACACTTTGCTCACATAAGATACATCAGTTCTACACAAAACACCCTATCTGCTCACGCATATAATGCACACTTGGCTCATTATGCATCACATTCCTTCCCGAACAAAAATTCAACCATAAAAGATTACACATATCATTCAATAATTATCTCATCATATGAATCTCTAACACCTTCTACCCAAAAAACCATTGTATATTTATGCATTTATACTAGGGCTTAGCCCGATGCAAAATGTACCAAAAGGTATAACTACTTCTAACAAATTTTCGTCTTTTGTGCACGCTAACTCCTGAAAATGCACTAACTATCTTCCTTTCCTCTACGTGTGTTGATCCTTAGCTGACTTGTCATGCGGTTTGCTTCTATGTGATTTCCAAAACTTGTCCCAAAATGACCTGCTCCAATGTTAGAAAAACAGGACTGTGGAGCAATAAAATAAAACAAATGCGGAAACAAAACACAGAAGATACACAATACAATAGAGACACAGATTTGTGTGGTTCACCCAGTGTGGGCTACGTCCACCAGAGAAATTGCCAGGTCCTTCCTTTATTATTATCCAACATATGAAGGAATACAACCTACAACAAAACCCATTGTAACTTCCTCTTCTTTCTCTCACAGTCTCCTCTCTCAGAATACAATATTCACCATCCAACCATAGCCGCAATACATTTCCCTCATAAAAGAGGGTTTCCTTCTAGGGAAAAAAACCTAACATATTTTCTACCGTTAGATTTGTGACCTTATAATGAACGGTCCAGATTTACAATGAAATTACAATATACTTTTACAACGCAATTTTTCATTCGAGGGCTTCGCCCCCGAAACCCCGCAGGGGGGTTCGCTTGCCCCCAGACCCCTCAGCCGGGGGGAATAGCCCCCCAGACCCCACAGAGGGGGTACCCCCCCTCTGCACTCCCCCACGTGGAAGAGTGTACATACTTATGGGGTGTAAATACTTCATGGGGTATAAACATGGCTGAAAGAAAAAGACCTCTGAATCAAGAAGATAATCAGGCTCCACAACCAACAATCTCCCACTTGGAGACTCATCTCAACAACTCCACCACTGTTTTATATGTTGGACTCTAAACCTTCTTGGACCTGGAAAATTTCTCATCTTCATGTTCATTCTTGAAGACCAACTGAAACTGAGTAGGAACTCAGTTTCTCCTTGGTTACTCCCTTTGTTAACATGTCTGCAGGATTCTGGCTAGTGTGTATCTTTTCCAACTTCAAATGTCCATCTTCCAAGGTGGATTGTATGAAGTGGTACCTCTACTTTATATGCTTAGTATTCGAATGGAAGGTTGAGTTCTTTGCAAGGTGAATGGCACTCTGACTGTCACAGTACAACCTGTTGTTCTCCTGCTTATTTCCCAATTCCTCGATAAACCTCTGTAACCAAATCATCTCTTTACTAGCCTCTATAGAAGCAACATACTCTGCCTCTGTTGTTGAAAGTGAAACAACCTTTTCCAGTTTTGAAATCCAACTTACTGTTGTTTCACCTATAGTAAAAACATACCCTGTGGTGCTCCTCCTGTTGTCTTTATCAC
>JZKD02S2152949.1:0-19494 GCA_000966675.3 Picea glauca | reverse complement strand
ACCAATTATAAAACCATAGAATAAAAAACACATAACAAGATATGAGTTCAGGAAAACTCCTTTTTGATTTCTGTGCCCCAGCAAGGGTTTCTACAATTCACTATAGACTCACGAGCATAATGCTAGTCGCATGTCCATGAAACATCAATTGCATTTTTCTCACCTAAGAAGCAATGCATAATCGATATACACATGTATATATGCTACATCGGATAACACATGAATTTTCTAAAAGAAATTTGGAAAGATAATGTGAGAAACTCTTTTGTGGTCATAATTGTATTACTATCCATGTCCACGTCTTGGTGGAACTCCATTCTTTAGAACTTGTATCTTTAAGGTTATCTCAACATGATTTCAGATTCTATCTAACTCTTAACTTTCTTTGTCTTTCCTCCAGTAGCCCCAACTCAAGAATAATTAAATCCTTCATCATTAGCATCTTTGTAGGCAAGGTGAAGTTCATCATTCACTTCACATTCTTTACATGTAAGTTCCTTGTCGGTACATCCCAACCATCATGATTTCCACCACAGACATGGATTTCAATGGTACATTCATGAGGAGTCACAATTCACATAATGATCTACATCATTTTTCAACACACATACATTCTTCATTAAACATGTTTTCCATCACATGTATGCATGGCATGCTCTCTTATTCTAATTTCCTTTACGAAGCATTGTTATCGAGATCAGTGATAAAGAGAATTCATAACTATGCTTTTCAAATAGAGCTTCATATGATGATTGTAAGCAAATGCATCGTATTTAATTCTTGCTAAGGGAACCAAAAACCTCGATCCCTTTCATCTTGTTATTCTTTACATTCACGTGAAATATACTAGGCATGGTTAGCCATCCATAGTCCAACATTCAACCCATTTCATCTTGTTATTCTTGAATTTCATGTGAAATATACTAGGCATGTTTAGCCATCCATAGTCCAACATTCAACCCGATAGTTGATAAACACCTTAAATTGTCATGCTCTTTCCCAACCAATTTTTCTTATATTACAATGATTGTGAAAGAACCAAATACACAATCATCCTTAGTAATTTTATCATTTGGTATGATCATACTACATCATAGACCTATTTCCCCAAGTTTAATATATTTTTAGGGTCACCCATGTTAACAATTTTCCTTGTCCAATCGAGCTAAAAGGCTCTATTATGCAATTATTTCAATGTAACTAAAAGAACATTTACCAAACATGAATCTTCTTCTCTATTCTCCTATGAAACCAATTTCCAATTACAATGTACTATTGTCCCATTATATGTTTGGAGTTGAAAGTTACAACACCCAGAAGTTCACAACTCACCCATTTTTGCACTTCTACTCATACAAATCAAGACCAAAATTTGACTTCAATTTACAAGAAAATCAAGCGAGAAATGAAAAATATTTTATATAGGGATTGATATTACTCTCATTTATGGACACACAACAACCTTCATCAACAATCTATTGTTCCTACCAACTTCTACATCCTTCTAAAAATGATAACTCGAACCTTTTTTCACTTTGTCCATTGTCATAAACTTTGGTGAGAATCCTTCTCTTTCAAAACATAAATATATGTGAAATTTTCACAAGAACAAATTTATCCAAATGATTGAGAAGGTGAAATATTGACTTGGATGATTTTTCTGAATTCTCTATTGGAGGCTACTTCTTTAATATACAATTTCCAAAGCTACCAAAAAGTGTCCGAGAATAGTGGATTTTGCCCCATTTCAACAATTTAACTAAGAATCCCTTGGAATACAATTTTATAGGTTTTTCTGTTCCTTCTCACCATCATTCTTGTCCAAATTTCATCACGAACAAGTTTGTTGTTTAAAAGTACAATTTTTTTCTCTAAAAAGTATATATTTTTCCAAGTTTTGGGAATTTGGTGTTGAATCTACAAATGTAAGTACGAGGAAATTTTTGTAGATACTATCCTTGCAAACTTCCACCTTAAATTTCAAATCCATATGAGTTATTGTGTTCACATTATGCTCAAAACAAAATTTTGGTTCCAGACTTGGTTTTTTTTTTTGTAATAATATATTTTCCACCACATGGCAAGTGTTCATTTGTCAACGAGGCTCAAATTCATCTCTCACATGAAGGAATCTACCTATTTCAAACATAATCTCTTTTAGAACATTCAACTCATTTTCACTAAGGGTATTCACTGCTTTTTGAACTTCAATGGATCCTTCATACCATTGAAATATTCTCAACATCAACCCAATTTTGAAGTAACCCATCGGGCTCTCTCAAGATAGTGGCATATTGAGCCATTTTCAAACATTGGGCTAGTTTGAAATAAGGATCCTTCCTCTTGAACTTGGCCTATTTCCATACAATAACCATTAGGCCACTTTACACATTAGTTGATTGACTTACCTTGGATAGTGTGTTATTTTAAACTATCGAATCCTTGGATAATTTTGAAACAATGCTATCAAGCCTCCTTCAAACATTGCCTATCACCCTTTTCCTAACATCGCCCATAGATGTACTTTGAATCTTCAACCCATTGACGATATTTTGGATATTCTATCACCACCCTTCGAACATTGGGCATTGACCATTTTTCAATCAATGAGGTAATTCAAACTGTCAACCCATTTTGATAATCTATCCCATTAGTCCATTTTTAAACTTTGACCACTTTTGAAAATTTAGTTGATATGAAACTTTGGCCCATTTTCAAATTTATACCACTATAAAACTTAGCGATACTTTCAAATTTCAACCCATTGTGAGAGTTAAAGTACCTTCACACTTTGAGGTAATTTGGAGCCCTTTTGAGACTTTGGGCCCCTTTGTACTTCAAGGTAATTTCAAACTTTGGGCTTTTGTTAAACTTTGTCCTATTTCTAACTTAAGGTCGTCAGGCCTCTTCCAAACTTTGGCCACTTATGATAATTCATAGGCTTTTCAATCTTTGGATTATTTTGAAACTTTAGGATATTTTGAAACATAGTGGGAAAAGACTTCGATATCAAGCCAATTTGAAGTAGTATCCCATTAGCCTCCTCCTAAGAATTGGTCAATTTTTCAAACTTCACAATTATTATTGAAAGGAAAAGCCCCAACCTATTTCTTTGGCTACTTCCAACACAAGGCCATTAGCCACTTCTTAAACATTAGGTCATTATGTTGTTTTAGAGAATAGGTGGGTTAACCCCTTCCAAATTAAGGTTATCATGCCTCTTTTGAACTTTGGGTCATTGATCCATTTCAAAAATTTGTTCAGCTTTGAAATTTCATAAAACTTATTAGCAAGACCCCAAACTCTAATCCCAATTAACAATTATCCTCCAACCATGTCAACATCAACATAAATTTGAAACAACGCAATTGAAAATTGGCCTTCAACCATGTCAACATCAATATAAATTGGAAACATCATGAATTGGACCGATTCGTGTTGGCAATTCAAATTCTTATTTTGAATATATTTAGGCTTTTAAGAATTTTTCATAATTTCATATGTTCTTTACAGTTTCATTCATCAAAGAAAGCATTGCCAATGCCATATACAAATCTTCAAAGATTAACTCCATATAAAATCTTCCTGAAAATGTTCCAATGCATTCAACTAAATTTCAAAGCATGAACCACCATTACCCACTTACTTGTTCACATAAAATTAACTTAAACCATATGAATTCATGTGGAATTCACTTCTATAACTTGTCCATATCCTTAATGTTAATTTAGCCTTTCACATTAGTGATTATCTCATCACTATGAGCATTTGAATTAACAAAATCAAAATATTTTTTGTTGAGGCATTTTATCAAACAATGAGCATGCAATTGTTAGTTTATCAAACAATTCACATAAACTATCCATACCAACTTAGTGATATAAGTTTGGTTCTAATACTAGTACATTCATGGGGTTCTTTTTCCATGTTGCAACCATAACAATCATCATTTCACACAAGTTCATCCATGAACAAGGAGGGGAAGAAAATTCAAATGGTAGAATGGAAGAAAGATTCATAGATAATGATTAACATTACTCTCCATCGAAAAATAGTGTAATACATGGTTTGCATTGGTAATTCACCCTTCCCAAAAAGCATGGGAAAATATCAAAGAAAAACACAAGTCAACGATAGATGTGAAAGATTGGTAAGGAGTCACGGGCAAGAAAGGTTTTATGTCCAATGTACAAATGTCAAGTCAAATCAGTCCCTATGCACCCTTTTTGTCTTCCCCTCTCAGTTTTAATATCTATATGAGTTTTATTTAAAAAATTTATGTCAAAGTTAACTCTTACTGAGTAACCGACATTATCTATATGAGTTTTATTTTAAAAATTTAATTCAAAGTTAACTCTTACTGAGTAACCGACATTAGCGGTCACGATTTACAGGCTACTTTTACATTCATGGTGTAGTTTTTAACGGTCAACGTCTAGAACACTTACCTATCAGCAGCATCTGGCAATCACCATATATACGGGCCACTCAAATTTCGCCACATCCACTGGTACAAGAAAGTTGTTGTCCAACTTCACGGCGAGCTCCTGTGTATAACCTCAGCAGAAGTACAATTTCTGGAATAAATTGGGGAAACAATGGACTCCTTCGCAGTCTATAGCGAGCTTCGTCTCTTTGTCTCCCTCGTGGCAGAATCAAGAGCTAAGGGAGGCAGAAAGAATTAAGATATTCGCCCGGCATTCGATATGGAAGCAGCAGTGAATAGAGAGAAATTAAAACATGACCGAAGTAGAAGAAGCTATGGAAGAAAGGAGTCGAATCGATTGTGAATGAATAAATTCTCCTACCATTTGAGGCCGACATAAGCCGGTATTGATTTGCTACACCCAACTTCATGTGCAGGGATTTTTGCACTCTGTATTTTCTTATTCTTTTTAATTTACGTGATATAAAGATAGGGTTCATGTTCATATAGAATATTGCATTGGAATACTATTTTGGAAACTAATATCTTGCACTCGTCTCCCGAAGAAATCATCTACTTGAATGAACATTATGATAGTTTGGATCTTCTCCAAGAACTAACAGCATGTTTTTGTCGATTTTCTTTTTCAGATGAACGGCGCCGTTGATTCGAACCCAGAGACTTCATCCAATCTACAGCTGCTGTTGCGATTTCTGGAGAGGCGGTCGACATCTCGTTGCGCTGGCTGCAATTTTGACATAAATAAGTATTCAGATAAATGCATCCTGCGCGTTCTTAATCGCAATAGGCTTCCATGTGAATGAAAGAAATTGGAGAAGTATATTATGGGTAAAGTTGATGATAGATTTATGATAGATTCATCTTAACTTTTGATAGAATTATCTTAACTTTGCGTTTGTAAATGAAAGAAATTGGAGAATGAAAAAAAGTTGATAATAGAATTATGATAGTGTCATTTAAACTTTGCCTCTCTGTATGTGTTTAAAGAATAAAATTCTTTGAAATATAAACTTTTCATCAATTTCTTTTAAATTTAAAAAAATATATATTTTAAAATATTTTATCCTCTTTAAACATGATAAATTTGGAATTAATATATATATATATATTTCATAGTTGTACTGGGAAGTCCAGGCATTTTTTAGTATAAATGGTTTTGGGAGCTTGGGAATGGTTTTGGAAACTTGTGAGCTTTTTGGAAGCTTTAAACTTAGTAATACTCACTTTATAGTTGTGGATATGAAAAACTTTTAATGTATGTATGTCTCCCTTCAAGCCTAGACTAAATGTGAAAGTTGAATAAATCAATACTTTGTCCATGAAAAGCATTTAGCAACCATATAATTGACTTTTACTATATTTTCAAATTTATTTTTTTTGTAAATAAAATGTGATATTACATGATTAAACCTTTGTCACTGTACAAAACTTATCAGTTTCACACGCTTGCCACCTGTTTCGCCAAACTAGTGGAAACCAAAACATGTGGCATCATTTTATACTTGTAGCGAAAAGTAGAAGCCCCCACTTGCTCCACAATATAGTTGGAAACCAGAGCAAGTGACAACAGAGAGTTATGATAGTGCTATCTAGACATGCATCCAAAAAATGATTATTCAAACTGAAAAGAAATCCTAATCAGGAAGACAAGAAGAAAACCCCATTGCCTTGCAAATGGAGTGCAGAGGGTTGAGAAACTTTAAACATTAGAAGGGTTGTTTGAATAGTAGAACCTGCCATCCGAAGAGCCTTTGTGAGGAGTGTCGCCGTGAGGAGTGAATGAAAAAGAATGCGCATAGGTCGGGCATCTCTGTTCGACCGACGTGCTCGATAAGGTGTCGAACAATATGTCAATTCTGCTATTGAGGAGGGTGTGCTAGTGGAGCTGCTCCATCATATATCTCCTCATCTAGAAGATGAGCTCCAAGTGCTCCGGAGTAAGAAAGTTGGGTGAGCTTTGGTCTCGTTTTGTGTCTGAGGTGGGAAGAGGAGGATCAATTGGGCGGTTCGTCTGAGGGATTTCCTCTTGGACAATGCAAGTATCCCCCTCCATTGTTTCCTCTATATCCATTGTTGTAAGGATGGTGTTGGGTCTATCCTGGGTTCCGAGACTGTGCAGAGGAGGGAGTCTGGTGGAACATGAATTGGTTTCTCCAGGATTTCCTCCTCCACATAGGTCATTGGAGGTGTCTTCGACTCCTTGCTTTGCTGAATCAAAGTTGTTGAGGAGGCTCTCTCTAATTCGCGAAGGCGTCTCTACCTTGCGACGTAACAGTACTAAGAGGGCCCCCTCTTGGGTTTCCCTCGCTCACACAACATGACAGAACCGGGAGGCCAGAGAAAATTGGGAATGAGGGTGCACAGATCTAGATAGCTGAGCAGAGCAGAGCTTCGATGTAGCAAAGAAACATAATGTAACATGCCATGGAAAACCTAGATTAATATTCGAGAAGCTGATATGACCATGTAGCCTCCTTCAGTACCTATCATCATCCCCGTGTCATGGCTCATTGAGGGCACCATTAAACCTACGTGAGGGAGTTGTCCCTCCATCCTCTGAGTGTGTTTAAGTCCGTTCTCCATCGAAGAACGAGGCTTCAGGTGGCGGTCGGCCATATTAATAGCTTGGATTGAATGGGGGCTACGTGGCATCCCCTGACCTATCTGGCACCCCATCCTGGGCACTGTATTTTCATATTACAAGAGTAGTATTGTTTAGTTTTTTCCAATATTTTTTTTAATATATAATATTTTCGCTCTCAATTTGATGTTTCCTGCAAATTTGGGGGAAACTTATACTAGACACATACATACATACATACATACATACATATGGCTATTTTTAAGTTCACAACCAAGCCAGACCCCAAATTGGTGTATGAGACCCCCTTATTTGTGGGACAAGTGACCTCCTCTGCCTAGTGATTTGATTGGTAAAGTCTGCGAAGGTATACATACCCTACCCCCCTCTGGATTTGAAATTCTATATTGAATTAATTCATTTACATTTTGAACTTTTTCATTGGAATCGTGCTAAACAGATCTTGGTGAAATTACCATCTTTTTTTGTTTTTTGAATGCATAAATGGATTCAATGCTCTCAAAAATCCAATTATACAGAATCAATCACTCAAATAAGAAGTTCCAACAATTTTTAATCAGATTGAGAACAAAATTGATCGGAAAATATACTCGTAAAATTGATCAATGTTTAGACTAAAAATCATCGTTAATTTTGGAATGATTAAAGATGAAGAAAATTTTCTCATCTTGGTGTTTGTTTTTAAAATTATGAATAGTTTCCTTTAATGTTAAATATAATGAAGATTCAAGTTTCATTTCTCATTTTCATTTTTATATTTAAAATGGAAAAAGACTTTTTTTAATCTTTTTACTAAGAATTGGAAAAACAATTTATTTATAAAAATGAGGAGGAGTTTCTTTTTAATAATGAGTATTTTTTTTTATTAACCATTTTAATCTTAATTGTATTTTATAGATAAGATGTTTTATGATAAATATATTTTATATCAAATTCCAATACAAATGACACTCTATATATTCATGTTAATTGTTATGAACATTATACCTTAATGTAGTTTATCATTCCCTCCCTCCTACTAGGGACTTGCTGTGTTTTCATCCCCAAAAACGTGATATATCCCTTCATATTTCATATTAACGGTATTCATTTTTAAAATAAATTTATTTTTCTATATACTAAATTTTACAGATTACATTTTTTGATTGGTTCATGGCCATCTGATGTATTTATTACCCTGGTATGTGCAAATTATTTTTGTGAATTTTCATACTTTAAAAAGAAATTAAATATAACAGATTTCTAAATGGCCATTTTGGCACACTTCTATACACAATGGCGTTGCTCGAGGTTTGTGTAGTCTAGGCCACTGCCTCACCTCCTTGCCACCTCCAAATCCTTATCATTATTCAAAACATAATGTTTATCATTGATCAATGATCCTCGTTAATGATCCAGGTGGATATCGGTGTCCACCCACCTATTCCAACTGGCTCATATACATATTTCATCTTGGCAATTTTAGTTTTCATCTTGGTTGTTTTTTTCTAGTTTATCGGGTCCTAAAATTTTGGGACCGTTTTGAGGCCCTAAACACCGTTTTTGGGGCCTGTCACAATCACACTATAGAAAAAGTTAGAGTGGGGCAGTAGAATGTGTAATCCTCGGATATACCTTTTCAACCGGATATTTTGTGTCTAAAACAAAGATCATATGCAAAAGTTACGACCCCGGGAAGTTGATGTAGCAACTTCACCCAATGGGGCCCATGACTTTTGACGCTTCATCTCCAAGGGTTAGGTTTTTGGATGTATAGGGTTTAGTCATTCATGTTTTATGTAAAAAGGACTATGAAGCCTCATTGTATTCATCTTCTTGTGAAATAGCGTAGCCGTCACATGTCTTCTCAGAGATAAGTTGTCACCATACTAGCAAGCTTGTTTCAATTTTCATTTTACAGTTTCAACATATTTCTTATTTAATAGTTCAATCAAGTTTTACTGTGTCTCTATTAGTATTCACCATGTCTTTGTGTTAATATTATAGATCCTTGTTTTCATTTTGTTCCGCTCATAAATCTGAATTAGTGGTATCATAACAGTCTGCTCCTTGTCGTTTTTAGTGCATGTCCTTAACGAGGTCAGAGTATAGAGAGTTGGTTCTTGAGATTGTTTTTCTTGAGGACAACTTCTCTCGCATGCCCAAGAAACCTTCTATGGCGGTAGAAAATAAAGATGATGATACATGAGATCCTTTCAAAATGTTGTTCGAGGAATCCCTCGAGCGATAGAGGAACGAGATAATGGACAACTTTGCACAAATCCTTCGACAGATGCCAACAAATGATGCATCTACCTCAAGTGAAGGTGCCACCCCCTCCAAGGTACAAATCAATTTTGATATTCTTATATTTGAAGGTCAAATAGATGCATATGTTGTATATAAATGGTTAAACCTCTTATAATGGTATTTTTTTGTCCACATCTTTTCCAATAGAGAAAATATTACTTTGGCGCTCCTCAAGGCCATCCCTCATGTAAAAAATTGGTGGGATACTTTTTGTGAGAAAAAGGAAACATAGGGATCTAAATTTTTTGTAGTTGCACCCATTTGGGGTTCCTTCAAGGATGTTATTAAGGATCAACACTACCATTTTGGAAGTTATGATGACTTATATACAAGATGGACCACACTGCAGTAGGAAAGATACCAAACAACGCCAGAGTTCACCAATGTCTTCCATACATTGTGTACCAAGCTGGGTATCAAAGACTCGGACTGACATCTGGTGCTCAAGTACCGCGATGGTTTTCATAGATACATTCAGAGAGAAATGGATTTTCTAGACATTTCTTCCTTAGGCGCGGCCTATTGATATGTTGTCAAAATCGACAAAAGCTTAAACAAAAGACGTGGTAGTTTGGGTCTGCAAACCCCACACAACAAAAGCAGGTAAAAGGCGGCCCCAACCAGTAGAAGAAAAGGCAGAGTAAGGATGGGTAGCCTCAGGACAACCAATCCAAAACGGAAACAAAGAAGGACAATGGTAAGACAAAGAAAGACACTGGGAAATGGTGTGAGTTCCATAAGAGCCCCTAACATAAAACCTTTCAATGTCACTCAAAGAAGTTATTGGTGGTCGAGGTGAAATCTTCTGAATCAGATGCAGGGTCTGACTCTGAATCATAACTAGAAAAAAAGAGATGGATCATTGATGCAGAACCCAGTGCCACTGTTTCTAGCACTACCAAGGTCCAACCTGACGAACTTGATGAAATATAGGAAGGTGAGTGCCTCTTTCATTCACAGATGTGGGTGAAGGGTACTCCACTGCACTTCATCATTGACAGTGGTAAAGAGAAGAACCTCATCTCAACATAGATCATCAAGAAGTTGTCTCCACCGACATCACCACACCCACAGACATACACCATCAAATGACTTCTTCAAGGGAGCGATCTCCGCATCAACCAACAGTGTTTCCTGGCCTATGACATCAATCTCTTCAAAGATGAGGTATTGTATGATGTATCCCCCTTTGAAGTTTGTGATGTTCTTTTGGGCCAACCTTATTTATGGAAATGTCATGTTGTATATGAGTCTATGCCTCATATTTTTATTATTACTCTGGATAGGAAATTATAAATAATACCAAAGGTAGTCCCATCTACCACCATTTCTTTGATCCTTGACAAGCAATGCAGGAAGGTCATCTCTCAAACAAAAAACTTTGTCTTTTTCATGATTCACGCTCAGAGTGAGCGAAAGGTTGCAACCACATCCATGGCCTCCACGACAGGTCTCTCCACGCAACAGAAGAAAGTGGATAAGTTCGCGGAACAATAAAAAGACATATTCTTCTCACCCACTAGAGTACCTCTGCACTATCAGGTCAAGCACTCAATCGATCTGACCCCCGATGCACTACTACTTAATGGGCTAGTATATCACTGCTCTCTATCAGAAAATGAGGAAATCAAGAACCAAATCCAAGAGATGCTCGAAAAGGGGCACATCCTCCCAAGCTCATCACCTTGTGGAAGCCCAATCATGCTTATGCAGAAGAAAGACGGGTCCTGACGACTCTGCATTGATTATCGGACCCTAAATAAAATCGCAGTTAGGAACCGGTACCCAATTCCCTAAATTAACGATCTCCTTGACCAACTCAAGGGGGCCAAATACTTCAGTAATATTTATCTGAAGTTCAGCTACCACTAGGTCCCAATAGAGCAGACTGATGATTATAAGACTTCCTTCAATTCTTTAAGGTCTTTTTGAATGGTTGGGCATGCCCTTTGTCTTGACATATGATCCAACAACTTTCATGAAGATGATGGACGATATCTTGTGGACTTTCACCAATTCCTTTGTGGTAGTGTATTTGGATGACATCCTCATCTTCAACAAGAATTGGGTGGAACACTTGCAACACATTCAACCAGTTCTGCACACTCTACAACAACACATGCTATATTCAAATTTGGAAAAATGCTCCTTCAACATGAACAAGGTCTAGTTGCTAGGCTACATTGTGGATGAGCATGGGGTGCATGTTGATCCAACCAAAATCCAATTCATCTGTGACTGGCCATCCCTGACCACACTCACTAAGCTCTGAATCTTCTTAGGCCTTGCCAATTTCTATCACAGGTTCATGTTGGGATTCTCCCACACTGCATGGGCCCTTAGCCAAGTGACGAGGGATAGTGACAAGGAAACATTCGTGTGGGGTCAGTCGCAACAGAAAGCATTCAATGATTTAAAGCAGTGCTTGTGCTCAACCCCGATACTCTCATTACCCAACCTACAAAAACTATTTCATATTGAGACAGATGTTTCAGTCTACGCTGTGGGCACAGTTCTCACTTAGCATGGACATCCAGTGGCCTATCATAGTGAGACACTATCAGATACTATCCATAAGTACCCCACTTACATTATAAAAGCCTACCGCCAGTGGAGGCATTAAATTCTCTGGAAGGAGACAGTCATACACATTGATCATAATTCTCTGCAGTTCAGGGAGACACAAGGAAAATTTTTGAATGACCACCATCAAAATTTGTCCACATACTTGTAGCAGTTCCATCTCAACATCAAGTATAAGACAAAGATCACCAATCACGTCATTGAATGCCTCAATCGAACTCCAGTTGTTGCACTAAACACAATGCTACACTCTTATGGACATGAGACCTACGGATGGCCCCAACTCTATGAGCGAGATTTTGAATTTGCCACTACCTTCTAGATGTTGGGCACAAACACAACTGTCGGTTATTTTCATCTACATGATGGGTTGTTGTGCCATCTAGGCCATCTCTGCATTCTATCAAGCGAGCGAGAGAAGTTGATTTGTGAATCTCACTACAGTCTAGTGGCATGACACTTCGAAGTAGAGAAGAAAATGGTAGTGCTGCAACAAGATTTTTATTGGCTGAAACTCTGACAACATGTCAACAAGTATATCAAGTCTTGCACGACCTTCACTATTTCCAAACCAACCATTAAGAAATAAGGCATATACACCCCTCTTCCTACTCCTAACAGGCCCTAGGAATCCATCTCGAAGGACTACATGTCGGGCCTTCCTTCAACCAAGCAGGGAAATGACTGTGTTTTCGAGTTTGTTGATCGATTTTCCAAGATGGCGATTATGGTCGCCTGCAAGAAGAGCATCACAACATAGGCCACTACCAAGATCTTATTCGAACGAGTGTGGATACATTTTGAGATACTACAAACCATCGTCTCCGATCAGGACATTCAGTTCCTTAACACATTCTCGTCGAGCCTCTAGTCACAGCTGAACACCAAGCTCACCAAATCCACATCCTTCCACCCCTAAACAAATGGCCAAATGGAGGTCGTCAATATGATGATCGTGCATATTTTACGCATGTACAATTCCAAGCATCAGTGCACATGGGATGAGAGTCTTCCCTGTTTTCAACATAGTTACAACAGATCCATACATAGCTCAACCAACCACAACACCTTTCAGGTGGGGTTGAGATTTTAACCATTGGGTCACATGAATGTTGCACTACCCCTTGCGTCCACATAAACAGAATCATCCCATGTGCAAACTATATCTGACAAATCCACCCAGTTCATTGAACGGATCTAGCACATTCGCCAACAGGTTTGGGATATTTTGCAGAAGTTCAATGCCAAGTACAAACAACGCCATGATCAACACCAGATGCCACACAAGTTTCAGGTGGGAGATAAATTTTGGTTGCACTTGCAGAAATAATGCCTTACAGGACCCCATCAGAAGCTTTGTCCACTCCGCTATGGACCTTATATCATCACCAAGGTTGTGGGTGAAAACGATTTTGAGCTCAACATTCCCCCTTTCCTTGGCTTGCACCCAATGTTTAATGTGAACCTCTTTTGACCATACTTTCCACAATTATTGGACACCTTAGAGGTAGTAGAACAGTTGACACTGACAGAGCTCAACCCTGACTGCATGGAACAAGCATCCACTGATCATATCGTGGACACACAAGTCAAGTGAACTCGCCAACAAAAATTTCATATTTACCATGTTGTCAAAACAGGGCAGTTCCTGCACCAAGGCAAGTGGCTTACCAGGGGCCAAATTCAACAAAAATTTCCTCATCTGATGGGGGAACTCAATGCAATGGAGACTATTTCTTCCTAAGAGAGGAGGATTGATCCAAGTTGGTATAGGTGTCCACCCACCTATTCCAACCAGCTCACATAGATATTTCATCTTGACAAATTTTTTCTAGCTTTTTGGGTCCTAAACTTCTGAGGTCATTTTGAGGCCCTAAACAACGTTTTTGGGGCTCTCCATAGTCACACTGGAAATAGAGTTAAAGTGTGACAACATAATGCGTATTCCTCGGATAGACCTTTCCAACGTGCTATCATGCGCCTAAAACGAAGATACCTCGAAAAGTTGATGTACAGACTTACCCCAACGGGGCTCACATGACTTTTGGAGCTTCATCTCCTAGGGTTAGGTTTTTGGATGTCTACGGTTTTGGCATTCATGTTTGATGTAAAAAAGCTTTTGGAGCCTCATTGTACTCATCTTCTTGCAAATGAATCGTCACTTATCTTCTCAGAGATAAATTGTTGCAGTCATTTTTCATTATATTTCATATTTAATAGAAGTCAAGTTTTATTGTATCTCTATTATTATTCACTGTGTCTCTATATTAATATTATAGATCTGTATTTTCATTTAGTTCAGCTGGGCATATGAATAGGTACTCCCTTGGTCCATATTGAAAATCCCCTAATGGGACAAGTGTCGTATATTTAATGTAATGCAGCAACCCTTGGAGTAGTTTAGAAAGCCACTCACGAACCTCTGCAATGAAGAAAATCAAAACCCCTTTTCAAAAGTGGTAAACCACGGATGCATTGGCCTGCGGATTAAGCACTAGGTCGTATGAAGGTATAAGTGTTAATTGCAATGATCGCGTGGAGATTTGGCGCTAACAAAGACCTGGTCGAGATTATAATGGTGAACTCTTGAGGGAATAGAGAGAGTCTTGGCCAGTACTTTNCCTTCAAGGATGTTATTAAGGATCAACACTACCATTTTGGAAGTTATGATGACTTATATACAAGATGGACCACACTGCAGTAGGAAAGATACCAAACAACGCCAGAGTTCACCAATGTCTTCCATACATTGTGTACCAAGCTGGGTATCAAAGACTCGGACTGACATCTGGTGCTCAAGTACCGCGATGGTTTTCATAGATACATTCAGAGAGAAATGGATTTTCTAGACATTTCTTCCTTAGGCGCGGCCTATTGATATGTTGTCAAAATCGACAAAAGCTTAAACAAAAGACGTGGTAGTTTGGGTCTGCAAACCCCACACAACAAAAGCAGGTAAAAGGCGGCCCCAACCAGTAGAAGAAAAGGCAGAGTAAGGATGGGTAGCCTCAGGACAACCAATCCAAAACGGAAACAAAGAAGGACAATGGTAAGACAAAGAAAGACACTGGGAAATGGTGTGAGTTCCATAAGAGCCCCTAACATAAAACCTTTCAATGTCACTCAAAGAAGTTATTGGTGGTCGAGGTGAAATCTTCTGAATCAGATGCAGGGTCTGACTCTGAATCATAACTAGAAAAAAAGAGATGGATCATTGATGCAGAACCCAGTGCCACTGTTTCTAGCACTACCAAGGTCCAACCTGACGAACTTGATGAAATATAGGAAGGTGAGTGCCTCTTTCATTCACAGATGTGGGTGAAGGGTACTCCACTGCACTTCATCATTGACAGTGGTAAAGAGAAGAACCTCATCTCAACATAGATCATCAAGAAGTTGTCTCCACCGACATCACCACACCCACAGACATACACCATCAAATGACTTCTTCAAGGGAGCGATCTCCGCATCAACCAACAGTGTTTCCTGGCCTATGACATCAATCTCTTCAAAGATGAGGTATTGTATGATGTATCCCCCTTTGAAGTTTGTGATGTTCTTTTGGGCCAACCTTATTTATGGAAATGTCATGTTGTATATGAGTCTATGCCTCATATTTTTATTATTACTCTGGATAGGAAATTATAAATAATACCAAAGGTAGTCCCATCTACCACCATTTCTTTGATCCTTGACAAGCAATGCAGGAAGGTCATCTCTCAAACAAAAAACTTTGTCTTTTTCATGATTCACGCTCAGAGTGAGCGAAAGGTTGCAACCACATCCATGGCCTCCACGACAGGTCTCTCCACGCAACAGAAGAAAGTGGATAAGTTCGCGGAACAATAAAAAGACATATTCTTCTCACCCACTAGAGTACCTCTGCACTATCAGGTCAAGCACTCAATCGATCTGACCCCCGATGCACTACTACTTAATGGGCTAGTATATCACTGCTCTCTATCAGAAAATGAGGAAATCAAGAACCAAATCCAAGAGATGCTCGAAAAGGGGCACATCCTCCCAAGCTCATCACCTTGTGGAAGCCCAATCATGCTTATGCAGAAGAAAGACGGGTCCTGACGACTCTGCATTGATTATCGGACCCTAAATAAAATCGCAGTTAGGAACCGGTACCCAATTCCCTAAATTAACGATCTCCTTGACCAACTCAAGGGGGCCAAATACTTCAGTAATATTTATCTGAAGTTCAGCTACCACTAGGTCCCAATAGAGCAGACTGATGATTATAAGACTTCCTTCAATTCTTTAAGGTCTTTTTGAATGGTTGGGCATGCCCTTTGTCTTGACATATGATCCAACAACTTTCATGAAGATGATGGACGATATCTTGTGGACTTTCACCAATTCCTTTGTGGTAGTGTATTTGGATGACATCCTCATCTTCAACAAGAATTGGGTGGAACACTTGCAACACATTCAACCAGTTCTGCACACTCTACAACAACACATGCTATATTCAAATTTGGAAAAATGCTCCTTCAACATGAACAAGGTCTAGTTGCTAGGCTACATTGTGGATGAGCATGGGGTGCATGTTGATCCAACCAAAATCCAATTCATCTGTGACTGGCCATCCCTGACCACACTCACTAAGCTCTGAATCTTCTTAGGCCTTGCCAATTTCTATCACAGGTTCATGTTGGGATTCTCCCACACTGCATGGGCCCTTAGCCAAGTGACGAGGGATAGTGACAAGGAAACATTCGTGTGGGGTCAGTCGCAACAGAAAGCATTCAATGATTTAAAGCAGTGCTTGTGCTCAACCCCGATACTCTCATTACCCAACCTACAAAAACTATTTCATATTGAGACAGATGTTTCAGTCTACGCTGTGGGCACAGTTCTCACTTAGCATGGACATCCAGTGGCCTATCATAGTGAGACACTATCAGATACTATCCATAAGTACCCCACTTACAACAAAGAAATGTACTACATTATACAAGCCTACCGCCAGTGGAGGCATTAAATTCTCGGGAAGGAAACAGTCATACACATTGATCATAATTCTCTGCAGTTCAAGGAGACACAAGGAAAATTTTTGAATGACCACCATCAAAATTTGTCCACATACTTGCAACAGTTCCATCTCAACATCAAGTATAAGACAAAGATCACCAATCACGTCACTGAATGCCTCAATTGAACTCCAGTTGTTGCACTAAACACGGTGCTACACTCTTATGGACATGAGACCTACGGATGGCCCCAACTCTATGAGCGGGATTTTGAATTCGCCACTACCTACTAGATGTTGGGCACAAACACAACTGTCGGTTATTTTCATCTACATGATGGGTTGTTGTGCCATCTGGGCCATCTCTGCATTCCATCAAGCGAGCGAGCGAAGTTGATTTGCAAATCTCACTACAGTTTGGTGGCATGACACTTCGAAGTAGAGAAGACAGTGGTAGTGTTGCAACAAGATTTTTATTGGTTGAAACTCTGACAACATGTCAACAAGTATATCAAGTCTTGCATGACCTTCACCATTTCCAAACCAACCATTAAAAAATAAGGCATATACACCCCTCTTCCTACTCCTAACAGGCCCTAGGAATCCATCTCGAAGGACTACATGCCGGGCCTTCCTTCAACCAAGCAGGGAAATGACTGTGTTTTCGAGTTTGTTGATCGATTTTCCAAGATGGCGATTATGGTCGCCTGCAAGAAGAGCATCACAACATAGGCCACTACCAAGATCTTATTCGAACGAGTGTGGATACATTTTGAGATACTACAAACCATCGTCTCCGATCAGGACATTCAGTTCCTTAACACATTCTCGTCGAGCCTCTAGTCACAGCTGAACACCAAGCTCACCAAATCCACATCCTTCCACCCCTAAACAAATGGCCAAATGGAGGTCGTCAATATGATGATCGTGCATATTTTACGCATGTACAATTCCAAGCATCAGTGCACATGGGATGAGAGTCTTCCCTGTTTTCAACATAGTTACAACAGATCCATACATAGCTCAACCAACCACAACACCTTTCAGGTGGGGTTGAGATTTTAACCATTGGGTCACATGAATGTTGCACTACCCCTTGCGTCCACATAAACAGAATCATCCCATGTGCAAACTATATCTGACAAATCCACCCAGTTCATTGAACGGATCTAGCACATTCGCCAACAGGTTTGGGATATTTTGCAGAAGTTCAATGCCAAGTACAAACAACGCCATGATCAACACCAGATGCCACACAAGTTTCAGGTGGGAGATAAATTTTGGTTGCACTTGCAGAAATAATGCCTTACAGGACCCCATCAGAAGCTTTGTCCACTCCGCTATGGACCTTATATCATCACCAAGGTTGTGGGTGAAAACGATTTTGAGCTCAACATTCCCCCTTTCCTTGGCTTGCACCCAATGTTTAATGTGAACCTCTTTTGACCATACTTTCCACAATTATTGGACACCTTAGAGGTAGTAGAACAGTTGACACTGACAGAGCTCAACCCTGACTGCATGGAACAAGCATCCACTGATCATATCGTGGACACACAAGTCAAGTGAACTCGCCAACAAAAATTTCATATTTACCATGTTGTCAAAACAGGGCAGTTCCTGCACCAAGGCAAGTGGCTTACCAGGGGCCAAATTCAACAAAAATTTCCTCATCTGATGGGGGAACTCAATGCAATGGAGACTATTTCTTCCTAAGAGAGGAGGATTGATCCAAGTTGGTATAGGTGTCCACCCACCTATTCCAACCAGCTCACATAGATATTTCATCTTGACAAATTTTTTCTAGCTTTTTGGGTCCTAAACTTCTGAGGTCATTTTGAGGCCCTAAACAACGTTTTTGGGGCTCTCCATAGTCACACTGGAAATAGAGTTAAAGTGTGACAACATAATGCGTATTCCTCGGATAGACCTTTCCAACGTGCTATCATGCGCCTAAAACGAAGATACCTCGAAAAGTTGATGTACAGACTTACCCCAACGGGGCTCACATGACTTTTGGAGCTTCATCTCCTAGGGTTAGGTTTTTGGATGTCTACGGTTTTGGCATTCATGTTTGATGTAAAAAAGCTTTTGGAGCCTCATTGTACTCATCTTCTTGCAAATGAATCGTCACTTATCTTCTCAGAGATAAATTGTTGCAGTCATTTTTCATTATATTTCATATTTAATAGAAGTCAAGTTTTATTGTATCTCTATTATTATTCACTGTGTCTCTATATTAATATTATAGATCTGTATTTTCATTTAGTTCAGCTGGGCATATGAATAGGTACTCCCTTGGTCCATATTGAAAATCCCCTAATGGGACAAGTGTCGTATATTTAATGTAATGCAGCAACCCTTGGAGTAGTTTAGAAAGCCACTCACGAACCTCTGCAATGAAGAAAATCAAAACCCCTTTTCAAAAGTGGTAAACCACGGATGCATTGGCCTGCGGATTAAGCACTAGGTCGTATGAAGGTATAAGTGTTAATTGCAATGATCGCGTGGAGATTTGGCGCTAACAAAGACCTGGTCGAGATTATAATGGTGAACTCTTGAGGGAATAGAGAGAGTCTTGGCCAGTACTTT
>JZKD02S2152938.1:5839-16985 GCA_000966675.3 Picea glauca | reverse complement strand
ACGCACTTCGTGCTCCAAGGGTGCCACTCGCCTCTTGACCGACTTGGTAGACATCAAAACCCTTGGAGTCAATACTCCGCCAGGTGATCTTGTGGGAGACTAAGGGCCTCTAAGGAATAAGTCCCCTGCCTTATTGCGCGCCCCTTAGAATCATCGTGAGCGACTGTCACAGTCGGCCCTCATGGCATCGTGGGTATTCTCAAACTAGGTAGTCGTTAACCTACAGTTCAAGCCACGACGAGAGTGCTAGTAAGTTGTGGTAGAGCTGCTTTCCACACCTCTCCCTCAACGTCTCTGGTAGTCGCATGTGACCCCTCTACTCCACATGTGAGTGTGGTCGACAAGCTATCGTCAACCTGCATTATCAACGAATCATGTTAGAAATATATCCATAATCATATCATCTAATTAGATGCAAAAATTTCATATATACAACAATCAAACCCCAACAATCCACCCCCTGACTCGATCCAGAGTCCAAGGGGTTCCATTGATGCCTCTGCATCCTCGAGGTCCAAAATCCTTCACACTCAGGAAAACTAAGTCAATATCACCTGTCTATGTCAATGCAGCAAAATAACATGTCATCAATTCATAACACCTCATAATCATAATCAAATTCCCAAAAGTATAATAATCTGGATCACTTGCGAGAAAGTGTCCTCAAAGAATAAGTTTGCTCAGTGCGAGCAAGAGTGGGATGTTACATACACCCCCTCTTGGTCTAAAATTCGTCCTGAAGTTTCACAATATATAAGTGCCGAAATAATGAGTATCACAGTATCATAATTCTATCTATCAAACAAAAATGGAAACTGCTGGCGCATATCATATGCATCCTCCCAGGTCACCAAGTGCGGACTATAGTGGTCCCATTGGACCTTGACTTGATATACTATTCAATGCTGTAGCTATCGAGCACGATGATCCAAGATGTGGATTGGCTCAGCCATGACTGCCCCCTCGTCTAATACCTGCAAGGAATTCATGTCAATAACATGTGTAGGATCACCAATATATTGTCTCAAAATGGATACGTGAAAAACATCGTGCATACGCCTCAAAGAATCAGGAAAGGCTAGTCGATAGGCCACGAGACCCTTTCTTTCCACAATATCTAAAGGTCCCATGAATCTAGGTGAGATTTTAGCTCCCTTTCCAAACTTGATCAAACTCTTATGCGGTTTTACCTGCAAGAAGACTTGATCGCCAACTTCGTAACTACGGTTGACATGGTGCGCAATGACATAACTCTTCTGTCGATGCTGCGCTTCTTTAATCCTTTGTATTATTGTTTTCATTTTGTCTTCCATTTCTTGGATCACTTCTGGTCCCACCAAGACTCTATCCTCAATCCGATCCCAACTCAAAGGCGTTCGACACGGTCGCCCATACAGGAACTCGAAAGTTTCCATCCTAATGGTGCTTTGGTAACTGTTGTTATAAGCGAATTCTACCAGTGGCAAGAATTCTTCCCAACGCTTTTTTTGGTCCATCACATACATGTGAAACATGTCCTCCAAGGTCTGGTTCGTTCGTTCAGTCTGTCCATCAGTCTTCGGGTGATACGCAGTACTAAAGTTAAGTTGGGTTCCCAAGGCCTCTTGGAAACTAGTCCAAAATCGTCTAGTAAACATTGATCCCCGATTGGATATAATCCTCTTAGGCACACCATGCAGCCTCACAATGTCACTGATGAAAACCCTAGCTATGTTAGGTTCCTGATACGTCGTACGCAAAGGAATAAAATGATCACTCTTCGTCAGAGTTTCGACTACCACAAAAATTGAGTCATGTCTCCTTGCCGTCAATGGCAATCCAACAATGAAATCCATCGAAATGACCTCCCATTTCGATTCCGTAATAGTGTGTGGCTGTAGTAATCCTGCTGGATGTCTATTTTCATCCTTTACCTACTGACATTCTAGACATATGACCACATAGTTAACTATTTCTTCCTTCATTCCTTTCCAGAAGAATAAGGGTTTAAGGTCTGCCCTCATCTTCGTGACTCCTGAGTGAGCCATCTATACTTCTCTATGAGCCTCGTTTAGGATCAAGCTCCTCAACTCGTCATTCGGTGGTACGTAAATCTGATGTTTAAACCTCAATAATCCATCATCGTCAAACGTAAATCCTTCAAATATTGGTACCATCATTGTGTTTTTTCCGATAAAATCCTCGACCTCTTTGTACCAGTCATCGTCATGCTGTAAAGTTAGAATCCTTTCACGTAAATTCGTCTGAAGAGGCAACACTAAAAAGATGCGTGGTCTCCAACTCAATGCATCTACCACTCGGTTCACTATTCCTTTTATGTAAGAAATCTCAAAATCATACTCGATAAGCAGTTCCGACCAATGCCGTTGTCACGCGTTCAGGTCACTTTGCGTAAAGATGTACTGTAGTCCATAGTGGTCCATATTTAGTTCAAATTTTTGTCCAACTAGGTAGTGTCTCCAAACTTTCAAGGCATAAACAATGGCTAACAACTCCAAATCACGTGTTGCATAGTTCTCCTCATTCCTTCTCAGTTTCCTCGAGATGTAAGTGATCACTCGACTGTCTTGCATTAATACTCTGCCTAAGCCTTCCTTGGATGCGTCAATTCATACCAAGAAGTCTGTGTCCATGTCAGGGACCTTTAGTATCGGTGCCATTGTCAAAATCTCCTTGAGCCTCCGAAATTCTTCTGCACATCTCTCGGTCTAAACAAACTTCTTGTTCTTCTTCTGCAATTCCGTGATCGGATTTGCTATCTTCGAAAATACCTCAACGAACCGTCGATAGTATCTTGATAAACCCATGAAGCTACGCACTTCTGTGACATTCGTCGGCACAAGCCATTCCATAATAGCCTTGAACTTTGCTGGATCCACGATGATACCTTTGTCGGAGATGACATTCCCTAATTAGTGAATCTTCGATTGATAAAACGAGCATTTGGACAACTTCCCATACAATTTATGCTCTCATAGACACTGTAGTACCAAGCGCAAGTGGTCGTCATGCTCCTCCGTCGTCCGAGAGTAAATCAAAATATCGTCAATGAATACTTGGATGAACTTGTCCAAGTACTCACGAAACACCCCATTCATCAAACTCATAAATACCCCTGGGGAGTTTGTCAGTCCAAATGGTAAAATAGTAAACTCGTAATGCCCAAACCTCGTCTTAAAGGTGGTCTTAGGGATGTCATCCTCCTTAATCTGTAATTGGTGATATCTTGATCGCAAATAGATCTTTGAGAACACCATCGCACCCTTCATATGATTGAACAAATCATCAATCCTCGACAACAGACACTGATTCTTGATTTTTGCCTTGTTCAATTGATGATAGTCAATGAAGAGCCTCCATGACCCATCCTTCTTTCGTATGAAAATAACAGGTGCTCCCCATAGTGACACACTTGGACGTATAAGTCACAGGTCCAATAACTCCTTAAGTTGCATTCTCAACTCTTGTAGCTCCGGGGTCGACATCCGATAAGGCATTATTGCTATTGGTTTAGTCCCCATTTTTATGTCTATGGTAAACTCAAATTCTCTCTCCGATGACATCCTAGGTAACTCCTCCGGAAAGACGTCTGCAAACTCTCTCACCACCGGAAGGTGTTCTAGATCTTCCACTACTCCCTTCTCATTTAACGCAAGGATCACATAAAGCTTGCATCCCTTCCGCATGCTCTTCTGTAGCTGGAAGGAAGAGATGAACCTCAGGGAAACTCCTTGGTTCCGTACTACAATCACGCGTCTTTTTCCCTCATCATCGACCAAGCTCAACCATTTTGTCTTATAGTTGAGTATCGCCTCATGCAATTCCAACAAGTCCATACCGATCATGACGTCATAAGATCCTAATATCGTGACATACAGGTTGGCCCGGGTGACAAACTCTCCTAGGTTAAGGGTACAACCCGTAACCTTTCCTCCAACCTTCTGTTTGGCTCCTAGAGCCATCTCTACGAAGCTAAACTCATCCTGTTTAACTGCCTTCACCTTAATCCTTTTTAGCGCTGCACCAGAAATGAAACTCTCAGTAGCACCGGGATCTATCAAAATACTAAGGGTCTTGTGATGCAGGAGCATCACCAACACATCAAGCGAGCCAGCGCGGAAGCGGAAGACAGTTGGACAAGCCAACACAAATTTTGAAAACACTTTGGAATTGTTGCGCGATCTTAAATGAACCATTAAGATGAAGTGCACTTTGTATATTGTAAATGGACCTTGAGCGGATAGCTCTCGTCCTTAGTAGATAGACGACATTTAAAATAGCTAACGAAGGTAGATAGAAATTTAATTTTAGATTTGATAGCTTTAGAGCGCAAGAGGGAAACGAGATATAGACACCCTCATTGTGCATTTGCATTATTCAGAATTCTGGAGCATTAGAGAAAGATCATGTAGACAGCTGTGTAAGAACACCCATGTACAGATACTTGAATTAATAGAAGAGATTGATTCAAATTCATGGTTTTTGTGTCTGTTCTTTGTGTATTGATGTTGATGTGCTCATGAATGGTTGTTTTCAGTCACACATTTGCTTTTATGTGCTATGTATATGATTTCATGTTTGAATTGAAGCCTGAAAGGGTGAAGGAATGAGTTTCAATTGTTTCTCTATTTGAGCTGTAGAATTCCTGCAAGGAGTGCAGTCGAATTATCCGCAAGGAGTGCGTTGACAGAGGGGTTCAAATAGAGATAGATTTTGTTCTCATTTCCTTGAAGGTGCAGTTGGGCATAGGGCCGTGCAAGGAGTGCGCAGGCTGGGTAAAATTATTAGGGTTGCAAACCTAAGTAAAGAGATGAAATACTACTGCTGCAGGGGAGCGCAGAGTCGAGGGACTTCAACACTTAGACGTTGTTGACGGTTTGCCGCAAGGAGTGAGTGCAAGATGGTTTTCTTTCTAAAGACTTAAAGCTGTGGGAAAAGCTCAGGAAGGATAGGCCTTTGAGTTTTTTGGAGAACAACAAGGACAATTTGTGACTTGAAGTCGAGGGAAGCGTCACAAGTTTGCGAGAAGGTGAATGAGTTCCGGGGAAAAGAACACTTAGTCCTTTCGCAGAATTCATAGGGAAGGAACGGACGGTCGGTATTCTCCGAGGAGAATTTGTGAATTTCCATGGGTCTTCAGATCTTGTGGATGTGTAGGGGAGATACAGTGGTGTATTCCCAGAGGTTTAAGCTCAGGACAGATAGAGCGTTGATCCAAGTCAGCCAGGACCATTGGATCTACACGTATATCGTGTATCGGGGTTTCGTAGATCGAACCTCCAAAGTATTGCAACAAGAATTGCGATATCACGATCCGCGATATTCTGACAGACTCAGAACCATCCATCAATTGGGATGCATGTCAGAAGATCCAAAGAAGTCGAGGTTTGGAGCATCAGAGATTTCGGAGACCAGATACTCTTGCAGCTTGGAATTGCGAAACGCGATATCCTGACGGAAGAGTTGTGTGGGACCACAAGAGTCAGAGTGGAAGATAGGTGGTATAAGTCATCGAGGTTTCATAGCGAGAAGTGCCGAGACATTGACATTAGGATTTTCGATCCCGCAAAGTCCAAAATCCCGATAGAAGTGGCAGGAGTTGAAGGGACAACTCGCGCGTGTGTCGGAGTTTCGGTGTATCGGGCATCGAGAGTCGGAAAATCGAGTTGCTGAGCATCGCGAGTAGCGAAATCATGATAGGATCAAGTTCCGATAGAGAAAGGTAAGAGTCAACGTTGAATTTCATAGGGGATCGGGGTTTTGAGAATCCAAAACTACGCGACCACAAGACTCGCAAAATTGCGAAGTCCGATTTCCGGATCGCTAAGGGAGATCTTTTGGAGAACTGCTGTGGGTGTGGAAAATTCCCGATAGGGAATTAGAAGATATTTTCAGTTCTTCGGGCCAAGGAAGGAGGAGGTCCTGTGAGTGGACGCTTCCTGAGGGTGTGCCTGCATCATCTTTTCAACGACGGTACCTAACGTCTTGAGCACAGTTGACTAGTACTCTGCCTAGTGGTTATTCACCACTGCATGAATTCGATGGGCCTTGCCCAAATATCCCACGGTAGTGGGTTTGAATGATCCATATGCTATAGTCCTCTCCACTGGGCAGTTGTGATGGTAGTGTGGCTCCCCACATGTCCCCACCTGAAGTAGGAGATGACATCCCACTAGTCTAAAATCCTTGTCTGTTCTGCTGAACATGCCTAAATTGCTGCTGTTGCGGTTGATGCTGCTGCTGATGCTGTGGTCCCCAATAAGGTGTTCGTTGCTGAGGCGTTGGTCGCCGAGGTGTAGTGAAAGTGGACCCTTTCTGGAAGCCATGATATCGAGGCGTATGTCTAGCTGGTGTCTGATGCTGCTGCCCACCAGATGACACCTACCCTACCGGTCTCACTGGACTCCTACTATGACCTCCTCTAACAAGATACTCCTCTTCTATGAGGGCCTCCTGAACGACATCATGCAAGGTATGAGGCATCATAATCCTAACCTTTTCACGTATGTTGCCATTAAGGTCGAACAAGAACCTGTTGATCTTAATTTTCTCAGTATTAAGATGCGGAGCATATCGAAGCAGCTCCATAAAATGGGCCTCGTACTCGGGCACCATACGACCTCCCTGTCGTAAGGTGTTGAACTTGTTGAGATGAAGCTCAATGAATTCCTCTGATAGGTACCTCTCTCGGAACCATTCCTCGAATAGTTCCCATGACATCTCTTCAATGACAATGTTCAGTTGTGGCAATAGCATCTTCCACCATAGAAGAACGCTCCCCTTCAGTTGAAATACCACCATGCGAACCTTCATGTTGGAGGTATGGTCGTGAAGTGAAAATCACATCACTATATTCTCTAACCATGCCTCTATGGCTACGTCGATGCGAGTTCACGGTGAATGCTACTAGTACCAACTGGAGTGCATGGTGGACCCTCAGGGGGTGCCGACAGCCTGGCCTCATCTCTGTCCAAATGGCTGATCAGTGCCTCAGACATGCACTGGAAATATCTAATCAGTCCAACCACATCACCTACTGCTATATACTCCTACCCAACAACCTATTCGTCTCCCTGGGGGTTAGATCCCTCTGGCGTGGATGCTACTGGAGGCGTCACGCCTCCTCCCCTAGCACCCCATCGTCTGCCTCTGCCACGTCCTCTAATGATGTTTACCCGCATGAATACAAGTCAAATTATTTAGAAACATTATATTCAATATCATATCAATGAAATCCATAGTGATCCCAAGTCGTGGGTTTAACCCACTCTGATACCAAAAGTAACGACCCCATCATTACAGCTACATGCGAAGCGAAAGGGGAAATATATATATATATATATAGGCAACAGGAAACTACGACTCCACGCACTGGCACAAGAGCAACTGGGCGAAACATGCGTAAAGCAACAAGGAGGAACGACTACCTGCCCGATGCAAACAAGACCACACCTACAAGCTAAGGGACAACATCCCCCTCCCGACACAATGACCTTGATGACCAATTACTAGAACCTCAAGGCATGCAAACGAAACACATGAAGGTGTTACAACCTAAGAACTAACAACAACTTACAACGATCAACAACACTCACACGGGAAGCATAGACTCCAGCCACGATATCATTCGCCTCTGTCCAATAGGGCGCGCCATGATCCCCTCATCAGGAATCATGCCATCCCCAAATGAGAGGCGTGACAATAACCCTGGCGCAAACATATTCTATCTGGACCATAGACTCAAGACCAACCCATGCGCTAGGAGACCGAAATAGCTGACACAAGGACTACACCCACCCCCCAAGAAACGGGTCGACAAGATGCGATATGACATCAATGAGAGAGTGCAAGCCATTACATGACTTCGCCAACCACCCAAACCATTAATCAAGTCTAAATTAGTCAATAATTACCAATCTAAATTAACATAACTTACACTCTAATTTAGCATGTCTAAATTACCATTTAGTCAATACACGCCAATCTAATTTAACATTAATTACAATCTAAATTGGAAATTCTAAATTAATCACTAAATACCATCTAACTTAGCAATTAACCTCATGAACAACATTAACAATATCAATGTACAAGCCACAATTATCACACTTGTTAAAGAGATTAATTTACAAATTAGTCATTAAGGTACCATCTAAATTAACATTAAATGAAAATCAAATGGAACACGTCTAAATTATAATTTGGTCATCAATGTACCATCTAATTTAACCTTAAATGCAAATCAAGTCAATACTAACACTATAAATAATAATTACATTTTAATTTAACAAGTTGGGTTTAATTATTACGAAAACTAGATTGACAAGTCTAGTCTAAGTTAATCTATAGGCTGTCTACTCATTAAAGACTGTCTAATCATATTAAAGGCTCCTCTATTTAATTTAAAGGCTATTTAAAGGAAGAGGCTGTCTAAAATAAATGCTAAAAAGGTGCTGTGTAGTAACGTCTTCCCTTTACATCTGCCATCTATTAAATTGCTAATAAATGTGCACACAGTCAACTATAAATTCATGTCTGTCAATGATATAATTCACTGTCAATTAAAATAAAATGCACCATATAAAACACAAGAATTGCCTCTAATCAGATACACATCAACCATCCAACGCAACATATAATTAATGAAACACATTCAATGCAGGTGATGGTTAAATGCAAATGCATTCCCAAGAGGGTGACCTCTCCAGGTAACATGAAAAATCATAGAGATTAAAATGATAAATGGGTGAGATTAATCACAAAGTTTAAAGTCCAGAATCATAGAGGTTTAAAGGTTATTCTATTCAACTAATTTCTGTTAATAAAGCTATCAACAACCTTTTCCAAGTAAAAATTGACTCAAATTATTTTTAAATAAAACATGTATTTTTTATTTCTATACTATCACCCCATGACAATTCTGGCTATGCCAAAAGCATATGGCAGTGGACTTATCACAGACATTCATCCAAGTCTAAATATTACATCGCCAAATCTATATCATAAAGGATGGGTAAAACATTACACCATTATTACATAAAAATGTTGTCAGACAACAAATCTCTGCCATATAGTAATTAAAAATGCTTTCAAACTAATTGCTGTGGCTATCAACAAGATAGGAAAGAATGCTGAGTACAATAATTGTTGTCGATAAATTTCAAATCACTCTTGAATAATGAAAATTGCGGTCAATAAATTCACCGTCAAAATTTAAATTTGCTATCCAGCAAACCGATAGGTAACAAGCATAATAAAAGTGGAATTTAAGGCTAAGAAAATGGGATCGAAGGTCAACTAAAGTTCAATGGCTAAATCAACTAGCAGTCAATGAATGTGTAAAATGCAGACAAGGATATCTCCATTAAAAATTCTGCTATAATCAGACGTGCCAGGTTGCGGATTAAAGCAATTTAAATTGCCTAAAAGGAAGATGTGAGGTATAACTAACTGAGCGGTGTGTGAAATAACTCACAGTAAAAGGTAATCTCATAATACAGTTCACTGAGTAGAAACGATGGAACACCATAAAAAGGGGAATGAATCGCTACTTTGAATGGATTTAAGAGGGGGAAAACATCTTCTAACCAACGAATTCACTGCCAGGAGGATCGTGGTTTTAAAGCCATGGAAGTCAATGGGTGGAGGCTGGGTATTCGCCCATGAATTTGAGGTGTAAAACATCACGACTTAGCGATGGAACTACTGGGTAAAGGAGTACGAATTTGGCTGGGTGAACGTCATAGATTAAGGGTAAAGATAAAAATGACTGGCACAATTATGTTAAGAGGGGTCGCTGTCCAAATATCACTATGTAATAACACAACAAAGTAAACTCGCCATGAAAATGTGATAAAAACGCAGAGTGAAATATCCATGAAACTAATAAAACACAGAGTTAACAAAATTCGTGGTTGAGTGTATTGAGTTGTAGAGAATAATGCCCCAGTGAAAAAAAAACACATAGTTAAATATCCAAGAAGGTATCACCAATCAAAATTAAATTATCCAGCAACATTAAGAAAAACCAGAGATAGAAATTTCGTGGTTGAGGGTGTTGAAATGCAGAGAACGCTAAACACATTTTTCAGATGCCAAGAATGAGTTGGATGCAGAGGTGATATAACAAGCAAAGACCAAAAGAATGTGGAGATCAAGGCGCAGAGATAAGAAGGGGTAAATTGTTGGGAAAACACATCCTTTGCTCATCATCCACACACAGAAAAGAAGGGCATTAGAATCTGTAGTTTGCTATGCACCGAAATGACGACTGTCAATTCAGCTCCTGGTCGACTACTCAGTCGTGGACTGACAAAACGTGGACGAGGACGGTAGGCTCAATTCTTCACAACAATCAACAAAACCAAAGGACAGGCACAACATGCAGGGATCGAAAGCCAAGGGAATCAATCAACAACGAGCTTAATGCTATGGGCAAAATTAAGTTATCAGTTAAAATGCTAAGTCAACATTTTCTTACCCAATTAAAAATACATAATTGAAAGTGTGAGGTATAATAAGAATCTACCATGTAGTATCAAGTAAGCGTACCGTAGCCCAGGTCGTCCACACTGAGTCATTTCCTGACGCGCTCCGTGCAACTCCCGCTTGCCGACCGACGAGACTTCATCAATACCTCCCAACCAACGCTAGAGGTACTGTTCTTCCCCCTTAGGCCCTTGAGCTGCAAAGGAGCCACACACACTAAACCAAATAACAAATATCTCCCAACTCACCTCGCAAGGATGAGCTACCACTCCTCACCGAGTTGGGTATCCCAACTCCCACAAGATTAGTCAGTCAAGTCTAAAATTCTGCAGCGTAATGTTTCACTTGACAGAAGAGATCCATTATCCTCCTCCTCCCTCCTTTATATAGATTTTCTAAGTCATTTATTTTCCCAAAATCCCATTTAATTTATTTTTCAATAATTTAATTCATAAAAATCCTTCCCGTACATGTGTCCCCCATCCCCTTCATCGCACCATAAATTAAATTAATTAATTAATTAATTACTCCTATTTCCCTCAACCACCTAAAAGCATTCCTAGAATCGCTCCTAGGTGTCCCCATATTCCCTTACACAATTTAATGACTTACCCCCTTACTAATTTACTAGTTGAGTTTAATTTAGAAAGTTCTTAAA
>JZKD02S2152927.1:23589-35984 GCA_000966675.3 Picea glauca | reverse complement strand
AACAGTGAGTGATGTGGTTGGAATGATGACATCTTTTCAGTGCATGTCTGAGGCACTGATCAACTATTTGGACAAAGATGAGGCCAGAGCGTCGACACCCCCTAAGGGTCCACCATGTGCTCTGGTCATTACTGGTATAATTCACCGTGAACTCGAGAAGGTCAAATTTCTCAAGTTCTTTGGTGCCCCGGACGACACAGCCGCTGAGGCATGGTTGGAGAATATGGCGATGTGCTTTGCACTTCGCGACTATACCTCCAACATGAAGGTACACATGGCGGTCTTTCAACTGAATGGGAGCACTCTACTATGGTGGAAGACACTCCTACCACAACTAAACATGGTCGTCGAAGACGTGTCATGGGAACTATTCAAGGAACGGTTCCGAGAAAGGTACCTTTCAGAGGAATTCATTGAGCGTCAGCTCAACGAGTTCAACGCCTTACGACAGGGTGACTGTATAGTGCCCGAGTACGAGGCCTGTTTTATGGAGCTGATCCAGTATGCTCTTCATCTTAACACTGAGAAACTTAAGGTCAATAGGTTTGTGTTCGGCCTTAATGGCAACATACGTGAAAAGGTTAGTATTCTGAAGCCTCAAACCTTGCATGATGTCGTCCAGAAGGCCCTCATAGCAGAGGAGGAGCTTATCATTGGGGGTCAAAGCAGGACTCCAGCGAGACTAGCAGAGCAGGTGTCAACTGGTGCACATCAGCATCAGACACCAGCCAGAAATACGCTAGGATATCGTGGCTTCCAGAGGAGATCCACTTTCACTACACCTCGGCGACCGACACCTCAACAATGAACACCTTATCGAGGACCACAACATTAGCAGTAGCATCAGCCGCAACAACAACAATTTAGTCATGTTCAACAGAACAAACCAGGATTCCAGGTCGGTGGGCTGTCATCTTCTACTTCAGGTACCAAGAGTACTGGATCGAAGAAGGGGTGTTGGACGTGTGGGGAGCCACATTACCAACACGACTGCCCTGTAGAGAGGACTAGAGCATCTAGATCAGCCATTGTTATCCACAAATTTGGTCATTGTGATGATGTCATGATGATATCATGATGATGGAAAATCAAACTCATTATCAAGAACACTTTCCTGAGAAAAGTTACAGTTGTCTTCTTCCAGAATTCACACTTTGAAACATGTTCGCAGGCTGCTTATATGTTCACCTGCGAGAATACTAGTTTCTCGCAGTCTTCTTTAGGTTGGGGTGCGAACTTTTCGCACTGTACTCATGGTTAGGGTGCAAACATGCTCTTACAAAGGAAGAAAGATAAAGATCTCGAACCTTCTAGGAGGATGAGTTGGCTTTCGAGTGGTTACTCAAGTACTGTCATTCCAGATATCTTGGGATCATTCCCTATCCAAGTAACTAATCTACCTCTTCCTATATATTGAGGGGATTTCTCATGCAAAGGGTTAATCGAAGTTCAGTTAGTAGCAAGTTAGCAAGAGATTGATTAGAGAATTGGTGCAAGACTGTGTGGAGGATTGATGCTACAACAGCAAGAGATAACAACTAGGTCATCACATGTGGTAGACTTTCTTCATACATGAGCAAGTGTGTGTGTCAGAGCTGGAATCCATCGAAAGGAGACCTATGACATCAAGGCTTAGGTTGTAAGTTTCACTTTCTATTGAATTAATACAGCAATATGTCCCTTTCCCATAAAAATGATATCATTTTATTACATAATTCCTTGATCATATGTATAGACTAGTCATTGTATATCTTAACTTGTCTTTACTTTGATTGGTTCGTTTTGTTCTGATTTGGACGGGATGAGAGAATTGAAGCAAAGCTTGGAACAACAGAGACATAAGGAAATAAATCACAAGGTATGTCTATAACCCTTATCTCTTAGTTCATTCAATAGGCTAGATCTAGGGAAAGTGTATTATTCTGTCATGTTTTGTTCTAGATACCAGGTGGATCTAGGGAGATCGGTTAGTGTCCGCACCTACGGATTTATCCTATAACAGCCATACCCACTACCATGGGAGATATGGGCAAGGCCCATTGGATTCATGCAGTGGTGAATAATCACCAGGAAGAGCACCAATCGACTGTGCTCGAGACGTCAACTACCATCGTTGACCAAACCCTTAGTATTTTTAAAGATGTCGGTGCTACCGAGAGTTTCATTTCTGGTGCAGCGCTAAAAAGGATTAAGGTAAAGGCAGTCTAACAGGATGAGTTTAGCTTTGTAGAGATGGCTTCGGGAGCCAAAGAGAAGGTTAGAGGAAAGGTTATGGGTTGTATCCTTGACCTGGGAGAGTTTGTCACTAGGTCCAACCCGTACGTCACGATCTTAGGATCTTATGATGTCATGATCGGTATGGACTGGTTGGAATCACATGAGGCGATACTCAACTGTAAGATGAAACAATTGAGATTAGTCGGTGATGAAGGAAAAAGACGTGTGATTGTAGGTCAGAACCAGGGAGTTTCCTTGAGGTTCATCTCTTCCTTGCAACCACAGAAGAGCATGCACAAGGAGTGCAAGCTTTATGCGATTGTTGTGTTAAACGAGAAGGGAGCGACAGAAGATCTAGAACACCTTTCGGTGGTGAGAGAGTTTGCAGACATATTTCTGGAGGAGTTACTTGGGATGTTGCCATAGAGGGAATTGGAGTTTACTATAGACCTAAAACCAGGGAATGAACCAATAGCTAGAATGCCTTATAGGATGTCTACCCTGAAGTTACAGGAGTTGAGAATGCAACTTAAGGAGTTGTTGGACCTAGGACTGATACATCCAAGTGTGTCACCTTGGGGTGCACCTGTTATTTTAATATGAAATAACAATGGGTCGTGGAGGCTCTGCATTGACTATCGTCAATTGAACAAGGAAACAATCAAGAATCAATGTCTGTTGTCGAAGATTGATTATCTATTTGATTAGATGAAGGGTGTGACGATGTTCTCAAAGATGGATTTGCGATCAGGGTATCACTAGTTATGGATCAAGGAAGATGATGTCCCTAAGACCTCCTTTAAGATGATGTTTGGACATTACGAGTTTACTATTTTACCATTTGGACTGACAAACACCCCAGGGGTATTCATGAGTTTGATGAACAAGGTGTTTCGCAAGTACTTGGATAAGGTCGTCCAAGTATTCATTGACGATATTTTGATTTACTCTTGGGCGATGGAGGAGCATGACAAGCACTTGCACTTGGTACTATAGTGTCTGAGAGAGCACAAATTGTATGGGAAGTTGTCCAAATGCTCATTTTATCAATCGAAGATTCATTACTTAGGGCATGTCATATCCGGTGAAGGTATCGTTGTGGATCCAGGGAAGGTCGAGGCTATTATGGAATGGCCTACACTGACAAACGTCCCGAAAGTATGTAGCTTCATGGGTATAGCATGATACTATCAACGCTTCGTCGAGGGATTTTCGAAGATAGAAAATCCGATCACAGAATTGCAGAAGAAGAACAAGAAGTTTGTTTGGACCGAGAAATGCACATAAGCTTTTAGGAGGCTCAAGGAGCTATTGACAACGACATTGATTCTGAAAGTCCTTGACATGGGAGAAAAATTCTTGGTATGCACTGATGCATCCAAGGAAGGCTTAGGCGGATTCTTGATGCAATACAATCGATTGATTGCTTACATCTCGAGGAAACTGAGAAGGCATGATGAGAACTATGTGACGCATGATTTGGAGTTGTTAGCCATCGTATATGCCTTGAAGGTTTGGAGACACTACCTCGTTGGATGAAAATTTGAACTAAATATGAACCACAGTGGACTACAACACATCTTTATGCAAAGTGACCTGAACGCACGACAATGACATTGGTCAAAATTGCTTAGCGAGTATGAATTCGAGATTAATTACATAAAAGGAATAATGAACTAAGTGGCAGATGCATTGAGTCGGAGACCACAAATCTTTTTGGTGTTTCCTCTTTAGACGAATCTACGTGAAAATATTATAACTTTACAACGTAATGATGACTTGTACAAAGAGGTTGAGAGTTTTATCGGACAAAACACAATGATGGTACCAAGATTTGAAGGATTTAATTTTGACGATGATGGACTATTGAGGTTTAAAAATCAGATTTACATACCACCAAACGACGAGTTGAGGAGCTTGATCCTAATCGAGGCTGATAGAGCAGTCTACATGGATCGCCCGGGAGTCATGAAGATGAGGGAGGACCTTAAACCCTTATTCTTCTGGAAGGGAATGAAGGTAGACATAGTAAACTATGTGGCCATATGTCTAGAATTTTAGCAGGTAAAGGTTGAGCATAGACATCCAGCAGGATTACTACAACCACACGCTATTCTGAAATCGAAAAGGGAGGTTATCTCGATGAATTTTATTGTTGTATTGCTACTGACGGCAAGGAGGCATGACTCAATTTTGGTAGTAGTAGACACTCTGACAAAGAGTGATCACTTTATTCCTGTGTGTACGACTTATCAGGCACCTGACATAGCTAGAGTTTTCATCAGTGAGATTGTGAGGTTTCATGGCATGCCTAAGAGGATTATATCCGATCGAGGATCAATGTTTACTGGATAATTTTTTACGAGTTTCCAAGAGGCCTTGGGAACCCAACTTAACTTCAATACTGTGTATCAACTGGAGACTGACGGGTAGATCGAACGAATGAACTAGACCTTAGAGGACATGTTGCGCACATACATGATGGGCCAACAAAAGTTTTGGGAAGAATTCTTACCACTGGTGGAATTCGCTTATAACAACAGTTACCAATGCACCATTAACATGGCGCCTTTCGAGTTTCTTTACGGGCGACCATGTCATATGCCTTTGAGTTGGGATCGACTTGAGGATAGGGTCCTGGTGGGACCAAAGGTAATCTAAGAAATGGAAGAGGAAATGCAAACAATAAGACAAAGGATTAAACAAGCATAGGATCAATAGAGGAGTTATGTCGATGCACACCGTGTCGACTGTAGTTACGAGGTTGGCAATCGAGTCTTCTTGCGGGTTAAACTGCATAAGAGCTCAATCAAATTTGGAAAGAGAACTAAACTCTCTCCTAGGTTCATGGTACCTTTCGATATTGTGGAGAGAAAGGGGACCATGGCCTATCGACTAGCCTTTCCTGATTCCTTGAGGCGTATGCACAATGTTTTTCACATATCTGTTTTGAGACATTATATTAGTGATCCTACACATGTTATTAACATGAGTTCCTTGCAGGTATCGGACGAGGAGGTTCTCATGGCTGAGCCAATCCACATCTTGGATCATCACATTCAACAACTATGACATCGAATAGTATATCAGGTCAAGGTCCAATGGGACAACTATAGTCTGCACTCGGCGACCTGGGAGGATGCATATGATATGTGCCAACAGTTTCCATTTGTGTTTGATAGATAGAATTATGATACTGTGATACACATTATTTCAGCACTTATACTTTGAAACTTTGGGACGAAGTTTAGACCAAGAAGGGGTGTATGTAACATCCTGCTCTAGCACACTGTACAAACTTATTCTTTGAGGACAGTTGCTCACAAGTGATTCGGATTATTATGCTATTAAAACATTTGATTTTGATTATGAGGCGTTATGGGTTGATGTCATGTTGTTTTGCTGCATTAACATAGATAGGTGCTATTGACTCGGTTTTACTAAGTGTGTAGGATTTTAGACCTCGGAGATGTAGCAGCATCGATGGAACCCCTTAGACTCAGGATCGAGTAAGGGAATGAACTAATGGGATTTGATTGTTTTATATGTGATATTAGTGCATCTGGTTAGATGATATGATCTGGTTATATTTATGATATGATTCATTGATGATGCAGGCTGACGATAACATGCCGACCAGACTCTAATGTGGAGTAGAGGGGTCATGCTCAACTACCAGAGATGTTGAGGGAGAGGTATGGATAGCAGCCTTGCCACAACCTACTAGCACTCTCGACATGGCTCGAACTGTAGGTTAACGTTTACCTAGTTCGAGAGGACCCACGATGTCGTGAGGGCAGACTACGATAGTCACTCACGACAATTCTAAGGGGTGCGAAATAAGGCATAGGCCTTATGCCTTAGAGGCCCTTAGTCTCGCACAAGATCACCTGGCAGAGTATTGACTCCAGGGATTTTTTATGTCTACCAAGTCATTCAAGAGGCGAGTGGCACCCTTGGAGCACATGGTGCATCCTGAAGGGCACGTCGCACAAGAAAAATGGAAAGAGGTGAGTGGCACCCTTGGAGCATGTAGTGTGTCCTGAAGGTCACATCGCGCAAGAGAAACAGAAAGAGGCGAGTGGCACCCTTGGAGCACCTAGTCCGTCTTGAAGGGCACATCCCGTGGTTATTTAATAATTGGATATTTCTAGATGGATTTAGGACAATAAAGTCTTAAGGAATATTTGAAACCTTTCCCTTAAAAGGTGTCGCCCAGCCTAGGAAAATAAGGTCTAGGTCTAAATTTCGCTGGTGGTAAAATTTTACCTATTTATAAAAAAAAAATAATAAAAATAAAAATATATAAAAATAAAATAAATAATAAAGATAATCTTCATTAATCTTGTGACAAGAATGGGTAAGCAATTAAAGTGATTTATAAAAATATTTTTGGATAAAACTTAAAAACGTGAAATGATTGTTTTACTTTATTATGCTAATTAAAAATTTAATTCATTAAAAAAAGAGAAAAAGGGTAAGTTTCTGCACATGCCTTTTTGAGTCTAATTAAAAAGGGAAAAAGGGGAAATCTAAAATAATTAGGAAACTAGGAAAAAATGGGAAACATAAAAGAAAGGGGAAACACTAGGAAAAAGAAGTTAGTCCAACTTACTAAGGTATATACCATTTAAGAACTTTCTAATTTAAACTAAACTAGAAAATTAATAATGGGGAAAGTCATTAAAACCTGTAAGGGAATTTGGGGACACCTAGGAGCGATTATGGGAGTGACTCTAGGTGGGTGAGGGAAATAAGGGTGATTATTTAATTAAAGAAATTAGTTTTTGGAGGAATGAAGGGGATGGGTGACACATGTATGAAGAGAATTATTATGAATTAAATTAATGAATAGTAAATTAAAAGGGATTTTGGGAAAGTAACTGACTTAGAAAATATATATAAAGGAGGGAGGAGGAAGAGGGATCTCTTCTATTTGGCGTAACGTTACGCTGCAGAAATCTATACTTGACTGACTTAGCTTGTGGGAGTTGGGATACCCAGCTCAGTAAGGAGTGGTAGCTTGGCCTTGCGAGGTGAGATGCGAGCTAGATGATTCTCTGGATAGTGTGTGTGGCCCCTTTACGACTCGGGGGGCTAACGAGGAAGAAGAGTACCCCTAACGTTGGCGGAGAGGTACCAGTGAAGTCTCATCAGTCGGCAAGAGGGAGTTGTACAAAGTGCACGGGATGTCAACTCAGAGTGGGCGTTTGGGCAATGGTACGCTTCCTTTATTGCTGCATGGTATATTTTTAGTATGATATATGTTTTAGTTCTACATGTTTATTGGGTACGGAAAATGATTATCTTATTATTCTAGTTGATGACTGAAATTTTCCCCATAGTCGTTAGCTCGATGTTGATTTTTCCCATGGCCTTCGATCCCTACATGTATTGACTGTCCTATGGTATATTGATTCCTGATGATTGTGGGTTTTTTTGCCTATCATCCCTAGCTCATCAGTCCTCGACTGAGAAGTCGGACAGGAGCCTGATCTACGGTCGTCGCTTCGGCGTTAATAGACCCATGGATATCAATGCCCTACTTTTATGTGCATGGAAGAGGAGCGAAGGAGGTTCTTGCTAGTCATTTACCCGTGTTGAATATTCCAGGTAGCATGTAGAATTTCACCTTATTATGTTGAGTAAATACGCCATTGTTATCGTTCCCAATTCCATAATTGCAATTCTGCGTTTTTGTATTGATGGATACATTTTAACCCTACGTTTTATATTCTTGGATAAATTAAATCTGTGTTGTGTATTGAGGTCGATTTAGCTCTACGAGGGAAATAACTCATCCTAAATATAACCAGTTTCATTGAAACCTCATTCCTTGCGTCAACTAGAAGCCAGACTCTAGCTTCCAAGAGTGTTAGAATGCTAATTACCATATTTTCATCTGTGTGACAGTTGTGCTCCTCTTTGACTTCTGCGACCAACCAATTTCTGTTTTTTTTTATGGACTCCGGGACTACAATTTTTTGTTTTAGAATAAGAACAATCCTCATCCTGTGACCATATCCTAAGAATCCCGTGTCAAACAAAAGGTTTAAAATCTAGTGATGATGACAATATTCTCCAGGTGCCTTTGGCTTCCCTGTTAACCTTTTTGTGTGGATTGACTTTCTGGACAATTGTTCTTTGTACTGCAACATGTTTTTGAATTTATTAGTGAGTGAGATCTGGTACAAATCAATCTATTGCACATCCTATGTTCTTCCTGTGTTGAATGTGTTTCATTGCAAGTTAATTAGATGAGAAATTTGTGTAATAACATTCCTCTTTGTTGGTAGCTATGTAATTACTGAATAAATTTTCCTCTGCGAATTGGGATTGTATGGTTGTGTTTTCTTAATGTCTGGGATAGCGTTTATTCCTAGGCTGCCTTGATTTTAGGTAGGACTGTAGTGGGTCAGTATTCCCAATTTTTTTTTTACCAGAGTAAATTCATGACAGCGAGATTGTTACAACGTTGTGTTTTGGGAATAAATCCTTTAGTTTTATTTAGTTCTACTCTGAATAATTAATTGTTGTGGAGTAAGAATAACTTTTGGTTGTGTGTGGCAGTGAGCCCTTTAATTAAGACCACGATATACTACCTGGAGGGTGAATGTAATTCAACATTTAAATTTATGAGTGCTAGCATTTCTCCCAGCACAGTCGGACCACGTGTATCACCCTTGAGTGAGTTTGAATGACAATAAGGTTGTTCCTTGTGCGCACAACGAGAATTTTCTCCTTGAATTCCTGCTTCTTGATACTCTGGATACCTGGCGATTTTTCCTTTGGATACCTGGTGATTCTGCCAGATGTTAAGACCACGATTTTTATGACTTTGAATGTTATGATTTTTATATCTTAGACTTGCGATTATATCTTGGATGTTATGAATTTATCACCGACTGCGGGTTAACATCCTTGGCTAGTAAGATCATATTAATGACAACCAACTTTTTTTTACTTTGACTGGAACAAAATTAATTTGATTAGAACAACATTAACTAATTAGAACAACATCCTTAGATAGCACTAAATTGATTAGACAACCCTTTAAATAATTTAGAATAGTCTGGTCCTTTAGTTGTAACCTTGATTAAATTGATTTATCAATTAGAATGGAATTGTGGTATAGTGTTAGTATTGTCCTAATTAAGCTGACTAAATTAAGGCAGTACTATATTTTTCAATGTTATATATTTGATTAAATGTTATATTTTCAAGGCAATACTGTAATAGTTGTAATGATTAAATGTTATATATCTTTCAATCAAATCACTATGTTATTATATTAAGTTTTAATGCCTAGCATCTGATATTTCATTTTATTTAGTGATCATTTAGTGGAACGGACATTTATAGTGATTAAATGATATATATTTTTCAATCAAAATATTGTATTATTCTATTAGGTTTTAATGCCTAGCCTCTGATCTTTTATTTATTGATCATTTAGTGGAATGACTAGTTATACTAATTAAATGTTATATAGTAATAATTGTTACTGTCTTACATGTCATTCCAAACTATGATTGCATTTAAGATTAAATTGATGGTACGTTGATGACCAATCTATGATTTAGACTTGCTCACTTGATACGCTTTTAATGTTAAATTAGATTGGTGTACATTGACTTAACTGCAGTTAGACTTGTTGATTTCTATGTTAACTTATAATTGTAATTTATACTATAATTGAAATTGATTAATGGGTGGGTTGTTGACGAAGTCGCGTATTGGCATGAGTTCTTCCTTGATTGTAGTCATCTTGCTGCTGTCGCCCTGTTGTGTGGGGTATGGATGTAGTCTCCTTGTCAGTTGTTTCGTCCTAGCGCGTCAGATTTATCTAGAGTCCTTGATCCCGATAGGATGTGTTGTGCCAAGGTTAATGACGTATCTGACACCTTGGGACGGCATGATTCCTGAGGAAGGGACCATGGCACGCCCTATTGGATAACGTCAACGAGAGCTTGGTCGAAGTCACTGTGTTCTGTGTGAATGTCGTCAAGCATTGTAAGTTGATTTGGCGCATGGGTGGAACACCTTCATGTGGTTGGTTCACGTGCCTTGAGGTTCTAGTCTTGATCGTCAAGGCCGTTGTGTTGGGAGGAGGATGTTTCCCTTAGCTTTTAGGCGTGTCTTGTTTGCGTTGGGTGGGTAGTCGTTCCTCCTTGTTGTACTATGCATGTTTCACCCAGTTACCCTTGTGCCTGTGCGTGGTGTCATAGTATCTTGTTTCCTGGACTGTGTGCCTACATTTATCATCAGTTGTGTGGTTAAACTATTGTCTTCATCACCTTATTGCCTAAAAATAAAAATAAAAAATTTCACCTCTACTTCGCTTGTAGTCGTAACCAACAAGGATGTTTCAATGGTGTCCTTCCAGGGTATACCCTCTACCGATTCGACTGCCTCACTGACTGACTTGGGATCATCATTTATGGCAGTTAACATGAATGAAGAATGAAAGTCGAGAAGACTATATATATCGACTTGTTTTCTTACTCTTTCTAACCTCCTTCCCACCAGAGTCAATTTCTCCACCTCTTCCTCAGATTCAATAGACTCACCTAAATCATCTTCTTCATTCCTTAGTTCAAATTGCACCATATTAGGATTATTCTCAGTTTTAACAACTTCCTTAGGCTCAAATTTGCCTTCGACTTCTATGAATACCACATCTCAACTATACATTTTTCTCCTTGATGTAGGTTTCCATAGCTTATATCCTTTCATCCCTTCTTTATATCCGATGAAAATACATTTGACTGCCTTCTTTTCCAGCTTGCTCCTATTTTCCTTGGAAACATGCACAAATGCATCACAACCAAATACTTTGAGATGTGCCAGAAAATTCTTCTTACCATACCATACCTCATTTGGAGTCATGTCTACTATCACCGACGAAGGAGATATTTTTATCAGATATCTTGCAGTCAACTTCCTCCACCTAGAATTCTTGTGCAAGCCCAACACTAGTAAGCATGCTCCTTTCCTTATCTATCAACGTTCTTTTCATTCTCTCAACAACTCCATTTTACTGTGGGGTATATGGTGTGGCATTTTGGTGTTATATGCCACACTACTTACAAAACAGATCAAATTACTTTCCATAGAATTCACCACCATTTTTAGTCCTCAACACTTTAATCCTTTTCTCTATCTGGTTTTCAACAAGATCTTTAAACTCATTAAATATCTAGAAAACATTTTCTTTCTTCCTCAGGAAATATATCCATGTCTTCCTAGAAAGATCATTTATGAAGGAGACATAATATAGGGATCCACCAAGTGAAGGAACTATAATGGGGACAAACACATCACTATGCACCAGTTCTAAAATCCCATTTGACATTGTCACTCCAGATGGGAACCACATTCGACCTTGTTTCCCATATATGCAATGTTCACAAAAGTCAACTTCTAAACCACATTCAGGAAAACCTTCAACCATGCCTTTACTTTGCATAGATCAAAGTCCTTTTTATCCAATGTGTCCCATCCTCTCGTGCCATAACCTAGTCGGGTCGAGTTCATCATGTCTTATTGAGTGATTTTGAACTGACTTGGATTGAGTCGAGTCGAGTTGTGTCGACATCAATTCGATTCGATTCACAGTCAAGTCGATTTTAGGAGAAATGATGTTGTTTCATCTAGTCGAGTCGACATTCCCTAACATCTTGTACAGGGTACCAATCCAAACTCCTTTCATTAAGAACATCACACCTATGACCATCTTGCACGAATCCTTCTGAAACAGAGTATGCACACCTGCATCACTCATCTTGCTGACAGATATTATGTTTCTTTCCAAACTTGGAATGTGTAGCACACATGGAAGGGTTCTTTTCCTCCCATCCTATAGTTTCAGTCGGTCTCTTCCCCGTTCGAAAATTCTGGTTGTCGAGTCATCCCCCAAGAACACATCACCCCCATCATATTTTTCATATTCACAAAACCATTCTTTATGTGGCATCATATGATGGGATTCTCTTGAGTCAATCAACAAAACATCTTGATCTTACTATGTACTGGTCGACGCCATATACACATCACCTCCCTTCTTTGAGGTCACCTTTCTCTCAGTCGACTTCTTCTCATCGGATCCAACACTCACTTATGTTTCGTTTGACTTACAGTCCTTTTTATAATGCCCAACTTTACCATATTTCCAACAT
>JZKD02S2152926.1:468321-482710 GCA_000966675.3 Picea glauca | reverse complement strand
AACCTCCTTTTACCCCACTTAAATGTTCAAGTACAAGATGATTCAAAATGAAAATGTCTCCTTGGTATATATAGGAGACTAGGAGGTATAATTACAACTAATGGCCTAAAGCCACATAAATAAAATAACATTACTAATCTAATATTACCCAATTAAGGGGTAATGATCCAATATTAGGGCTTAACTGATGCTTTCACACCTGCAGGCATCCTTCTTTATGACATGATTTTCTCATTCCTGAGATCAGTGAATACTTCCTTCACAGAGTCTTCAAGTGTGCTAAGATCTTCAGACATACATGCTCGGGGTTAATATTGGGGTCACAATGATCTTAGACACTACACAAGAATGAAAACAAAGGGCACGATGATCACTGTATACACTTGCTAGTCTGCGGGATTCAAATTCTCAGTTGGAAAAAGTGTTCTTCATGCATGCTGCGGCGAGATAAATAGGAAATCCTGGAAATGGTTTACTTTACAATGGGTATGAGCCTCATCAATTCGTGTTCTGTCCATTATGGTGTGGTCCAATGGTCTGGTGATGGTCCATCAATTCTTTTTGATATGTTAGGAGCGGCATCCAAACAGGTATACCGGCCTCCAACGACTATATTACTTCGCCTTGGTGAAGTGGCCTATGTCGTTGGTCAGATATCTCGGCGAAGTTCAAATTCTGCAAGGTTTCCTTCTACAAGGCTCCCTCTGGAATATTTTGTAGCCTATCGATCTTAGCTCTCTTTTTACTTAGCTTCCTAGCCTTCTTTCCAGTGAGCTTCATCTCAGTGATTCTCTTCCCATTCTAATTCTTATTTTCCTTGGGCACAGTCACTTCTCTCTGCTGAGATTATTTCCTAGGATTCAGGGGTAATACCTCTTCTATATCTGAGACAGACACTTCAATCTTATTTAAGTCCTCTAATTATCTTGCATCTTTGACATCTAGGCTTCTAGTGTCGAATATCTTCGATCTATTCTCCTGTTCTTCAATCAACTGCGTGATCCTTCTAGTCATGAATTGTTTTAACTCTTGTCTCTGTTGTTCTAAAACCTCTTCTTCTTCCTTCTTTCTAGCTTGATATCTATCAATCCAATATTTTCCTAGTAACATGGTAAACGAGGATTTGTCTTCAATAAATTTAATAATATCAAAGTCTTCCTTTGTCGGAGTTCCATTGACTGTCATAGGTATCTGAGCGAGCTTTCCACATAACATCATCAGTTTTCCTCGGAATAGTCCTATTCCTCCTAATGAAGGGATCATAGTAGGATTCCCTATAGCTTCCCAAGTTCTTCCTGTCATAATGTTCACTTGTGTCTCTTCATTGAGGACAAAGTCAATGTCGAAGTCTCCTATTCTTGCATCAATGCATTCTTTTTCTTTGAGAATTTATGATAGTCTAACATATCGATGGTCGTTCAGGCTCTCTTTCATTTGTATCAATACCTTCTCTAATTCTTGTTGGGGTTCTGCCTCTTCTAGATCTGCCTTAGGTTTTTCTTGATTCATATTCATTTCTTCCAGCCTAGCGATCATTCTAGAGCAATCCAATACCTCATGGTCCATAGCTTTGCAACAAAGACAACCAGATCCTCTTCCAGGGCAGTCCTTGGCAAGATGTCTAGGTCTTCTGCAACTATAACAAAGGGTCACTCCTCTCTTTATTTCAAATGATCCCTAACTTCTTCTATACTACGCACTAGGATCATGGTAGCTAGTCTGCAAAAAATTCTTTCTAGGATCTTGCATCCATTTTTTAGTCCAAACATTCTTTCTATGCATAGGTATAACATATCTATCATTATTCTTATCAAATTTATTCGTATCAAAATTTATTTCATCTGTTAATGCCCTAGTTTTTAAGCTAGGACAGAATCTATCAAACATACCTAGATCCATTCTCTAGAAACAAGACAAAACAAAAAAAACCGCTTATCTCACTTCTACAAAGCACAAAACTTCCAGATCTAAACAAATTTAACTATTCTTACCTTTATTAGAGCATTGAGCTTACATATATTACATATTTTAGTCAATAATTCCCACATTTACCTTTCTCAAAGCATAAAGCGTTCAGATCTCATTCCTTTTCTTTAGATCCAACCTCTTTTCTTTCAGATCAAGCCTTTTTCTTTCAGATCGATTAGAATACTCTGCACTAGGGCATAGATCATCACACAGGACTTTCAAGTTAACCTTTTTGCACAAAGATTCTTCTTCTCAGTTTCCAACAGTCACAGCTTCAGGTCCTAGCAATGGAACCATTTGTTGGCACAGGGGCAGACCCAGGGTTCAACACTACAAGAGAGCACCAACAAAAGCCTAACTATCGGCCCTTTCGACAACACCTGAGAAGCAGATGAAGTCTCACTCGAGGTAGAGGCAGGGGTGGTTGCAAGACTCAATTGTCTGCAACCTAAGCTGGGACACAGATATATGATTATATCACTTACAGAGAACTTAGCATCGATCATTCATCAATATTCAACCCTCATTATACTTCGCAGATAGCACAGAGCATTTAGCATTCACTTAGATCTAAGGTATATTAATACTTAGCAATAGTAAAACAGATCAAATCCAGTAGATCAACACTAAGAATCTTCATACATATCATATCTACTATTCATACACATCTACTGAAGCACAAAGCATAAATAGATCTATCTAAATATATCAAAGCACTTAGAAAATAATCACATCACTGCATAAGAACAAGGCACAAAGAGGACAACACAGGATTTACATGGTTCAGCCCCACCCTGAGGCTACGTCCTCCAACTCTTCTTCTCTATTATCATCGGCCAAGTTGTTACAAGCACAGAGCCACCAAACCCTACTATGCACAATACAGAAGATCTGTGCAGCTCGCTAGATCCTTCTTTCTTTTCTTTCAACACAAAGCCTTCTATATCTTCACACATGGAATTGCACGAAGCTCTACAAGTCTATAAAGAATGCACAAAACTCTCGTTCACATAGATCCCTTCTTGGAACTTAGCCTATATCACCTAGATACCACACTCTACTATATTCCTAGATGTCTATTTATACATACAAAATGGGCCTAATTGTGGGTAAACCCACAGGCCGACATCCCTTTCCCATTACATATTCCCCAAAACCCAAAAATGGGCTGATATTTTTCAATCTCCACTTCGTCTGGCGCTCCATCTTCGACAGGATGTCGAATTCCCAAAAACGGTCAAATATGACCAAGTGTTCCCCAAAACTTGGTCAAGGGCCAACAGAGGAGAAGGAGTATGTGGTTGATTCTAAAAACAATGCGTAATAATATCAAGACTCCCATCCCTAAAGGGTGAAAACAACATGAGTGTCAAAGTGCCAAGGGGAATTGTGAATGGGACAACTCATGTGGGGGATAGTGCTACCAGGTGATAGTACCAAATTGCAGTGGAGGTATTAGTACTGCAAAGATGGATATGAGGATCCTACAGGTGAATGTCAAAGGGTGTGACTGGGAGATGCAATTGGTGTTCAGAGGGAATGACTACATTCCAGTGTCGATCATATACCTGAAGGGGTTGTTTTTTATTTGTGATGACCAAGTACCTGCACACATTAAAATTGAATACCCGATGTGAACAATATATGAAGATAAAGAACGTATAAAATTTATTTGATAATTTTGAACATGAACATGCATACCTAGATGTGATGTGAGAAAAATGCATCCCCGGGGGCCTGGTATGGATGGTGACTCGGGGAAAGTGACTGTGTAGGTGGCGGGATCCTGATCCCGTTGATGAGGACAGATCAGAAAATAGAGACCCTAAGATCCTATAATTGAGTGTGGAATTTTCTCAAAGGGAGTGATATATAGTTGTAGGGCCCACATTGCCACCTCATTTGTACCTGCGGTCATAGTGAGTTGATGAGAGGTTTTTCGAGGAGATTTGGAGAATATGGGAGTTCAAGCCAGCCGATCCAATATTTGTGAGAGCTAGGTTAGTGGCATCATCCTCTTGCATAGTGGTTAGGTTCTGTTTTCTGGGCAGGTTCGTACAGATGGGAATACTACAGGTTTTTGTAAGGGTGGGCCCCCCAGTGCGTGGGTGATCAAAGGATACACGCACTTAGGTGYGTTCATATAATTCTCTATCCCGCACATGGTGTGTGGTTGTGTTGAAGACAGCTACTTATAGGGGAGCGTGGGTGAGAAAATAGGTGCGAATTGGAGGCACACATGTTTCAAGTACAATTGGGCACTGTTCACAGTTGTTTCTTCGACAGTTGCGCACCAGTGTGCAACAGTGTAGAAAACAAGTGCACATGAATGCGCACCTGTGGGTGTGACAGATGCGCATTCATGTACATATTTTTTTTTGATAGTTGTGCATTGATGTGCAATTGTGTGAAGAACAAGATCACATATGTGTGCACCTGTAGGGGGTGACAACTGCGCACTTGAGGCAAAGTTGGGGGTTTGGAAAAAAAACTTGTATTTATCTTTGAAGTTGTTTATTTATGAATGATGATGGTTGGTCAAGTGTTGTTNGGGTTAATATTGGGGTCACAATGATCTTAGACACTACACAAGAATGAAAACAAAGGGCACGATGATCACTGTATACACTTGCTAGTCTGCGGGATTCAAATTCTCAGTTGGAAAAAGTGTTCTTCATGCATGCTGCGGCGAGATAAATAGGAAATCCTGGAAATGGTTTACTTTACAATGGGTATGAGCCTCATCAATTCGTGTTCTGTCCATTATGGTGTGGTCCAATGGTCTGGTGATGGTCCATCAATTCTTTTTGATATGTTAGGAGCGGCATCCAAACAGGTATACCGGCCTCCAACGACTATATTACTTCGCCTTGGTGAAGTGGCCTATGTCGTTGGTCAGATATCTCGGCGAAGTTCAAATTCTGCAAGGTTTCCTTCTACAAGGCTCCCTCTGGAATATTTTGTAGCCTATCGATCTTAGCTCTCTTTTTACTTAGCTTCCTAGCCTTCTTTCCAGTGAGCTTCATCTCAGTGATTCTCTTCCCATTCTAATTCTTATTTTCCTTGGGCACAGTCACTTCTCTCTGCTGAGATTATTTCCTAGGATTCAGGGGTAATACCTCTTCTATATCTGAGACAGACACTTCAATCTTATTTAAGTCCTCTAATTATCTTGCATCTTTGACATCTAGGCTTCTAGTGTCGAATATCTTCGATCTATTCTCCTGTTCTTCAATCAACTGCGTGATCCTTCTAGTCATGAATTGTTTTAACTCTTGTCTCTGTTGTTCTAAAACCTCTTCTTCTTCCTTCTTTCTAGCTTGATATCTATCAATCCAATATTTTCCTAGTAACATGGTAAACGAGGATTTGTCTTCAATAAATTTAATAATATCAAAGTCTTCCTTTGTCGGAGTTCCATTGACTGTCATAGGTATCTGAGCGAGCTTTCCACATAACATCATCAGTTTTCCTCGGAATAGTCCTATTCCTCCTAATGAAGGGATCATAGTAGGATTCCCTATAGCTTCCCAAGTTCTTCCTGTCATAATGTTCACTTGTGTCTCTTCATTGAGGACAAAGTCAATGTCGAAGTCTCCTATTCTTGCATCAATGCATTCTTTTTCTTTGAGAATTTATGATAGTCTAACATATCGATGGTCGTTCAGGCTCTCTTTCATTTGTATCAATACCTTCTCTAATTCTTGTTGGGGTTCTGCCTCTTCTAGATCTGCCTTAGGTTTTTCTTGATTCATATTCATTTCTTCCAGCCTAGCGATCATTCTAGAGCAATCCAATACCTCATGGTCCATAGCTTTGCAACAAAGACAACCAGATCCTCTTCCAGGGCAGTCCTTGGCAAGATGTCTAGGTCTTCTGCAACTATAACAAAGGGTCACTCCTCTCTTTATTTCAAATGATCCCTAACTTCTTCTATACTACGCACTAGGATCATGGTAGCTAGTCTGCAAAAAATTCTTTCTAGGATCTTGCATCCATTTTTTAGTCCAAACATTCTTTCTATGCATAGGTATAACATATCTATCATTATTCTTATCAAATTTATTCGTATCAAAATTTATTTCATCTGTTAATGCCCTAGTTTTTAAGCTAGGACAGAATCTATCAAACATACCTAGATCCATTCTCTAGAAACAAGACAAAACAAAAAAAACCGCTTATCTCACTTCTACAAAGCACAAAACTTCCAGATCTAAACAAATTTAACTATTCTTACCTTTATTAGAGCATTGAGCTTACATATATTACATATTTTAGTCAATAATTCCCACATTTACCTTTCTCAAAGCATAAAGCGTTCAGATCTCATTCCTTTTCTTTAGATCCAACCTCTTTTCTTTCAGATCAAGCCTTTTTCTTTCAGATCGATTAGAATACTCTGCACTAGGGCATAGATCATCACACAGGACTTTCAAGTTAACCTTTTTGCACAAAGATTCTTCTTCTCAGTTTCCAACAGTCACAGCTTCAGGTCCTAGCAATGGAACCATTTGTTGGCACAGGGGCAGACCCAGGGTTCAACACTACAAGAGAGCACCAACAAAAGCCTAACTATCGGCCCTTTCGACAACACCTGAGAAGCAGATGAAGTCTCACTCGAGGTAGAGGCAGGGGTGGTTGCAAGACTCAATTGTCTGCAACCTAAGCTGGGACACAGATATATGATTATATCACTTACAGAGAACTTAGCATCGATCATTCATCAATATTCAACCCTCATTATACTTCGCAGATAGCACAGAGCATTTAGCATTCACTTAGATCTAAGGTATATTAATACTTAGCAATAGTAAAACAGATCAAATCCAGTAGATCAACACTAAGAATCTTCATACATATCATATCTACTATTCATACACATCTACTGAAGCACAAAGCATAAATAGATCTATCTAAATATATCAAAGCACTTAGAAAATAATCACATCACTGCATAAGAACAAGGCACAAAGAGGACAACACAGGATTTACATGGTTCAGCCCCACCCTGAGGCTACGTCCTCCAACTCTTCTTCTCTATTATCATCGGCCAAGTTGTTACAAGCACAGAGCCACCAAACCCTACTATGCACAATACAGAAGATCTGTGCAGCTCGCTAGATCCTTCTTTCTTTTCTTTCAACACAAAGCCTTCTATATCTTCACACATGGAATTGCACGAAGCTCTACAAGTCTATAAAGAATGCACAAAACTCTCGTTCACATAGATCCCTTCTTGGAACTTAGCCTATATCACCTAGATACCACACTCTACTATATTCCTAGATGTCTATTTATACATACAAAATGGGCCTAATTGTGGGTAAACCCACAGGCCGACATCCCTTTCCCATTACATATTCCCCAAAACCCAAAAATGGGCTGATATTTTTCAATCTCCACTTCGTCTGGCGCTCCATCTTCGACAGGATGTCGAATTCCCAAAAACGGTCAAATATGACCAAGTGTTCCCCAAAACTTGGTCAAGGGCCAACAGAGGAGAAGGAGTATGTGGTTGATTCTAAAAACAATGCGTAATAATATCAAGACTCCCATCCCTAAAGGGTGAAAACAACATGAGTGTCAAAGTGCCAAGGGGAATTGTGAATGGGACAACTCATGTGGGGGATAGTGCTACCAGGTGATAGTACCAAATTGCAGTGGAGGTATTAGTACTGCAAAGATGGATATGAGGATCCTACAGGTGAATGTCAAAGGGTGTGACTGGGAGATGCAATTGGTGTTCAGAGGGAATGACTACATTCCAGTGTCGATCATATACCTGAAGGGGTTGTTTTTTATTTGTGATGACCAAGTACCTGCACACATTAAAATTGAATACCCGATGTGACCAATATATGAAGATAAAGAACGTATAAAATTTATTTGATAATTTTGAACATGAACATGCATACCTAGATGTGATGTGAGAAAAATTCATCCCCGGGGGCCTGGTATGGATGGTGACTCGGGGAAAGTGACTGTGTAGGTGGCGAGATCCTGATCCCGTTGATGAGGACAGATCAGAAAATAGAGACCCTAAGATCCTATAATTGAGTGTGGAATTTTCTCAAAGGGGGTGATATATAGTTGTAGGGCCCACATTTCCACCTCATTTGTACCTGTGGTCATAGTGAGTTGACGAGAGGTTTTTCGAGGAGATTTGGAGAATATGGGAGTTCAAGCCAGCCGATCCAATATTTGTGAGAGCTAGGTTAGTGGCATCATCCTCTTTCATAGTGGTTAGGTTCTGTTTTCTGGGCAGGTTCGTACAGATGGGAATACTACAGGTTTTTGTAAGGGTGGGCCCCCCAGTGCGTGGGTGATCAAAGGATACACGCACTTAGGTGTGTTCATATAATTCTCTATCCCGCACATGGTGTGTGGTTGTGTTGAAGACAGCTACTTATAGGGGAGCGTGGGTGAGAAAATAGGTGCGAATTGGAGGCACACATGTTTCAAGTACAATTGGGCACTGTTCACAGTTGTTTCTTCGACAGTTGCGCACCAGTGTGCAACAGTGTAGCAAACAAGTGCACATGAATGCGCACCTGTGGGTGTGACAGATGCGCATTCATGTACATATTTTTCTTTTATAGTTGTGCATTGATGTGCAACTGTGTGAAGAACAAGATCACATATGTGTGCACCTGTAGGGGGTGACAACTACGCACTTGAGGCAAAGTTGGGGGTTTGGAAAAAAAACTTGTATTTATCTTTGAAGTTGTTTATTTATGAATGATGATGGTTGGTCAAGTGTTGTTTGTGTGAACATAGGTGATCAGTTTAGGATACTATTCCACTGGAGGAGAGGGACTGGGAGCACCCCAGGTAGGTAATGAGAGATGAGTTGGGCATTTGGGAACTTTTGGTAGCATGTGGGTTGCTATAGTTCTTCGATTTCCCACTGATATGGGTGCAGGAGTACCTACTTCAGTATTTGATTTCTATGTGGAGCACTAAGCTTTAGTGATTTATTGTGTGGGGGGAGAAGCTGACATTCTCTGCTAGGGAGGATGTCTATTTCTTGAAAGGGCTTCCTTTTCAAGGGATGGCCCTACCTGTTGATCCCCAGTTGGTAGGGGATGTCCACTTGGTAGACTTGGCACAGAGGTATTGTTCAGGTACAAACATTATGTTAGGTTCAATCCTGCATATCGAGGCAATGGACAATTTGTTGCATCAGTGTATCACCGCAATGATTGTGAGGATCTATGGGTGCTTAGCGATGCAGTGGATCAGTGGTGGTCAGCTAATCATTATGCAGAGAGTGTTGGATGTGGATTTCTTTTCTTAGGGATTGATGTTGTAGGCCAATATGATGGGGCAGATTAACCAGTGTCGGAATGCCAACTTTGGTGAATTTTTCTTTGGAATGATCTTGGTTGCATGGTTTTTGGAGAGGGTGCCCATGTTGTGCCCTAGGGTGTTGTTTCCGACGACTAAGGCACGGGAGCCACGACTGGTGTGGTGGGCATCTATTTTTGTATGGAATGGAGGTGGGGAGGGTGGCCATTATTTTGCAGCTACCTTAGCATGGGTGTGGCGTCAAATGCCACATATTATACTGTGGTTCTCATATGGTGGGATGGATTTTCGGCATGACCCAGATATGATGTTGCCTCTTGGGGAGGTTTGGGACCAGAGAGGTATGTTGGTGTACTTTATGTTTTGTGATTTTGATAGTATAGAATATGTGTATATATGGATGGATGTTGATTCTATTGTGTGTTTGTGTTTTTGCATATGTGGGGCCGCGAGGCCAAGAGGCGGAGGTGGTGGGAGAGTCGACTCGTCGGGAGCCAGTGAGACCGACGTAGGTGGGAGAGCAATGTTGGAGGGACAATGCTAGTGCAAGGCCAGGAGATGATGCAAGATCCAGCAGGAGGCATAGATTTGATGACCCCGATGCAGGGCCATCACATGCTCCTCCGGTAGTGGTCGGTGGGGTGCTAAAGGATTTTCGTCATCGGTTGGAGGTGGTGCTACAGGGTGTGATTAAGGGCATGTGGTATCATATCCAAGACAAGCGAGTATTGGAGAAGTGTGTGGGCCTTTCAGCAGAGTTGCGGACCCTCATCCATAGAGCATATGTAGCGGAGGCAGCTATGACTGGGTGACTGCCCCCCGGACCTGGAGGACCCCTAGCTAGTGGGGCACCTCCTCCAGATAGAGGACCTGGTGGTGGTGCTCTAGAGGCACCATGAGTGTTTTGTGTATATTTTTTGTATTTATATAGGCCTGCAAGCCAATTTTGTATATAGGGAAGTGTGACACCTATTTTCTACCTATCGGGGTGAGGGGGGCTAACTTTCCTATGGGTGATGTACATTTTGTACCATTTTGTAAACATTGATGATACATTGATCGTTATATATATATATATATATATATATGGATATACATGTTTATGATCTTTGTAATGTTCACATGTGATGATATTTTTGTGATGCTTTTTACGATGCCTAATCTATATGTTGTGACAGACTTTTGATGTTTTTTATGTATGTGTGATGATGTCTTGATGTGATATATGACTATATAACACTAGGTTAGCCATATTGTCTACTATTTGATTGAATTGTCATGGAATATGTATAAATGTAATTGAATCAAGATTGTGAGATAAGATTCTAACTTGCAGGTACTTGCGAAAGAGGAAAGGATCGAGGACATGGTATACATTGTTGAGTTGTAGGACGATAAGCTAGGAATCTAATAAGATGCTAAGGTGTCGAATGTGGCGGTGATTGGACTCAGTGATGAGGCCAATGATGGTTGTGTATTCTTCTTGGTTGTTGGTTGTCGAGCCCAAACATATGTTGTTGCAGTGGACCAATTCATGTGAGGGGGTATAGAGGGCCCAAGCGACCGAAGCGAGATTCTATGTCCAACGACTATCTCTATCATCATAACCAATGTGGTAGGTCGATGGAGGAGACATATTTCAATAAAACAAATGGTAGATCATACATCAGGCATGGAGGGAACAAAAGAAGACTAAAAACTCTACAAAATGTGTACAAAAGAAAAATCCTAGTGTGGAGTGACTACACTCAGGTGTAAAAGTTCTTTAAGTACAACCCGTTGATGGGTTCTTTGAGAGGATAGCCTTCTAGAGAGGCCAGTATGTATGTCCCTTTAGTGAGGCAGTGTTGGACGATGTAGGGTCCATGCCATAATGACGCAAATTTCCCATGGCCAAAAGTATCATGAGCGATATCATAGGCTAGAACGAGATCTCCTTTGTTGAATTAGAGAAGGTTTACATGGCGGTCAAAGGTGGCTTTAGACTATTTTTTAGCTACCTCATTATTCTGTAATGAAGATCGACGATCTTCATCCAGTGAATCTAGGTTTAGTGAGCGTTGCTCCATTGGAGCAGTGTCAGGTAATAGCTTTGATGGCGGTGCGCAACGTGGGAATTTCTCACTCGATGGGGAGGGTGGATGAGATGAAATGGTGTAAAATTGGTGGTGGTTTTGATTGTCGTGTGATAATCCCATAATGATGAAAACAACATATGATGCCAATTGGTCTTATGTTTGTTGACAGTGTGTTGCAACATGGTCTTGAGGACTTTGTTAACAACTTCTACCCAGCCATTTGGACTGAGGGTAGTATGGGGAGGAGAACTCATGGGAGAAGCCTAACCTTGAGGAGAGTTTGACGAAGATCTCATTCTTTAAGTGTTTACCGTGATCGGAGACTAGATGTAGTGGCACTCCAAAGAGGTTAATGACGTGGTTGAAGAAAAAGTGTGTTGTTGTGTCAGCGGTGTTGTTAAAGGTAGGAATGGCTTCGACCCATTTGGTGAAGTAATCTACTGCTAGGATGATGTACTTGTGTCCATTTCTAGATGGAGGATTGGAAGTCATGAAGTATATTCCCTATTTGCAGAAGGGATCGACAGTGATGACTGGATGTAGAAGAGCTGGTGGTGCTCATGCTTTGTTTGCATAAAGCTTCCATTTGTCGCATTGCTTAATAGCATGGATGCAGTCATGAAACAATGTGGGCCACAAGTAAACAACACAAATGATTTTTTGGGTGGTGGACATTCCTGAGAGGTGTCCCCCGCAAGTTCCATTATGAAAATAATTGAAGACTCGGTCGGCTTCATCGATGGTCAAACATTGATGAAGTATGGTGTCGACCCCACAATGATACAAAATGTCACCGATGAGGAGGTAGCGAGGGGCTTGGTGGCGAATCCACTGATGATCGTATCGTAAGATATGAGTCCCAAAATTCTGTGTTCGAAGGAAGACGAGGAGGTCACAATACCATGAATCATCCAAGAGGATGTATAAGAGGTGTTCGTTAGGAAAATCTATCTTGATGGGTGAACTTGTAGTGTCAGAGGGGAATGTTGTGATGAATTCGTTGAGGACAACTTATTTCTTTATTTTGGGAGTTGAAAACTCTAGTTCGTATTCCTGAAGAATAATAATCCATCGAGAAAATTTACCATTGATTTTTCGTTGACTAAGAAAGTACTGCATGGGATTGGAATCTGCCACGAATTTGGTAGTGTGAAGAAATATATAATGATGTAGTTTTTGGACTACAAGGGCAAGTTTCTCTTCATGATTGTATTTCAAGGGTGCTCCTGAAAGGTTTTTACTAATGTAGTAAATAACATTCTTGTAGCCATCCTCCCCTAGTTGGATGAGAACTCCCGCTATGGAAACGGTGGAAGCTGAAATTTAGAGGATGTAGTCACACTCATAGTCAGGAGGACTAATCAAAGGGGCATTGGAGAGCACCACTTTTAAATCATCAAAAGTGGTTTGGGCATGTTCGTCCCATAGAAATGGGATATCATTATTCAATAAGCGAAGGAAACCATGAGCTCAAGTGGTTTAATGGGAAAAAGCATCGTAAAAAGTTTGCTTTTCCCTATAGGCTCTACAGTTGGTGAAAATTCCTAGGTGGTGTAATTTTTGTGATATCTTGGACCTTGATGGGGTCCATAGTGATGCCATGTTGGGAGACGATGAACCCAAGGAGGTGTCTGACGGTGAGGCAAAATGCACATTTGAGGGGGTTCAAGTAGATATTGTAATGTCGACATCGTTGAAAAATGACCTGTAAGTCATCTAGATGTTGGGTTCATTTCTTGGAGTGAGCAGTGAGGTCATCCAAGTAAGCGATAATGATGCAAGTGAGATCATGGAAAATGTAATTCATGGCCCATTGGAATGTCGCACCTGTGTTTTTTAGTCCAAAAGGCATGAAGCGATAAGAAAAAGTACTCCATGGGGTAGTGAATGTGGTCTTATACTGATCTGCTGGATGGATTTGGATTTGATTGTATCCAGAGAAACTATCCATGAAGGACAAGGCCTCATGTCCAACACATTCATCGATGATTTGGTCGATGAAAGGTGTTGGGAATTTGTCTTTGGGAAAAGCATGATTGAGATCACGAAATTCAATGCAGATGCGAATGGTGCCCTGTTTTTTGTTAATAGGGACGGGGTTGGAGACCCATGATAGTATGCGATGGGGTGGATGAACCCTATAGCACATAATTTGGCAATCTTGGCTTTGATAGCCACATCTTTGGATGGGTTCAATGGGCATTTCTTTTGACATATGGGGGTGATATCTGGTCATGTGTCGATGCGATGTTGGACGATAGAAGGATCGAGGCCAGTCATCTCTGTATATGACCAAGAAAAAATATCTCAGTATTCTTGAAAGAGAGATTTGTAACTTATGAGTTCCTCGGGGGAGCATGCAGTGCTAGTGGTGATTTCTTCTATGATCCTTGGTTTGATGGAAATGTCAATTTTGACAGTGGGGGAAATATTGGCAATGTTTCCTTATTCAAAAGCATCAGGGGTAGGGATAGGGTTGTTGAACCAGTCTATATTCCCTAATGGAATAAAATCCTTTGTTTCGATTGCACATATGGAGCTCTGGGTAGCAGGATCAAAGGTTGTTTATGAGAGAAAAAGTGCTCTATGATGGAACGCGTTCCATGGGAAATCGGGGGTCGTTAGTTCCTCCAGGATATCTTCATCGCAGTGGAAAATGTGAGAATACAGGGGATCCAAGGAAGTAACATTGGTAACAGTCACCATGTGATGGTCTTCAGTTCGTGAAGACAGAGAGGAGGTATCACAATGATGGTGCGATGGATTGCTTGACATAAACCAGATGTTCATACACTATGGGTTGTGAACTGTGGGCAGGGGTAATATTTATTCAAGGAAATGAACCAGAGAATTAGGGGGATTTGGTGGAAAATCCTCAGACAGTATATCCATGAACCATGGAGGAGTGGGAAGTGACTCAGGCTTAGGGGATTTGGTGGGGTCAGTATCTGGAGAAGGAATAGGTGGAATTACTTGTATCACAGGGAATGTGGTGTTTGGAAGATCTTGAATAAAGTCCATTTGCTGACACCTGT